>CATIUR010000003.1:120796758-121274258 GCA_949592205.1 Helichrysum umbraculigerum | reverse complement strand
CCACATTCCAAGAGTAGATCACTGGATACTAGTGGTGCTTGATCTTCGTTTTTTTTATGTCATTGGATACGACAGCCTTCCAAAGCTTTGTGGAGATGAGCGAGAGGAACTTGTCAAAGAATTAGGTCGCTACATAGTACATTATCTGGACGCAATTAGGTTTTGGAGTCAATGGGCTGAGGGACGTAAAAAGCCTTTTAAAGATACTTGTCAGTTGCGTTTACAGTTGTTAGAGGATGCGCCTGTGCAGAACAGTGGACTAGGCGACTGTGGAGTTTGGGTGTGCAGGAATATGGAGACTATTGCCTATAACCAAGATCATAGGATGAGTGGGGATACAGGGTCATTTGCGTTGGAGTATAGGCAGCGGATGATTCAGACTTTCTTTAGTTCTCGTTTTGATTGGCAGCCGCCATCTCCTCCACCACCGCCAGAGCCGCCAGTGCCGAAAGCACCACCACCTCCTTGATTATTATACTAGATTATTCCTTTTTGATGTATTAGACTTTTGTACTAGAGTAATCCTTTTTGATGTATTAGACTTGATTAATCCATTGTTATGTATTAAAATAGATTAATCCTTTACATCTTGCAACTTGCGACTGGCGACTAGCGAGTTGCGACCTGAGACCTGCGACCTGCGAATTTATGATTGCACGACTTGGAGGATAAGATTTTCTGGATAAGATTTTCTGACATTTCTTAGATTCTCACTATTTTTCAAGATAAGACTTATCTAGATAAGATTTTTGAAGATAAGATTTTCTACGATTTTCTAAGATTTTTGGTACTTTTTGGATAACGATATGGATAGACTTATACTTATATAATAAGATTTTCTTCAGTATTTCATAACACTCTTTATCCTATTCTCATAAATCTCTCTCAACTGAAAGTCGTTCATCATCAGTAAAACATATGGGCAACATCTGAAATCAATCTTCAGGTACAATTTTACAACCACTTAATTAGTTTTGCGGTTTGTAATGGATAAGTTTAAACTTTTTATCTGTTATGGGGGTCGTTTTGAATATATTAACAACACGCCAATGTATTTGCCAATAGAATGTAGTAGAGTGCCGTTAAAACTTCCAGTGGCACCAGAAAAGCCCATGACATGCAAAGTTTTGTTGAAAAACGTTTTGAAAAAAATAGCTCTACCACTTGATTCACCAGTTTGTCTAAAATATAAGCTCGGTCAGTATGTTGTTGATATAAGTGATGATGTTGATGATTTTGGGGAATTTTTGTGCCATGCAATTAACAATGCTCCAATAGAAATTTACATTGTTGATATTGTACGAAATATCTCGGGCATGGGTAGCAATCAACCTAGTAGTAGTAGTTCTGGTTATCAACCACAATTTCACCAACAAAACACTAATGAATATTACCAACAACCTCGATATCAACCATTTCAACAACCCTTTCAACAACCTCAATATCAATCTTTTCAACAGCCCTTCCAACAACCCTTTCAACAACCTCAATATCAATCTTTTCAACAGCCCTTTCAACAAATTCCGTTTCCTTATCAACCACAATATCAATTTCATTACCATGCTCCTCCACAAAACACATCAAATCACGCATACACAACACAACAACCCTTAAACCATTCATTTAGGGTAGTTGAAGAGACCCAGTATGATTCCAACTTTAGTTCGGATGTTCACTATGATCATTCCCATTCAAAATACTATGTGGAGGAGCCAGAGCCAGATCCACATCCTCATGATTATGATCATTATGATGAGGAAAATGTCAATCCACCAAAGGATCATGACCATCCATTTTGTAATCACATTGTTGAAGATGATGAGGATGATGAGGAGGATGAGCCAGATCCAAGAGATATATACGACAAGCCAATACCAGTAAAAGCAACCGAACATGATATATTCTGAAATATACCAAAGCCGTTAGAAGAGGAAGAGGAAGAAGTTCCAAAACGACCAGTTACCATGTATGAGAAATCTTGTCGTATTCGAGAGGGCCAAACATTTAAAAGTAAAGATGAATTTCTCCTTCAATTGCAGACCAAGTGTCTTGAAGAAGGTTTTCAGATTAAACCAAAGAAGTCAGACAAAAAAAGGTACACAGCAAAATGTATTTTGCCTAATTGTGATTGGAAGATAAGTGCAGCGTGTATCCAATATTGTGACAACTTCCAAGTTAGGAAGTTACACGACGCTCACACATGTTCTCGTACTCAAATATTGTCAAATAGCCGTCATGCAACCAAGAAAGTGCTTGGTAACATATTGAAAGAGGCCATGACTTTGGAAGGACGTGTATACAGAGGAAAAGAGATCAAAGTTGATATGACTGAACGCTTTAAAATCAGCCTTACATACAACCAAGCATGGAAAGCAAAGTGTTATGCTATAGAGCTGTTGAGAGGTAGTCCCGCTGAATCGTTTAAAAAGCTTCCGATTTACCTGCACAACCTAAAGCTACATAACCCGGGGAGCACTACGAATCTCCGTACAGACGATGAGGATAAATTTGTAATGTGTTACATGTCCATCGGTGCAGCTGTAAGTAATTGTTATTAGTTCACATACGTACAATCTTATATGATTTATATATATTTTTATCTGACCTTTGCAGATACGTTCATTTGTCAACCATACACGCCCAGTAATAATCGTAGATGGGACACATTTGAAGGGTGGGTACTTGGGTACTAACTTAATTGCTGTGGCGATGGACGGTAACAATGGCATCTTGCCACTGGCTTATGGCATTGGTGCGGGAGAGACGACCGACGTGTGGACCTGGTTCTTGGGAAACTTACGTGACGCACTTGAATCTGCTGGTGAGATTGACAACCTCACATTCATCTCTGATAGGGCTCCAGCAATTGCAGCCGGTATTTCAGATGTATTTCCAGAGGCATTTCATGCCCTATGTAGCCGTCATTTGTTGATGAACCTGAAAAGCAAATCTGCAAAAGTCAAGCACTTTGAATGGCATTACTGGAAAATGTGTAAGGCTTACCGAAAGTCGGATTTCGATGAACATTTTGATGTCATTTCAAGACATTTACCAACTTCAGCTAATGTTCTTAGAGAGGTGGGGAAAGAACGATGGTCAAGGCATCATTCAACAAAGACACGATATGCATACCTCACAACTAATAGTGCAGAGTCCATTAACGCCATGACCAAGCATGCAAGAAAACTCCCGGTGACAATGCTATTGGAGTTTTTTAGATCTTCAATACAACAATGGTATTTCAAACATCGAAACACTGCAGCGGCCGTTATAACACCTGTCACGCCATATGCCGAACACAAAATTGGTAAGAGGGTTGGCAAATCACTCAGCTGGAAGGTCAAACCATCCACAAACATGATATGTGAGGTGGTGGATAGGCAAAAGAATGGAACAGTCAACTTGGAAGCAAGAACATGCACTTGTAAGCAATGGCAACTGTCTGGTTTACCTTGCGGACACGTAGCGGCAGTGACCCGTCACTTTAAAATGGACAATGTGAGCTGCTTTGCGGAGAGGTATTTCACCACGGAAACATATCGAGCAGCCTACAGTGAGGCTATAAATCCAACACCTCATCCTTCAGAATGGGAAGATCCAGGTAATCTGCAGATTTGCTTACCGCCGGTACTTGTGAAGAGGCAATCTGGCCGCCCACCTGGCCGTGCTCGTATTCCTTCGAAAGGAGAGGAGAAACGGAAATACAAAAATCAATGTAGTCGGTGCAAGGAACGCGGTCATAGTCGAGTTAATTGTACGGCTCCTTACGATAGAACCGATGAGCCAACCCGATCAAGAACCACCGCAAGATCAAACTCAAGGTCCAAATCAAGATCTAAATCAAGATCTAAGAAAGTAAGTTATTAAATTTATTCATATTAACATAGAAAATTTACATTGTATTATTAATACAATCGTCATTATTTGACTTGCAGCAGACGTCCACAAAATCAACGAAGAGCCACTTAGAGGAGGAGGAAGGAGAGCCATCCCAGGCGACTCAAACTTATCCGAGTGTACATTTGAGTCAACCTTGAGTCACATTTGGAATTGTTGTGATGAAAAAAACTATGTTATGTGCTTGTTTGAAATGTTATCTATGTTTGCATTATTGTGGTGTATTTGATTAACTTACTTTGTTTGAACATTACTAAACCTCGGATATTACATAAGGGTTAAAAATCATAAAATTACATTATCAACTAAACGTACATAATTGGCAAACTATAGAATTTATTGAAATAAAGATACGAATTACAAGATTTAACCAATAACTAATCGAATAAACGCCTAGCGGCAGAAGAGCCGGTAATAACCTTAGATATTGCAAACGGCATTGTTGGATCAGAATTCGAGAAATATGACAGATCGTTGCGTGTAACATATACCTCAATTTCTCTATGTATTTTGGCATAGTCAGTAATCTGCTTGAGTTGCTGGACATCATCGGTTATCAATTGCAAACCATTATCTAGGTCTTTTTCATGCTCCTTAAAGTAAAAATACCACTTCGGTGGAGGCACGTAACCGAGCTCGTTCAAAGCCGTTTCCAAAAGTTTGGTTGAAAATTCATCGGCCTCAACGCAGTCAAGAAACGTCAATGAACCTTGAGTGTACATTCTGTAAGAGCCCTGAAAATGTCCGGCGTGACGGAAAGCAACACTAAACATCCAGGGTACTTCTGCGTATATTTTCTCAGTTGATGGTTCTTCATTTGGAGACCGAAAATACCAAAAATGTTCATTCAAAACCATTTTCAGAAAACTAATGACGAAGATATATAAAAAAGTTGAGAATGTGGTGAGAATGTGAAGTGTTGATAATTCTATTTATAAATGAACAGATAAGAAAATCAAAAAAATCAAGAAAATCAAGGAAAATCTTATCCGTAAAGATAAGATAAGATAAGATATCTTATCTAAAAAGATAAAAAGTTATCTAGATCATCATCAAAAAAGTACAAAAAACGCAGAAAATCTTAAAAATATCAAAAAAGCTTATCTGAAAAATTTTAAAAATCTTAATTTGAAAAATCCGAAAATGGTAATTTACGACTAGTGACCAAGACTTACGACCAGTGAACAAGAGTTACGACTAGTGAACATCAGTTGCGACTAGTAAACGGGTCGCAGGTCCCCACGATTTGGTCGCAGCGATCGGTGAACGGGGCTCAGGCTTGTCTTTTACTCGGAAACGTCGTGTGGTCGCAACGAGTCGCAGGTCGCATCATGCGACCTGCACCCGGACCGTTTGAGTGTCTTTTACTCGGTCATCGTTCTAGTCGCCGGCTGTGTGGTCGCAACGAGTCGCAGGTCGCATCATGCGACCTGCACCCGGACCGTTTGAGTGTCTTTTACTCGGTCATCGTTCTAGTCGCCGGCTTTGTTTTAATGTCTTTTACTCGGTAACTCGTCAGTCGCAGGTCGTGGTGACCGGGTCGCAGGTCGCATCATGCGACCTGCGCCCGAACCGTTTGAGTGTCTTTTACTCGGTCATCGTTCTAGTCGCCGGCTTTGTTTTGATGTCTTTTACTCGGTAACTCGTCAGTCGCAGGTCGTGGTGACCGGGTCACAGGTCGCATGGTGCGACCTGCGCACGGGTAGGGCAAATCCGCAACTTTTTTTTGTAAGGGGCAAAACGGAAAATAACTTCGAAAATAATGGCATTTTTATTAATTTCCCTAAAGGAAATTTCAAATTTAATAATTGTGGTTCTAAGATAACAATGTGATAAGTAAAAAAATTTTAAAATAATGTTGTTAACCAAGTTTGTTGCACCTCGTACACATAATCACATTTTCATGTCTCATCTTACAATCTTTTTCCAACTCCTCCGACATTTGGCCTAGGAACAATTGGAGCAATCTATTTAATGACAAATCAAATCATTGAAAAAAAAATAAATAAATCGTCGCACTCATTGTAGTCGGCTGTTGTAGTTGCGGTCCAAGTGGGACTACATTGACCCGTTTTTAAGATCTCTTTAAATCTACGTTTTTTTTTTTCATTGTTAAACCAAAATATGTATAAAGAAATATGGGAAACCCGGCCTATAATTAAGTAATCTAATCATTTTGTTGTAATTTTGTTGGATTATTTGCATATATAATATATAATCTTATTAAATTAAGATAAAATTTAACAAGAGTTTGGGAAAAACTAAAAACAGGGTGAAGGAACATACCAAGATTTAAATCGCATAGAAAGTGAAACTATGGTGTAATTTCCTGGTAATTTACGTCAGATAATTTGATGTTCAAAGATCTCATTATTTTAAATATCACAATTTCATATAGAAATATAGAATAATAAAATTTTAAAATATAATATATCGAATAAGTTCTAATTAATATAACGGATCGATGTGGAAAGTTCCAAATTATTAAAGGATTTTTCTAATATGTGCCATAAGGACATATGTTAACAAGCATTTAATGAGATCAATATTCTTCTTGAGATTATAATCAAGCATTAATGAACTCAAATTCTTATTATATTCCAAACTTACCCTTTCTCTATTCATACAATAAATTAAATTATTGTAAAATTTATTTACTGAATATATCAATTTTAACTTTTGAATAATCTTTAAATTTTATCTAATCGTATGAGATTCATGACCAAATTTTTATTATTTCTTTGGTTTCGAACATTGTGTCCAAATTAAATGTGAACTTTAATTTTATAATTAAATAAAAAATGTTCAAATCTATGTTCAAACACAAACGAAAAAAAGAAAACCGTAGTAGTAATGTATGTATATGAACAAATAATAGCAAACTTAATTTTATTGGAATTCAGTAAATAATTTCTACAAATAATCGCATTCCCCTCTCCCAAAAGATATATTATACTGATTTTGTAGTTCGACTAACATGAATGTATGATAAAATTGTAAAAGTGTACTTAGAGTACATATTAGAAAAACCCATTATTAAAATTTGAAATATAATTTCAAACTAATGTTTATTAGAAAAACGACTTATATATATAAAAATATATAAATTTCCCTTGCTATATTATAACATTTTATCAGACTTGATATAATATCAGATCATCTCTCGTTCTTTCTATATATATTTGTGGGTTCTTGACAAGCTTCCATTTTCATAACATATATACAGACTTTTATTTTTCATTTAAGCTGGTTGATTTGAAGTTGAAGATCGGAGATGAACGGAAAAGTATTGGCCGTGAGTGGGATTATAGTGGTGCTCGGAATAGCATCAACGGTTACAGGTTTTATGGCCGAGGCTAATAAAATTCAGGTAAGGATAGCGTTAGTACTTTAATCATATTTCCGTAATATAATAACCATTTCGACAACGATATCTATATATAACCATGTTTGTTTCATCAAGTGTAGAAATCGGACGTGTTTATCACACATTTTTCGTGTGTTTATCCGCATAGCTCATCACCCGAATTCGGAATAGTTGCAGCAATTTGTACAGTAATAAATCGGCTCATTTTACTCGTTTTAGTTGGGTGGTGTTGTTGTTGTTGTCGTTCACGCGTCTACACTTCTACTCCCTTTTCTAGTTTCTTCAATATCTTATCATGGTACGTACGTGTGTAATAAATTCAGACAAGAACTATTATTAAGTTGAGCGAATTGTTAATCAATAATTTGATTATAGTTTCGTGTAAAAATATATACAGGATAGCGTCAATTATTGCAGTGAGTCTATTGCTAGCGGCTGCAAAGCTAAGTAATCGAGAGGGTGGCGAATTAGATTCTAACGGTAGAACTATATGTTATGTAGTAAAGCCCGGGATCTTTGCAGCTGGTGCGATACTTTCACTTTTAAGTGCGGTTTTTGGGATTGTTGCTTATGATTCTGTATCTTCGACTAAGCAAACGACCTTAAAACCTGAGTTAGCACTCCCAGTTGCCTACAATGTGGATCTAGAGACAAGTGCAACCCGTCCAAAATCTACAGATAACTCTAAATCGTAAAAGATCAAAAATGATTTGTGGCTTGTTTCTTTGACTTTTATAGCATATTACGTTTTTTTGTAAGACGACGTGGTAAGACGGTATGTAAACTACCATTTAATATTCTTTCTTCTTTACTATTTGGATGTACGTTACATTTAAAGTGGTTATTTTGATTTCAATAATCAGAATGAGATTATTATTTCATAAATAGGGGCGGAGATAAGGGGGACTAAATGGTGTTCGGCCCACCTCAACATCTCAAATAACTTAAAAGTACGTATTATTATATTAGTACATGATGAGTGGCTTTCTAAAGTGATCTCGATCTCTTAATTGTACATTGGTTCATAATTTCCATATGTCCATACAAATACCATTAATATAACTATGTTATCACTCTATTTAATCTTTTGCCATTATGTTAAGGTGAAGTTGAGCCCCCTTAACCTCAAATTCTAGCTCCACCACCGCTCATAAGTTACCTTTTGCAATATAGCCTGATTTAGAGACACAGTTGTTGACAATTTGATATGTATGGGACGGTGTGAGTATATGATTGCAGATGTTTGAATCATAACGTCTTGAATCATAACATCTTGCTGTAAGTTTTATATTCAAGACACGATGTAATGATAATAATTGTATTGTTGTACGATAAATCACATACGTTTTTATTTGCTTTTATGTATTATATGTATCAGTATCACATTACAAATAGTTTTTTTTAACAAGGATGAGTTGTATTTGCAAATTGAACGTGTTAGAAGGACTGGCAAAAATAAAGATGGAAACACGCGCGTCCCAAGCTAATTAACAATGTTTGATCCCCACTTTGAAGTTGGTGATTGATTTATTTGTTGATAAGGGAATGGTATCCTTGAAATGGGCCCGGAAGGGGGAATTTAGATGAGGCCCATAACGATTAACGTGATCGATTAGTGGAGCTAAATGGGCTAAATTACCAGCATTTCTTCTTGTGATAAAAATGATCTATAATTATACTGTACTTATTAGTACGTCGCAACTTTGCAAGTGAGTTTTCAGCAGCATAATTATAACTTTAGGACATAAGAATTGTAAAACTGTATAAATTCAACATCTAAAACCTACACATAACTCTGAATTCTTTTTTTTGGTTTAACAAAACATGACTACGCTCTGTCTCCGCCCAGAACAAAGGTATATCAAAATTTTTGAAAAAACAACAGATAAAAGGACAAAGAAAGATGCTAAAAATGAATGTCACATGTAAAATTCTTCTAGTTTCCACAGCCAACTTTAATATCTACAAAAATTTACAAATGTCTTTTATTGTTTGGAAGATAATTGATCGAACATGGACATTCCATTCTTTTATCATTTTTTTTCCTTCAAATTTACAAAAATTGAAAGTGACAACCATGCACACCTGCTAAAATATATCGAGTTACTCACCTGTCTATACATTTTAAGGTTAGATTTATAAATCTTATGAGTCCTAGTTTAAGGTTTGGTTTTGTCTAGAATTCGAAGGTCGGAGATGAACTGTAAAGTGGTGTTGATAAGCGGGACCATGGCAGTGCTCGGAATAGCATCTGCTATTGTAAGCTTTATGGCAGAGGCTTCTACTATTTTTAAGGTAACAAAATTATATGTTAATGATTTATTGTATAAAATCCGAACTCATTTCGACAGTGTTGTTAACCTTGTTCAATTTGTTGCACCTCGGACAGACATCACATGTTCACGTCTCGTTTTACTGTTTTTATTCAACTCGTCCGATATTCGGCCTTGGAACAATGGGAGCAATGTTTGTGATTGCAAATCTACTGATCATATTACATGTAGTCGGCACTTTTAGTTGCGGTCCAAATGTTCCTACTTCGACCGGTTTTGCTAATCTTTGTAATATCTGGTCATGGTACGTACACGACTATCATTTTTTTTGGCCGAAATAAGAAGGTATTTAAATTGATGTTACTGATCTATTGTTGTTGGAGAACTTATTACAGGATCACGTCGGTTGTAGCTATTATTGTATTGGTCATGGGTGATAACTCGAATGATCCATATGATCCGAATAGGTGCTATTTGCATGGGTTATTTGCAATGGGTGGGGTGCTTTCGCTTCTAAGTGCTTCTTTAGGGATTGTTGCTTATATTTATACATCTTTGGCTGCACAAACCGCCTCCAAACTCGAGTTTGAATTGCCGGTTGCCAACAACGTTGATCATGTTGAGAAAGGCACAAGGTATCCACAACCATACTAAGAATCCATAGAGATTACATATGGCGAGTCGAATCATAATGGTATGAACGAAGGAATTAAAGGGTGTTGGCTTATTGTGTGAAACTTTGTGTTCGAAACGTTTGCTTGGTGCATGTATTGTGTATATTTGATCTTCTTGATTCTATGTAGTTATCTATCAGTTTCTTTTTCTTTCTTCTTTTTAGATGTTAAACGTAATATAATTAAGGATAATCTAAAAAAAAAACTACATTAAGTAACATTGCTTTCGGGATTGTTGCTTATGATTCTATATCTTCGGCTAAGCAAACAACCTTAAAAATTGAGTTAGCGCTCTCGGTTTCCTACAATGTTGCTCTAGAGACAAGTGTAACGCGTCCACAACACTAGGAATGGTAAAAGATCAAAAATATGATTTGTAACTTGTCCTTTAGTTTTTGTAGCGTAATACTCCGTACTATTTTTCCAAGAAGACGTGGTAAGACGGTATGTAAACGATTACTACCGAATGCACATTATATACAAAGTGGTTAATCAGACTTCAATAATCAGATTGAAATTATTACTGTATCTCATAAGCTACTTTTTGCAATCTAGCCTGATTCAGAGATGCAGTTGTTGATTCTTCAGTTTTTATGGACCGGTGTACTTAAATCAGTACGTATCGTGCACGATAATTGCAGATGAATGAATCATACCATCTTGCTATAAGTTATACATTCAAGGCACGATGTGATGATAACAATTGTTGTCCTATAGTTTATTTTTTTCTTATAAACGAAGAGTTGTATTTGCAAATTGAACGTGTTAGAAGGACTGGGCAAAAATAAAGATAGAAACACAATTAACAGTTGTTTGTTTCCCCAATTTGAAGTTAGTATTTGATTGATTTATTAGTTGATAATGAAATGGAATGGTATCCTCGAAATGGGATCGGAAGAGGGAAATTAGATGAGGCCCATAAACTGATCGATTAGTGGAGCTAAATGGGCTTAATTAGCAACATATTGTGATTAAAATGATCATTATACTACTTCCTTTTGTCCCAAATTTATTATCATCAGATAAGAAATATACAATTTAAATAAAAAAAAATACATTTATTACTGTTGAATACAAATAAAATTTCTTATTAACCATTTTCAAACATTTTGATCAGTTGATTTTGAAAGAGGATATTTATTTTGGGAAATACCAAAATAGATAGGTTGACAAATAAATTGGGATGGAAGGGGCACGATGCAAGTGAGTTTTCAGCAGCATAGTTATAACTTTAGGACATAAGAATAGTAAAACCGTATAAAATCAACATCTAAACTCTTTGTTACTCGTTTAACCAAACCATGGAACAAAGGCATATGAAAAAAAAAAAACGGATAAAGGGCAGAAAAGATGCTAAAAATGAATGTTACGTGTAAATTTCTTGTCGTTTCCACAGCCAACTTTAATATCTACAAAATTTACAAAATTATTTAGAAAAAAGGATATAAAAGAACATGGATATTCCATATATTATTTTGATATTTAACAATTTTCAAATCTCTACAAAAATTAAAAGTGACAACCATGCGCACAAGTCACTCACCTCTCTATACATTTTCAGGTTAAATTCAAATCTTCTAATTAGTTTTTTTTTATTGTTATAGAGTCCTAATTTAAGTTAGAACTCGAAGGTCGAAGATGAACGTCTTGAAAGTGGCGTTGCTAAGCGGGACCATGGCAGTGTTCGGAATAGCATCCGCGAGTTTAAGCTTTAAGGCAGAGGCTACTAATCTTTGTGAGGTAACGATATTAATTATAGGTTAATTTCTTTCATAAAATCCAAACACATTTCCAGGGGCGGTGGTAGAGGGGGGCATGGGGGCAGCTGCCCCCCAAAAATTCTCAAATCATGTAAAAAAAAAAATTTATGGATATTTGCGATATTTCATAAGTTTTACCCCCCCAAAAATCATTTACAAATAATTAAAAAAAAAAAAAATTTGCCCACCACTTTTAAATGCTAACTCCGCCCCTGCACATTTCTAACAGTGTCTTTAATTAACCATGTTAAATTTGTTGCATCTTGGACAGACAACACATGTTCACGTCCGGTATAATTGTTTTTCTCCAACTCGTCTGCCATTATATTTGGCCTACATCGTACTCATTGTAGTCGGCTGTTGTAGTTGCTGTCCAAGTAGGCCCACTGCAACCGGCTTCGCTAACCTATTAATATCTTATCATGGTACGACACGTACACATACTATCATATTTCTGGTGGGATTAAGAAGTTATTTAGGTTGATTTTACCCTATTTTTCATGTTAAAATGTTACAGGATTAGGTCAGTTGTAGCAATAACTTGAATAGTCGATATGGTCCGAATAGGTGCTATTTGCATGGGTTATTTACAACGGGTGGGGGTGCTTTCGCTCCTAAGTATTGCTTTAGGGATTGTTAAGTTGCTTATATATTTATACTTCTTCGGCTACACAAACTACCTCTAAACTTGAGTTTAAAGTACTACCGGTTGCTAACAATGTTATGTCGAGAAGAGCACAAGGTATCCACAACTATACTAAGAATCCAATCCAAAGAGATTACATATGGCGACTCGAATCATATATAATGGTATGAATGAAGGAGTTAAAGGGTGTTGGCTAATTTTGTGAAATTAAGTTTGTGTTCGAACCCTTCGCATAATATACGGAAAATGTACAAAAGGGAAAAACAAGAAATTGGGAGAAGGAAACAAACAGGATTTAATTAGCTGGATAGAAAACGAAACTATATACTGTATAAATGGTGTAGTTTCTTGGTACTTTCCGTCGGATAATTTGAGGTTCAATAATCATCGCTGTTATATTTTTAAAAGTATCACAAAATCATATAGTTAATATTAAAAATATAATTACCCAAGTACTAATTAATTACTGTATTTAACTTCATGTAATGAGCCCATGACTAAAACAGTCTGATACTTACAATAATAACTGGAAATCTGGAATTTGATAATTGAAATTTAAAAAATCATTTTTAATGTAATAATTACTTGCTTAAATAGTACAATTTCCCTGGCTATATAAAACATTTTCCCTAACTTGATAATACCATCTCTCGTTCTCACTATATATATATATCTGAGTTCACAAGCTTCCATTTTCTAACAGCACACGAGACATTTTAATTCAAAGGTGGTCGATTGAAGTCGGAGATCCGATATGAAGGGCAAAGTAGTGGCCGTGTGTGGGATTATAGGTGTGCTCGGCATAGTATCCGCAGTTACAGGTTTTGCTGCAGAGGCTGATAAAGTGAAGGTAACGATACACGTTAATCGTTTCATCATATATTTTCATAACTTAATTCATACGCATTTTGACAATGTTACACAACCATATTCATTTGTAGATATCGGAGGTACATATCAGGGAATTTTCGTGTGTTTACCCGCATAGCTCATCCCTTGGACTTGGAATAGTCGCAGCAATTTGTACAATTATAAATTGAGTCATATTACTCGTTTTACTTGGGTGTTGTTGTTGTTGTTGTAGTTCACGTGTCCACACTTCAATTCCCTTTTCTCGTCTCTTCAATACCTTATTGCGGTAGTTAACCAAGTTAATATCAATAAATACTAAATAAATAAGTTGTGCCAAATTTAATAATTTCATTCTAGTTCGTGTTAAAATGCAGGATAACGTCAATTATAGCAGTGTTTCTATTGCTAGTAGCCGCGAAGCTAAATAATCGAGTGGGTGTGGTAATGGATTCTCACGGTACAACTACGTGCTATGTAGTAATAAAGCCTGGGATGTTTGCAGCTGGTGCTGTGCTTTCACTTTTAAGTGCAATTTTTGGAATTGTTGCTTATATTTCTGCCTCTTCAGCTACCCAAACAACTTCAAAGCCTGAGTTAGCATACACATACACACAGTAATCAATAACACTAATACACAATTATAAAATTAATTACAAAAATAATGACATCAACTAACCTATTAATAAATAAAAACAACAAATAAAATTAAACGAACTTGATAGTGAAATAAGGGTGAGGTTCAAATGAGAATGAGAAAAAAAGTGAGAATGAGGGAACCAATGAGGATGCTCTATTTTCATTAAGGGTGGAAGGGCACTTTAGTCATTATACTTTCTATTTAATTCCAATTAAACAAATAGAAAACTAAAAAGAAAAAACTAATATTTTTAATTTATATTATTACACATATACATACAGGATATACATACAGAACACGTACGTAAAGGTTCTTCAAAAACCTTCAATTCGATCTTAAAAAAACTCCAAATCAAAGGTGCCGTTTTCGTTAATTTGAATCAAATTCATCAAATACATCAATTCGAATCAAAGGTATGTAAATATTTGTGATTAAATTAGGGTTTATTTGAGCGAATTTCATCGATTTGAGTTTTACGAACGTAAGCTAATTAAACGTTGTTAATATCTAGTGTTTACGATTCTGATTAACCAAAACTCGAATGTACTGATTAACCAAAAATCGAATGTAAACTGATTTGTACTGATTAAACACTCAATTTTATTCGATTTGAAAAAAAAAATGCAATTGTTAATAGAAACGATCATGTAACTCTGTAATTCATGTACGATGATCATGAATCGTATGTGATACTAGTAACAAATGAATATCAGTACTCTATCTTACACATGTGATTCAGCTTTAATTTTTAAACTTCATCAAAAACAGTTGAACACAACTTCAGCTATTGAATATCAATTCAGTAACACATGTGATACCTGATAAATGGTTCAATACAAAGAAATGGCTGTAGTAAAGGAATGTAAAGCTAATAATATGGAGCAACAGAATAATGGAGAGGCTACAGGTAATAAGTGCTTTGATCTCACATGTTTTAGTTATTAGAATCACATGTGATAATATGTGACTCCTTTGTGTTTGTTTATACAATAAGTACCAAATGCAACAGTTGAAGGGAGGGGGAATGGGTAAATGGAAACTGGAAGCGGGGTTTATATTATTTTTAGTGTATATATAATTATCATGGTACTTCTAGTGTCCCCACAACCCAAAATTGATGGTGTTAATAATTACTAGATAAACGTAAGAATAGGCTATATTACATGTTAACGCTACACACATAATTGTTCCTGGTTATTCCAATTGTAAATAGTTACTTCGGTACTGATTTTGCTTCAAAACTATCTTAGGCTCATAGTGGGAAGCTAGTAAACTACGATTGTTCCCTGATTCTAAGAGCTATGGAGGCTGAATTAGCTGAAGGGTTGGATCAAGTTCCTGATGCATTGTGGGTGGTCCCACAAATCTATTGTCCACCAACTGCTTCTGGACTCTGCTCGCCCAAAAGTCATGACTATCTTCATGACCATGTGGACACAGCTGCTATAACACCCGTCTCGAAATACAAGGACATTTTTTTTTTTAAACATATCGGAAGCGCATGATTAATAGAAATCAATAGATTGCATACATACATTTCAATTAGCAATCCACTTACATACAAACCTTTAAAACTAGATTATTCCAATCATTACACACATTAAGTTTAGGTGTTATAGAAATCCAAATATGTTGTTATATCATTAACGTATTATCCATTTCAGAGTGAACTTGTCAAACATTCCATTCCATAAGTACTTCTTGCCCACCCACATACAAAAGTAAACCTACAAGAAGTAATGAGGGGTTAGCACGAAGCTAAGTGAATAGATCCCAAGCTATCAATCTAACTCAGCTTAACACATGCCTATAACCAAGCAATGCACAAGCAACATAGAAGGATCGGTGGTCCTTGAGGTACCCTCATGCCGCGGATGGTTCCCCAAGTAACACTTAAAACCAACTTACGGCCAAATCAGAGGTTAAACCGATAGTTTGGTACTATTACTACACACGACGCAATTTCAGTGTCCAACACATGTACAAGGCACTTGCGAAGTCCTAGTAATAGTATCCAAACCCAACACATTAGTTGACCCCCACCAAATCAAATAGTCCACAACTATCATAGTATACGGACGCCAATAATCAATCAAGGTTTAGCCATCATGCCAATATAATATTAATGCAATCATTGCAATAAACCAAGTTTACCCGTTGTAACCATGTTGTTACAACTAACTTAGACTGAAAGTCCAAGATCCACTCACCGACAATCATAGTCGTCCACTCAGTAGTCTAATGTCACTGAGTCTTCTCCACATCTGATAATACAATTAAACAAAACGAGTTAGTAACTCATTTATAGAAATCAACTCATGTTAATAACATATCACATGGTTCATAATCCAAATCTCAATACTAGATTTCATGAATACCTAACCACACAAGTTTTAACTTTAATCTTTGATTATTAATCAAATGTTCTATATCATAATCCATACCGAATTTCTCATATAACTTATGAATATCATCATAATCACTATAATTCTCAAGAACATATTAACCCATTTATAACTTTTAACTTGATTAATGTTTATAATCATCGTTAACCAACATTTATCAATGTATACATTATTATCCTAAGCATTAAAACCATGATCCATGAATAATCACTCAAACCCCTAACTTTCTTCATGAATAAGTATCAAATTCTTCATGTTTAACTTAGGGTTTCACTTATAATCATGAATTAACTATCAACTAACAATAATATAATCATTACAAGACTCAATTCTTACTTTATCAATTGTATTCATATGCATCCTACATGATCATACACAATTTCTTTAATTCTTGGTTATGGCTTAACCTATAAACATGGATTAGGCAATATCTAGCAACTATATTACTAATACAAGCTTTAATTCCATGAAAATCATCCTACTTCATATAATTATTCAAAACCCATTTTCTAGGGTTACATGAAATTCAAGAATTAGCAATTACAACATGTTTATAATGATGATGGAATGATTAATACTTGTTATTGAAGCTTAACTAACATCAATTTACACTTTTGAAACCCTAATTTCGGATTTTGCTCAAGAACACTAAAACCCCTAATTTCTAGGTTTTAGAAAATGAAGAACACAAGATTATACCTTGATCTTGATGATTATAGAAGCTTGAATTCATGCTTAGAAGCTCCAATTTGATGAGTCTTCATGATTTTGTGAATTGATTTAAGGTTGGTGTGTGTGTGTGTATTCATACGTATGTATGTATGTGTGGAGGTAAATAAAAACCGACCCATCCACATAATATACCATATAAGTGTTAGTTTTCATTCCCCGTATTTATTATTGTCTGGAACTTAAAAACCATTTGCGGGGAAATACAATTTTATTTTACCGTCAACTAAATAAATTTAAAACAGGTAATATTTTAGTATTCACAATAAGTCATTTAACTGTTTGACCTATTATTTTTACAATCAAACACATATAACAAATTTAAATCGCATTTAAATTTACAGGAAATACCTATTACTCCTAGGCCCAATTTGAGGATGTTACAAATCTCTCCCCCTTAAAGAGATTTCGTCCTCGAAATCTAATCATCCTTAATTAATCTAGGGAATTTAATCACATCATACCTCGTGTGAAGTTTGGTTCACACTTTATTTCCAATTCCCTAACTACATAATTATTTATCACTAAATGCACATAAGGTATATGTACAATTTAAATTACTTATGCATATCATCTCTATGTGTATCTTAATCACTAATCACACATACACAAAATATGTATACATTTAATCCACTTTAAGATATATGTTTTCAACCTAATTACACATGCACATATCCAATGTACATGCTTCAATTTCTCATTTCAGCACATATAATGTATCCGAATCTTATTATTATTATTTTTTTATATACACAATGAACATTTTAAAACAAGTTATCACTTATCATAAGTAAATCACTTAACTAGGTAAAGTGATATACTTTCACAAACAGAACTAGCAACGTACTAGGTCTTTAAAATTTATACATGAATTGTATCCTTTTCAATAACAAAACAGTGGTTATGGAAACCACAATACACATATCATCAATGAAGTTTAAATTTCAATTATAACTAGCATCCACGCTAATATCCACATATCACTGAGGTACATGAAACCCATTTTTATTAAAATATCTCGGAATCATGTAACACTAACCACATATTAATAAGCAAAGTAGAGGTCAAATCCTATGGTTAATACCATTATCATATAGTTACACAATCACTTAGCACCAATTCATTATTGGATACATGCTAAGTCTCC
The DNA here is from genome assembly GCA_949592205.1 of Helichrysum umbraculigerum. Classification (NCBI taxonomy): domain Eukaryota; kingdom Viridiplantae; phylum Streptophyta; class Magnoliopsida; order Asterales; family Asteraceae; genus Helichrysum; species Helichrysum umbraculigerum. The sequence goes on along the minus strand of CATIUR010000003.1, from coordinate 121,255,871 downwards.
TTCAATGGTACCTTGCTATACTAGCACATGCACCACATTATCAGAACGTGCTAATCATGCACATATTTTCAACAATATCATCTCAATAATTGTATCTAGTCGACCTCTACATTAGCTTATTTCATGTTTTTAACCTTTTCTATTCGCCACTTATCATTTCGCCTTGATATTATTCATGTTATAACAACCATAATTTTACACGATCCTCAAATCATGGCAATATAATTAACCATTTTCTCAGTTTCAACCATTATTTCCATAACATTTTTCCTATAATAGGCTACCCGACTATGGTAATCTTTACCAAGCTTTAATTATCATAACCGAATAATCACTTATACATTTTACCAAGTAATAGAAACAGTCCAAAATTTTCCTTTACGATGATATCACATTAAACAATAGTTTTAGTAGTTTACTACTACCTCAAATTTAGTCAATCTATGACTATTTCTCGACTACAGGTCGTCATTCTTTACCTACCATACCATTTAAATCCGTATTAATTTCCCTGGTACTTGGTAACCTCAACAATTCCATGTGAAATGGCATAATATGAATACGTTGGCCAGACATCGTTATATTATGTCAGTCACACTTCATTTTCAGGCAACTTCATACCATCAATCTTTAAAGTGATTACTTTTACTCTCTCATATAACACAATGTTGAAATCGACAATTATCACACATATAATAATACTTTGTAATAGCTTTATGACCAAGTATTAACTTGTTACTATTTTCCTTTATCACTTGAATGTGAAACTACTCACATAATTAAGTAGACATAATAATCCAATTGTTCAATAAAATTCTTATTATTACATTAACACATGTGTAGAGTTTAACATAACTAAGCCAATTTAACACATTTATCACTGGATTCAATATCACCCACTTAATACATTAGTTATTACATATAATACTATATATAACATTTAGCACTAAGTGCCTTATTAAAATGTCATGTCATATTCCACCTATATTCATCAATATATAATTCCTAAGTTGATTAACAATAAACTTTCCATATTCAGTTATCAAACAAGAGTAAGCTCATATAATTGTTTCCTCCACTGTTGAAACACTTATTTCAACCATAACTCATATTTTTTTTTCATGATTCAAATACTTTATTGTATTTCACATAATTCATATAACATGATTCACATAATCAATATTTACTTACCCTAACAAGCACCAATCAACAATACCCTTACTGGTATGCTCTGCAGTTAGTTAAACCGCTTACAAACGATTCATACATAATAAAATGGGTGAACCTCTTAAAACAAGTTTTTACATTATATTTAGTCATAGGAATGATCCCTGGGCTCAAAGAAACAAAAGCCCAATACAAATCATAAGCTAAAAGTCCGAAATAATGTCCGAAAAACAATAAAACGCGATTTTCGGGCCCCAAACGACCCCGAAGTGCCGAAAACTGACAGGGCTCATGGCAATGCAATGAGCTTTGACCGTTGGCCCGTTTTTTAGTGGACATGTAAATTTCATCTTAATCGGACATCGAAATTTTCTAGCAGAAATTCTACGTCTAACGTTACGTCGAACGTCGAAATTTACGAATTTTCATATTAAATTCACTTTATATAACACATAGCACAAGAAATGTCTCAATAATAGGGGAATCCACCCGGATTGATGGGAATACGCCCGGATTCAAGAGAATCCGTACAGATTCAAGGGAATCCGCCGTATTCCCTTCAACTTCACTAGACAGAAGTATTTTTAAGGAATCCGCTCAAGGAATCCGCCCGTATTCGTGGGAATCCGTACGGATTCAAGGGAATCCGTCCGGATTCAAGGGAATCCGTCCGGATTCATCCTGCTGCAACAATTCTGCAATTTTTAGTGCAAAAATACGAAACTCAAACGCGCATATCTCCTAAACCGTAAAGAGTTAGACTCTGAAATTTTGCAGGCACTCTCATATAATCAAAATGCAACTTTCCATTTTTCCACTTTTTCAAATTACATGTTTTACGAGAAAACGCCCATATAACCAATTTTAGGCCATTTTGGACCATTTTGGTTGACACGCTATATTCTAAACGGCATACTTTCAGGGTTCCACCCTTTGCCAACATGTTTCTACATATAATTATGACGTGTGGGCACATTCATCATCCTCATCTACCCGTTCCATTATGTTTTAACTCATTGACCCGTTTAGGGGTCCAAATGGGCAAATTTTACCAAATTCAATCAACATAACTACATTACACTTTCAACCCACATTTTATCTATACTTATGGCTTTAAGTCAATTTAAAAGTCATCATACACAACCACATCAAGTTTCTAACCGTTTTCATACTAAGCGGCCCATTTAGACACTTAATTGACCCATTTGGGTTTCTGACCATATAAACACCACTCTCACATACATTCCACAAATCATTGACTATTTTAAGTCAAACTAAGCCATTTTCGTTAATGGTATCATGATATTACCTTAAATCACCAATTTCACATAAGTTCATCATACATGAACTAATTCCAACAAATTTTCAAATTTGACTTTTCACAAACTCGTCAACACACAATTAGACTCGTTGACCACATTGACTTTACCAAGTCAATACACATATTCCAACAACTAGACTCTTTCTAATTCACATAACAACACGACTCGAAACCTATTAATGGAGAATACCAACATCTCATTAATTTCATCATACCAAGTCACATCAATTCAGTTTATCATTTATCAAATAATTCCCTAGCAATGATCTATAATCACACCTTGCATTTATCAACTCATTTTTACACTGTAGATACACTTAATTTCACATAATACAACTGTTACACCTTAGTCAACACTGTATCTACACAGTTTCAACATTTTGATCAAAATTTTCAATTTCCTTCTTAATTAATCATTAACACCTCTATCATCTTATTAACAAGCAATATTACCAATAATTCAATTTACTTTACTAACAATCATACCATAGTAAAGCAAACAGTCAAAGCTTATTAAAATTCATCAAGCTTATCAGAAATTACCTGGCACATCTAGGCCCACGAGTATTGAGGAATCATTGAGAATACCAAACAGTTCCTCATGTTCCTCCGTCTCTGCATCCAAAACAACACTATTGCATATTGTTATAGGTTAGCACACATTTAATAGCAACTTTCTCAAGCAACCACTAAACCCCATCCCTGGAATGTTTGACTTGACACAAACCTAAGTTTGGGATTGAACATCTTATAATGTACAATTCTCCCAAACCTAGGCTCTGATACCAATTTATAACACCCGTCTCGAAATACAAGGACATTTTTTTTTTAAACATATCGGAAGCGCATGATTAATAGAAATCAATAGATTGCATACATACATTTCAATTAGCAATCCACTTACATACAAACCTTTAAAACTAGATTATTCCAATCATTACACACATTAAGTTTAGGTGTTATAGAAATCCAAATATGTTGTTATATCATTAACGTATTATCCATTTCAGAGTGAACTTGTCAAACATTTCATTCCATAAGTACTTCTTTCCCACCCACATACAAAAGTAAACCTACAAGAAGTAATGAGGGGTTAGCACGAAGCTAAGTGAATAGATCCCAAACTATCAATCTAACTCAGCTTAACACATGCCTATAACCAAGCAATGCACAAGCAACATAGAAGGACCGGTGGTCCTTGAGGTACCCTCATGCCGCGGATGGTTCCCCAAGTAACACTTAAAACCAACTGACGGCCAAATCAGAGGTTAAACCGATAGTTTGGTACTATTACTACACACGACGCAATTTCAGTGTCCAACACATGTACAAGGCACTTGCGAAGTCCTAGTAATAGTATCCAAACCCAACACATTAGTTGACCCCCACCAAATCAAATAGTCCACAACTATCATAGTATACGGACGCCAATAATCAATCAAGGTTTAGCCATCATGCCAATATAATATTAATGCAATCATTGCAATAAACCAAGTTTACCCGTTGTAACCATGTTGTTACAACTAACTTAGACTGAAAGTCCAAGATCCACTCACCGACAATCATAGTCGTCCACTCAGTAGTCTAATGTCACTGAGTCTTCTCCACATCTGATAATACAATTAAACAAAACGAGTTAGTAACTCATTTATAGAAATCAACTCATGTTAATAACATATCACATGGTTCATAATCCAAATCTCAATACTAGATTTCATGAATACCTAACCACACAAGTTTTAACTTTAATCTTTGATTATTAATCAAATGTTCTATATCATAATCCATACCGAATTTCTCATATAACTTATGAATATCATCATAATCACTATAATTCTCAAGAACATATTAACCCATTTATAACTTTTAACTTGATTAATGTTTATAATCATCATTAACCAACATTTATCAATGTATACATTATTATCCTAAGCATTAAAACCATGATCCATGAATAATCACTCAAACCCCTAACTTTCTTCATGAATAAGTATCAAATTCTTCATGTTTAACTTAGGGTTTCACTTATAATCATGAATTAACTATCAACTTACAATAATATAATCATTACAAGACTCAATTCTTACTTTATCAATTGTATTCATATGCATCCTACATGATCATACACAATTTCTTTAATTCTTGGTTATGGCTTAACCTATAAACATGGATTAGGCAATATCTAGCAACTATATTACTAATATAAGCTTTAATTCCATGAAAATCATCCTACTTTATATAATTATTCAAAACCCATTTTCTAGGGTTACATGAAATTCAAGAATTAGCAATTACAACATGTTTATAATGATGATGGAATGATTAATACTTGTTATTGAAGCTTAACTAACATCAATTTACACTTTTGAAACCCTAATTTCGGATTTTGCTCAAGAACACTAAAACCCCTAATTTCTAGGGTTTTAGAAAATGAAGAACACAAGATTATACCTTGATCTTGATGATTATAGAAGCTTGAATTCATGCTTAGAAGCTCCAATTTGATGATTCTTCATGATTTTGTGAATTGATTTAAGGTTGGTGTGTGTGTGTATTCATACGTATGTATGTATGTGTGGAGGGAAATAAAAACCGACCCATCCACATAATATACCATATAAGTGTTAGTTTTCATTCCCCGTATTTATTATTGTCTGGAACTTAAAAATCATTTGCGGGGAAATACAATTTTATTTTACCGTCAACTAAATAAATTTAAAACAGGTAATATTTTAGTATTCACAATAAGTCATTTAACTGTTTGACCTATTATTTTTACAATCAAACACATATAACAAATTTAAATCGCATTTAAATTTACAGGAAATACCTATTACTCCTAGGCCCAATTTGAGGATGTTACAGCTGCTTTTGTTCCTGATGTATGTTACCAACAAAGTACAACTAGCCTAAAAAGGAGAAGGGAGTTTTAAGTTCAACGACTAGTCCATTCCATGTTGTCCTGTAGTATTGTAGTATTAGGTGCTCTTTGAAAGGCCTATATTCTCAATAGCCCTTAAGGGATGGCTATAAGGTCCAGTTGTGATGTGTGTTTGTACTTTGTAGCAATAGTTCCAAAATATGATGCTGTACTAGTGTGTTGTATCTGCCTTTTATTATGCCTTCCTTAAGTTGAGGGGTTTATTGTTGTACTTCTCATCGGTCAGAACATTTACTTTGGCTTAAAAGCTTACTTTTGATACCACTTGTATGCAAAAAGGAAATATGATCTATACTGGAACTGGTTAGATGGTTTCATTTCTTGTTTAGTCAAATATACCATTAAAATTATAGCTATCGGAAAAGAGATTTAGGCTAACGATGGCTAATTTATTTCATTACGTCTTTAGAGGGAACAGATCTTGGGGTTTAAATACTCATCTGGCTCTAATCAGGTTTAATTAATGTTTCTAATTGTGGTCATCAAATTTGGCAATTGACTTGGCTTCCTTTAGCATGGGGTTAAGCAGCCTTTTAGTAATCTCCAAAGCTGATTCAAGGTGACCAACACATGTGGTAATGGTTGCTAACACATGTGTTACTGGTTTGTAACACGTGCGTTATATTATTACAAGATATCATGTAGCTGTGTTACAAAAAACACACGTGATACTGGTTGTTATTACTTCTAGTTTGAAAAATATAATACTAAGACATGTGTTAATGGTTGCTAACAAATGTGTTAATGTTTTCTAACACATGTGTTAGTAATTGGTAACACATGTGTTAATGGTTGCTAACACATGTGTTAATGGTTGCTAACACATGTGTTACTGGTTGGTAACACGTGTATTATATTATTACGGAGTACAAGATAACATGTAGTTGTGTTACAAAAAACACGTGATACTGGTTGTTATTACTTATAGTTTGAAAAATATAATGCAAATACATGTGTTAATGGTTGCTAACACATGTGTTACCGGTTGCTATTGATTACTTGTGATATTTATAGGTAAATTTCAATCACTTGTGATATTGATTACTATCACAAGTGTTTGTAAACAACGCACAATTGTACATCAGCACAAACACAATCTAATGAAATCAACTTACAACGATTTAGCAAAATCTAAAATTGATCTAAATTAAAAAGGCACTATAAAAAATAGTATGTTTCATATAACATGTGGTACTGATTGTTAACACATGTGTTACTTTTATATGTGGTACTAGTTGGTAACACATGTGTTAGCAACACCACATAATTGTACATCACCATAAAAAATTGTGTTTGCTATATACTATTTCTTTTTCCAAAAACTTTGCATACTCAAATTGATTTAATATTTGAAAAAATATAGCATGTGTCATAAATGTGGTACTAGTTGGTAACACATGTGTTAGTGATTGGTAAAACATAAGTTAGTGACTGATAACACATGTGTTAGTGACTGGTAACACATATGTTAGTGACTGGTATCACATGTGTTAGTGATTGGTAACATATGTGTTAGTGTTTAGTAACACGTGTTAGTAACTGATAACACGTGTGTTACTGCATGGTAACACATGTGTTACTAGTCGTAAACAACGCATCGTCTAATGAAAAAATAACTTACAAACAATTTAGCAAAACCTAAAATGGATTGGATCATAAACAAAAGGGCATTATAACAAAAAATAGATACATTATAAACAAAGCATACAATTCAAAAGCATACCCAAAATGTCTTAACACTTGTTATATATAACATCATAAAATTTTTGTTTCTACACTAGCTCCATGACATTTTCTTTAACAAGGTCTTCTGCTCATTTTCTATGACATATTTGAGTTGCTTCTCTATCAATCCCCGCGGGTGGACATGCATAAATTGATCAATAAAAGTGTGCACACAATCTTTATAAATATTTTCCTCGTGCTAAACATGTTTTAAACATAATTGATACTCAAACGTTGCAACATAATTGATCCGCAAATGCATAAGTTGCATATTCTGCAGACGACCCTCCTCCTGATCAAGTCCACCCTCAACTGTGTTATAGTAACTAGTAAGACATATGATAGTGATTAGTACCACATGTGATAGTATCCACTACCATATGTGATACTGAAATATAAACTACTTGTATTACAGAAAACATATTAATAACGAGGAAGTATAAAATTACCTAGAAGCTCGTAAATAGGCATTCCGATAAAACCATCAAAATCCAGGTCTATCGAATATTGCTCATGTTCAATTGAAAGGTAGCTAGTTGCCTCAAATAATTGGCTTGTTGTGGTGCGAACACGAATCACAAATAACCTTCTAGTGATCTAATAACGACCGCATCATGAAACAACACCTTCTCCAACGGCTGTGAATAAAACAATAAACAAATATACAAATAACAAACTAGAATTTATAGCAACAACTGAAGTCCAACACATGTCAAATTCATACATTAGTTGCAGCATAACAAAGTAACAATGTATGAACTAAAACACATGCCAACTGAAAAAATAGCTTTGATAATAACTACTCAATGTAATCATATATGAACTAAAACACATTACGACATGTGAAAGTTGCTCTTACCAATACTCGTGTTCAACCAACTCTTCGGAATACGCATTTTTGAAGTTCCAGATGCTAGATTTTCATGCAAATTAATCACTAGAATGACAACATTAAAATCATATTTCATTGAGACATTTCATCGAACACCTTATATTCAATTTTACTCTAATTATACCAAATGCACAAATTGCACTTTGATCACAGCTATATCATAATCGTACAACTCTAACAAGATAAAAACACATAACTTTAGTTCAACAATTAGCATACTACAAGTAATTTCATTACTTCAATATCATTAGAACCTAATTCATTACCAAAACAACCTAAAAAGCAACAATTACAAGACTTATTATACACAATTTAAAGAATTACTTAAAAACACTTACGAAGAGGTGATTTTGAAGATGCTAGTAGTTCGATTGCTTCATTGATATCCATTTATTATATATTTTGCTAACTAAACAGTGATATTTGATGATTTGAGAAGGTTTTTCGCAATAAGATTTTTGTATGACGAAATTGAGATGAAATTGTTGCAAATATAGTGATTCGAACAAAGGTAGTGGAGAAATATGAAGATTAAAATGTGAAATTGTAGATTATAATAGATTTTGAAAGGTTCAGAACTAGGATGTGTCTGGGATTTTGATAACAGGGACGTCAAATGTGAGAATTAGGGTTTCAAATGACGGAAAATGTTACGTATATGTCATATTGTAAAATGTCCATACTACCCCTCCGCCCAAATCAGACCCCAATTTTAATTTTTTTATAAAAAAAATGATGTATTAATCTGGACCCTTGATTTAGAAGATCTAAAGGCTCATATCCATTCCCACATTCTCACTAAAAGTGTGTGTACTCATTTGAACCTCACTCAGTGAAATAAACTTCAATTTAATCACATAAAAAACAGAGAAACTATGATTGCTAACTTGAAAGAGAGACAGAACGAACAACTCAAAATAAACACACGGAACAAAAAATAAACGGACTAAAAACAGGACATATAATATACAATTAAATAATGCTTAATAAAACAATGCATAATACTCCCTCCATCCCAGATTTATTGTCCTATTTTGACTTTTGAAGTTTTTCTTTGACAATTTTAATCTTGAATATTTTTGTGTGTTATATAATATTTACTGCAAAATAAATGAATTGATTGAGTTTTGAATGTATCTTCATTGTTATAATTTGCATCAAGTATTATATAATACAAGCAAAAATATTCAAGGTCAACATTATAAAAGAAAGACTCCAAAAGTCAAAAGTGGACAATAAAACTCGGACGGATGGAGTATGAAATGTCCGGCCAATGAGAAAAATAAATGCATCAAAAAATTCAAGGTTAAAACAAACCACAATCACGAACCCAACAAGAAGAATTATAATAAAACGATCAACGGGCTCATTGATAAGATTCCAACAAATTCATACAAATTTATATTTAATTAAAGTCACGTTTACCTTAATTAAATAAAACAAACAAAAAAAGTATATATTAACCAATACATCATATAAAAATAAAAATCCTTTATGATATAAATAACCAAGATACTTAACAATAACCCGCGTTGTCGCGAGTGTTTTATCTAGTTTCTCCTTATTACTAAACAATAACATGCCTTAGACACAAAGAAAATTTATTAGGAAATTTAACTATGTTTCTCCTTAACAATTCAAATTTAATTTTTCTATAATACCCTAACAATGTTTATGTAGTAAAAAAATTTATGCTCTGACTTTACCTATTACGTACTTTTTTAGACAACAAAACACTAAACATGAACAAATGTGATTACAAATGTAAAAGGTTCATTATTATTACAAACTTCATGTACTAATAATAAAAATTAAGAACCATTTTTAACTGTCGGGTAAAAATTTTGAGAGACATTTATATTTTGAGTGAAAGGAAAAACAGACAATCTTAACAATTGATTTTTATGATGAATGATTCAGATTCGATGCATCTTGACAACACGTAGATTGCAGTTTTGCAAATCTAGTTGTTGATCAAAAATCAACGGTTGATATCATATGCCCCTCATTCCCTTCAAATTGCAACCCCCCACACTAATTGTATATATTGTATGTATAATTAAGTTCTTTTTATACGTATAGTGTATGATATATAATAAAATTTGTACATCGTACGTATGTAATCCAAACCAGAAACATGTAGAAGACGATGGATAAGGAAATTATCCAATTTGTGAGATGCCTGTTTTCTATATTTATCTAGTTATCCATATGCCACTTGGCTACTATCCAATCCAATCGTGTATTATATAAATTAAATTAAATTGAATTAATCAATATATAAATCCAATCATTTTTTGAACTATTGCTGTTATTAAATTACACTCCTTAATCTGACTTTATAATTTTTAATTATGATTCTGATTTCTGAATCATCATTGAGATTCCATTAACCTTCGAAGGAATTTGATTATCGACGACCGAGTTAACTCTTAAGCAAAGTCAATACGTTTTTATAAAATGAATAAATGAAATGCCCTTATTTAATGTTTATTTTAAACAATTATTCATATTCATATTCAATTCATATTTATATTTGATGATTATTGTTGTTGGTTGATTTTAGTTTTTATGTATATTTTATTAAAATAAGTCATACCCTATTACGTGTAATCAAATCAATTGTTTATAATTGATCATCAATTATTTGGGCAAACCAAAAATGCAAATAGATTATTTTAATACATAATAATTCAAATTAAATGGTGCTAATCGTCAAACCAAACTATCTATGCAGAAAAACACTTTTACCTACCTTGTGTTTCATCAACATATATCATAGGAATTTATTTGTGAATGTATATCATAGTAACATGTTTTTTTTTTGTTTTTTTTCTTTTCATTTTTGAATTACAAACTCGCCAAACAAATAAACTCTTACATATCATTCGTAAACTCATGTTTTTTCCCCATAAAACCAACCATTAAATGCTCTTAAGATATGTATGATAACTATTAATAAGCTAGTTGATTTACGTGATGATTTTGAAAAAGACGTTGTACATCAAAATGAATAAAGAATCACTTCAAACCTTACTAGTCGCATATTTTGATCATTTGAAGGTGACTAGGAAAATGGTCGAAAACGATCACAATGATACTTCAGTTAACCCGTACACAGGAGTATAAATACTCACCATTCCGGATTATTTGAACTAGAAAACTAAGGGTGCATTTAGTTACAGAAAATTATTTTTATTTTTACTTTTCCATTTTTTTAGATTTTGTGTTCTTGAAAAACTAAAGGGAATTTAGAAAACGGATTCAAATGTAAGGGATTAAGTTTTCATTTTTCAAAATTGAAAAGTTAAAAAACCGTAAATTATTAGATTCATTTTTCTAAGAAAACTTCTATGTAAAATCAATTTGAACATATTTTTTAATTTTTCAGTTTCCTTAAAAAAAATTTAAAAAACTAAAGTAATTTTCCGTAACTAAATGCAATACAAGTTAAACTTATAGTTTTCTCACGAGTGTCGTAAATGAAAATAGCATATATATATATATATATATATATATATATATATATATATATATATATATATATATATATATTCTTAAAAATGAAGTTGAAGTTTAGTGAAACTTTAAGAATAAAAGAAGGTCTAAAATGTAAAATAACGATATTTTCAATAAGACCATACGTAACCGTAACATCAGAACGCCACTTTTTCAGCTGCCACATCAGCGCCACATCAGCATCAAACTATAACACCAGAACGCCCCTAATCATAACACCATAACGCCACTTTTTTTCTCCATTCTGGGACCCACCACTAACTTACTAAATTTAATTTAATTTTATTTAAAATACAATACAAAACATTTTAATTAAAAATACAATACACCACAATAATTAAAATAAAAACCATACATTAATTCAAATAAAAATGAACTACATTACTTTTTAAAAATAAAATACATCACAATAATTTTAAAATACAATACGATCCTAAAAATTAAAACGTTACATTCCTAAAAATCTAAACGTTACAATCCTAAAAAATAAAACGTTACAATCATAAAAATCCTAAAAAATAAAACGTTACAATCCTAAGAAATTAAACGTTACAATCATAAAAATCTAAACACACTAAAAACTACTCGTCGTCATCCTCGTTGTCCTCGTCGGCATCGTAGAACTCCGCAAACTCATTTCGAAACTGTTTCTTCATCTTCGCGAACGCTGCACGGTCAGCTGGATCCGGGATCTCTTCGGGGTTGAATTTGAGAAACTGTAGACCTTGAAACGCAGTTCTCAATCGTTCCTGACGGGTGATCTCCTCAATCGATGCTTTTTGGGCGGCTAACAATTCGGCCTTGTGTTTCGCCATAGCCTGTATCGCGTCATCAACCTTTTCGGTCGGGGTTCCTGTCCGGGAAGATGTCGCCGCATCGGAAGAACCAGAGCTTCGGGCCGCTTTTCGGGCTCTGTTTCGGCCCATGGGCCGTGGAATCGGGTCGGGCCCAAATAACTCGTTCTCTCGGTCGGCAGAGAGATCAACGGACTGATCAAAAAAATCTTCGTCCTCGTCGCGCAATACGGTTCCACCTACCGGATTTGGTGCCCTCCATTTCGGATGATCTTTGAGGAACCACCAAGCCTCCCTTGAGGTGAATGTCTTCTTGTAGGTATCGTAGTATTCGGCTACGGCTTGATCGTAAATCATCCCGTTGTCTCGGCCGCTACCCCAAGCTCGTTTTACCGACTCATAACACCCGTTGAAGTTTTTGCAGTTTCGGTCAAGTGTACGCCACTTGGATGATAATTGGTCGGCGCCGCGAACCCAACCATAATTGTTGGCGTTGAACTTTTCTTCAATAGTACCCCACAAAGTACCCCGTTTTTGTGAGTTACCGACTTCAGAGTCTTCGGATGCGTCGCAATAACTAGTTGCTAACCACGCCTCTTCAGTTGGCGACCATGCCCGTTTGTTGCATGTTTTTTTCGACCCGTCTGTTTTTTTGGCATGGCTTCTTTTATTGGGTGATGACGCGACTTGTTTTCCGGATCTTTGGGTTGGTGCTTCATCCGTCTGTTCGGGTTGCATAGCCGGTTGTTGCGGGAAAGTTGGTTGCCGGAACGGTTGTTGCGGGTAAGGTTGCGGGAACGGTAGTTGTTGAAAATTCGGGTTAGGATAATACCCGTATGGTGGTTGGGTTGGATCATAGTGTTGTTGAAAATTCGGGTTAGGATAATACCCGTATGGTGGTTGGGTTGGACGTACGTTTGGGTTAGACCCGCTTGAACCGGGTATGTTTGCGGTTCCAAATAGCATAAGGTTTGTATACGACATGTTTTCCGGGTTGTTGGATTGATTGTAGTCGGAATTTGGGTTGGTATTTGGGTTGGACATTTTGACGAAGGTAGTTAGAATAGATGGAGAGGTGATTAAATTTGGTTGAAATTGTTTGGAGAAGTGATTAAAATTGGTTGAAAATTGGGTGGAAGTGGTGTAGTTTATATAGAAATGTGGTAGGTGGTTTGGAAAAAAAAAATTTTAAAAAATTAATTTTTTTTCACCTAGCCGTTGTATACCCCGCTCCCCCATTTTTTTTTAGTTTTTTTCGAGACATACCTGTTGGCTTTAAAAAAAAACGTTTTTTTTTATTTCGTCGATTTTAGGCCGAAGGAAAAAGCAAAAAGAAAATAAAAAACGCGTGGGACCCACCAAAACGCCATAAAACGGGTCGTTATATCATGCAGAACGCCGGCCAGAACGACGGCCAGAACGCGACGTTGTGGAGGGTGAGAACGCGAGCCATGTGTACGCGTTAAAGACGGTCTAATTGAAGAAATAGAAGATGAAAAATCAAATCAAACTAACAGACAGAAAAGCTGTCAGGACACTGACTCCTTTTTTTCATTATTTCATCAATTCTGTATCTCTGTATCTATCTATATCTATAATCTATAATAATAATAATAACTGTATATAATACACACACGTACATAACAGTCGCTGAAAAACACGCACAAATACACTTAGATGGTGGAACCAGTTGAACTTCCGAGCCGAATTGGAATTCTACCGTTCAAGAACAAAGTACTATTACCTGGTGCTATTATTCGAATTCAATGCACGTCTCCTAGCAGGTATTATGTTAATTTTTATTGAAGCAATTCGATGTGTTATATGATTGCGATACACATGAACAATTTCAATAAGTTTAATGTTTATATGTGGGATTGATGGAATTTGGTTAATTTGTGTAGTTGAGGTTTCAATTAGGGTTAATTGTTATATGTAAATTGTGTGATTGAAGTGTGAAATTGGTGGAACAAGAACTGTGGCAAAGAGAGGAGAATGGATTGATTGGTATTTTGCCGGTTCGAGATGCTGCTGAATCGAAAACAGTCGGTTCGGAAGTCACACAAGGTGATTCAGTTATGATTTTGTATAATTTGTTTATTACTTAATGAGGTTAAAACTAACTAACTTTAGTGTTATAGGGAGTGACACGGGTGATGGAAGCTCGAAAATTGATGGAAAAGGTCAACATGAACCAAACTGGCATACTAGGTATAGTTTGTGCCTATAGATTATGACTGATTAAGATGTTCTGTGATTTATGTTTGTTGTTTTGAATTTGATTAAAGGGGAGTTGCTGCTCGTGCGATACATTTGTCGAGAGGAGTTGAGAAGCCAAGTGGGAGGGTTAAGTACGTAGTTGTTCTTGAAGGATTGAGCAGGTTTAGTGTACAGGAGCTCAACACTAGAGGAGCATATGCTACTGCAAAAATTTCACCAATTGATATGACAAAAGCTGGTATATTATTTGCACAATTATTCAACCCATGTTAACTTTAGGAATTTTATACAAGCTATCATTGGTCATTTAACTATTTAAGTTTTAGATTTAACATGAAATGCCATAAAAAATAATTAAGTCTTGAATATAAGATGTTAACTCGAATCTCGCCTTCTTCAACTCCTTGGGTGCATTTGCTTTAAAACTAATAATAAAAAAAAGATGTTACAAACGAAGTTCATCCTCTAGGTAAGTGACAATATTAACCGGTATGTTGAATGTAGTGAAGTAGCTTTATGCTCTGGTCTGTCAAGATGTTGAGTTGCTACGGTTTTCTAATTTTAATTAGAGATGGAGCAAGTAGAACAAGACGCAGACTACATAGCATTGTCTCGTCAGTTCAAACTAACTGCCGTGGAGCTTATTTCTGTTTTTGAGCAGGTATAGATCACTGATAAATGCTATTTTCATTTATATTCCTTAAAGTGTAATATTATAACCATCTTGCGATAATTTGTTGTAGAAACAAAAAACTGGGGGGAGAACTAAAGTTCTTCTTGAGACTGTTCCTGTGCACAAACTGGCAGATATATTTGTTGCTAGCTTTGAGATTAGCTTTGAAGAGCAGCTGTCTATGTTAGATTCTGTTGATTTAAAAGTGAGAATTTCAAAAGCCACAGAATTAGTTGACAGGCATTTACAGGTAAAGTCTACATTTTTACTTTGAAAGGTTTGTAATTAGTCATTTGATGACATTATTATTACTTTTTTCAGTCTATTCGTGTGGCAGAAAAGATTACACAAAAGGTGGAAGGACAGTTGTCGAAAACACAGAAAGAGTATCTTCTACGTCAGCAGGTATGTTTTCTCATAGTAACTAGTGTCAGCATGAAAATTTGTATTTGGATTTTGTTTGTGTATCTATTTTCTTTTATGATAATTTTTTAATGTAACTAGATGAGGGCTATTAAAGAAGAGCTTGGCGACAATGATGATGAAGATGATGATGCTGCCCTTGAAAGAAAGATGCAAGATGCTGGAATGCCTCCAAGTATCTGGAAGCATGCACAGAGGGAATTAAGGTGTGTTTCTGTAAAGTCTTGCAAGTAAATATATATTGTTTTTAAGATGCATTGTACTTTTCACATAAATCTTAGTGTTAAATGTACATACTTTCTAGTTTGATTTGTGCATTCTGAAACGGGACCTGCAGAACTAACTTTCAAATTAAAAAATCCAGTACTAGTAGTGATGATCAAAATTCTTAAGCTCATATTTTACCTTACCATGAAATGCTCTATCAGGAGACTGAAAAAAATGCAACCTCAGCACCTGGGTATAATAGCTCTCGTGTTTATCTTGAGCTTCTAGCTGATTTGCCATGGCAGACAACCAGTGAAGAACTTGAGTTGGACCTAAAAGCTGCAAGAAAGCGGCTTGACAGTGACCACTATGGCTTAGTCAAAATCAAGCAAAGGATTATTGAATATTTAGCAGTTCGCAAGGTTGACCAGCTATCTGCTTAATTTTTAGTTTAATGGTCTTTGTTCTGTGATGATTCAAGGTACAGGTGACAACTTTGTCCCATTTGCCTAAAAAAGGGTCAATTTGGGTTGTATGTTGTCTCCAAGTGGTCAAACAGATAGAATTTCAAAGCTTGGCTATAATGAGTGAAAAGTCACCTAAAGTGCTTTCAAATGCTTAAAACCTCCTAAATCACTATATTATGAATATTAGGTAAATATGTTGACAATATAGGGTTTTAAACCTTACTTAATATGTAGCCTGTTTGTAAAATTTAAATCAAATGCACAACAACCTCCTGTTAATTGGAAGTAACTAACCGAGTCTTCCAAATGCAGCTGAAACCAGATGCCAGAAGCCCTGTATCATGCTTTGTGGGCCCACCGGGTGTTGGAAAAACATCTTTGGCATCATCTATAGCTGCTGCTTTGGGTAGGAAGTTCATACGGATATCTCTTGGTGGTGTGAAGGATGAAGCGGACATTAGAGGACATAGGAGAACATACATTGGAAGCATGCCAGGTCGCCTCATCTATACTATCTATACTATATACTAAAGGGCAATATTCGCTGATGTCATGCCACCACTTTCGCCCAATCTGAGATAGTTTCCTTGATGATGTGGACACTCTCAAAATGAAGAAAAATTGTGGTGATTTTGAATTTTGATTGGTTATTTGGTATGCAGGTTGACACTCTCAAAGGTAGATTACTTTTCTTTTCTTGCACACAATATCAACATTTTGGTTTTCATGATCTGTCATTAGTTTATCTATGTAGTTTTATTAGACATAATAGATATGGTTAGATTTTGGTTATGACTGTTTGTCCATATTTACAAGGCAATTGCTTCTTTTGATGGTATGGTGATCATACAATTGGTTGTATTAGTTTTTGTTGTTGTTTCCAATACAAGCAAAAAGAATGAAGTAATCATGTTTTCTTGGGCTTTCTTGTGCGAGTTCCCCATATATGCATGGGTTTTTTTCAGGCTTCTCTTCTATCAATTTCACGCTACTTTCTCCCATTGGTTTATTTGCAATCACTAGCACCGCCCAAAAGTCAATCCTTTCATTTACTTAATTTTTTTTCTTCCTCCTGTTTCCCATTCATCTTCTCTCCCTGCACCAAATTGTTTACCAAAAATTTCAAATACATATAAATTTCTTGGTCCCGTATTTATTTCTTTCAATCGATTCTTCCAAATTCGGATGTTAGAGTAATCCACACACACTACGAACAATCAGAAGCATGCTTCTTGAAGAACTAAGAAAGTCGACTTATACATAAACCCTAAATCGATTCAAACCCAACCAGGTACTCTGATCATTATTGTGTTAACTTATTATTGGTTTTTGTGGTACTTAGCTAAATTCTTGGTTGATGATTAGTTTAATTCAAATGGTAACTTGATTGATTAATGAACTAATTAAAGTATAAATTCATCACTAAGTAGCCTAATCTCAGATTTTGTATCATTTGTGAATAGGTTTGATGAACTCTAATAACAATAACTATCTTTCGTGTTGTTGATGGATACTGACTATAGATCTTTGACAGATAGGGCTCTCACTGTATTATTTTGCTAGGTATTTTCCAAACAAAGATTTCATTTTTATTGATTGGTGTCACTTCTTATGTATTATTATCGCTTATTTGGGCAGGTTTGTAGAAGGGGCCAAGCAATTTTGGATTAATGTAGCACACAATCCAAATAATACTGAGAAGTCGATCTGGTGTTCTCTTTGTGAAGCTCAACTTTATGAACTAGATGATGCAAATCAGGATTGAAGTGAAGCTAGAAACCGGAAGGTAAAGTGGAAAGTACATCCGTTTGCTTTACTTATTGACATTTCTTCAAAATAGTTTATGGATAGATGAAGCTAGAAACCGATTGCTTGATGTCTTTAGATGATCTCCATTAAAGAAAATTTAAATTTTCATTCGCCGAATATCCGAATAGGTCTGATGTGTTCGACGAAATGTCTGAGACAAATAGAGTTGTAGGTATGTATGATTTTTTTGTGTATCCAAATATTGCTATCCGAAAGGAAGGCAAGCAAAAGCTTTACTTATATATTCTATATTCAGGTAGGTTGTTCACATCAAGCAAATTTTCTCCAAACTGATTTTTTACATTATGTCACTTTCAAGATTTCAGAAGTTGCCCCATGATTGCAAATCTCTTCCAAAAGTGTTCTTTTCTTAGTTATTTTTCAGTTTTAATATAATTTAGGAATACGTTATCTTGAGCATATAATGCTTTGGTTGGGTTTGTATATATATATCTTTTCATAGGTGGCTATCTTTGCAATTGGTACGGTGTTACAACCTTTTCCGGTCATTTGGCCAGTTTAATGTCACCGGTTTTGATAGTGAGTACACGGGTTTGATGATATTGATGAAATATGGCATCAGTCATTGTGTGAATAAGAAATAACTTATATATTTGCAAATCACTATATCTGGTTGCATGTTTGACAGAGAGCATGTGATGGAAGCACAAAGATTGTAAGCCAAAAACAATAGTGAAATGGCAGCTGCAAAGTTCAGGTTTCAAAGATGAAGAAAGGTATGGTTTTCAATCTTATATTTTTTCGTGCTTAAATCTGAGATGAAGAAATGGCAGCAGTTGACTTTTGCTCTAAGAATTGTTCTTTTTTCCTTTCTGACAAGTTATCTACCGTCTATTTTGTTTCCTTTTTTCAGGTTCTCTATTTATCACATTATGCATTCTTTAATAGCACTTGGTCTTTAACATTGTTTAGGTTGAGATAATCATAAATTTAAGTTTACTAATTTTATAATTTGGAGTTTAGTTTCTCTAATTTCTCTTTTTTAAAATTTGAACAATGCAGACTTTCATAGATTCGAAGGGATCAGGTCATGTTTTGTGTCATGTTTTGTATAAAAGAATTTTCAGAAAGATATGCATGACCAATGCAGAAACTCCTTTTTATGAAATCACAGCACTTTTTCATCAAATACTTACCACCTCTTCTACTTTCATGATGCTGATGACGAACTGTTCAAAGATGTTTTTGGTATGATTAATATGGCAAATCCAATTGCCTGACATCCATTTTAGTGTATGATATACTATGGTTTCTATTTCTTTGCTTTTAACTCTAAACTGATTCAAATGGGTTTAAATTTGCATTGGGTCGGCTTCATCATAGGTTAAATTAATTATACCATTATAGTAGCGTTTGCTGTTATGGGGTATTCATCATTTGATTGAGTAGGAATGCTCACAAATTGGTATTTCATTTACTATATATTTGATTATTTTCATTATTTGAAGTGTTAAGATGAAATGTGTATGATTATTTTCATTATTTGAAGTGTTAAGATGAAACGTGTATGAAGCCAATGTGCTATTTATGGATATCAACTATGCATATTGAGAGCATATAATGAAATACCTAAATGTAAATGTGCATCAAATGATATGCATGTAGATGTACATCTTAATTCAGTTTGCAGGTACTATGGGCACGTTGGCCGGGTTGAAAAATAAGTCAGGGTTGAATTGGTTCATTTTCAGTTAATAAGGTCATTTTCAGATTGGAGGTACATGTACATCTCAACTGCTTTTTTAATCAGATAGTTTTTTTTCAAAATTGAGTTCTTTCATATTTTTAGTTGTTGGCCTTGTGATTTAGCAACTGCTTTATGCTTCCTTATGAAGTATACTTGGGATTGGTTTGCTGATATGGCTACTACTACATTATTTGTTGTATCAAAGGGTTCATTTGTTTCCCTATAGTTAGAATGCAAGTGTAATTAATTAAAAAAGCTTTTTATGTAATTATACAAGTTTGGATACTTTGACCCTTCACCAACAAGAATATAGTTGCGCAAATCATATCAGCAACCATTGTGGGGGATATGGATATGGCTCTTGCGGCAACTTGCTACAGAATTCAAGATGGGCATGACATTAAGTGGCTTAATTTGAAATGGTTAAGGCATCAAATTGGGTCGGTTAGCCAAGAGCCAGCACTCTTTGCTACAAAATTCAAGAAAACATACTTTTGGGCTTCCCTGATGCATCTATAGTCGAAATCTAGGAAGCAGCTCCCAATGCTCATTTGTTCATTATTAAATTACCCGACTTGTATGATACTCAGGTAAATCTATTTTAGTAAAAAGTAGGTCATTTTAGCATTGTAAGGTTATTTTGGTATTCTTAAACATTGTCCCATTAGTTTGCTTTTAGTTCATGTGATTCTTTTAGTGAGGGTCCACTTCGATGGAGTATGTTGGGTGGTTTTGCAGCAGGGTGCTGTTTTAGAAAGGGGAACTCATGATGAGATGAACCCTTTTTTGTTTCATTTATTAAGTTTCCAAGATGAAAATGATAATTTTTACATAGATAAAGGGAACTCACTGGATAGCCATTAAATTTGATAAAACACATTTGATCATGCATTGCACCTTGATTCGTACATGTTTGCTGTTACAAGTTTTGTCACCTATGTTATATCTGTTCTTTTGTTCATCTCAACTAGATCTTGCAGTGCGAACTAATTATAAGCTATTAAGCAGCAAGTTCTCTGCATCCGTGGCCATTTACTTTTGCTTAAAATGGCTATTGGATCAACCTCTTTACTTAGCAGCGTGTTTCAGATTTACATGTGCAATAGACTTGAAAGCAGTTACATATTTATATGATCATGCTCATCTGTTTGATTTTAGTTAGTTTTATTTACATGATCATTTTAAGTTACGTTTGGACATTGCAGGCCATGCGTACTGAATTCTTAAATCAAGCAACAATGGATGCAAGACATCACAAGTTGTCTGTTGTACGTTCTTTGATTATAGTTAAAGGTGGTAACCATGACCCATTTATTGGTAAATGGGTTGATTTTGGTTTTAAGTTGATTGTAAATGTTCCAATTTCCAATGTGCCCAACTAAAAATATATATAAAAGGAAATAAATAAAATGTGCTAAACAAGTACGTTTTAAGCACTTTTCCTGTTGTGATTATTGCTACAGTTACCTGGATGTTTCGATACTTGGTCTAACACTTTTTGACAATATGGCCGAGCATATTTTTTCATAGTGAAATCTCAGTATCAGGTTATCGACCATCAGCATGTTATTAACATACATTTATGGCCTTTTTCCATGTCTAGATACTAGGCAATAATAAAATGTGTTTCCTGAATTAAAAATGAAACATTGTCAACCCGTTTTACATATTCTTGGGATTGAGCTCTACTTTGGAACCTGACCGGTCTGCCTCCACTGATAATTTGGCTATACTTGGAAATGATATCCAAGTTCTGAATCAGCTGAAATCTGAATCTCAGAATTACAAAGGGATGAACTCGTGAGAAATTATTGGAAGAGATCAAAAGGTTGAAGGGTGGTATATGTATGTGTAATATATGAATGAAATATTATAAGCTTAGAAGGTATCTAATATCTAAGTATGCTAATATGTGGAGCGAGGTCCTGAATAAACATAGTAATTCTTTTATTCTCAAATTTTTTTTTCACAAGATCCTTAAAAATGCTTATGACATGCAAAACTGACATGCCGGGAAGAATGAACTTGGTGAAGAGAAACATTCAAGTTCGGGTCTTTGTCTTACAGATTTGCGTTGTTTTGACAAATAAAAGGTCAAGACAAATACTATGAGTGGACCTCAATTTTATATTAGAGTAAGGGGAACTGTGATAGTAATATTGTGATGTCAAACTGTCAACGTATAAGTTATAGTAATTGTATATATGGCCCAACTCATTCTACTCTTGAAAGGTTGTTGGGCCTAACTCATTCCACCCTTTTGGAAGAAAAAAAATACGACCTTAATTATCCGTTAAACTATTAAGATTCATCAAGCATTCACGTCAATTCAGATCTTTCTTAGAACAACTATTAGCAAGCAAACGAATAGAGCGTTGTTGCACCTCTGGATAAATATGTTCATCTGTAATTATAATTCCTTCCTCAAACGAAGCATGTGCGATTCTATTTAGTCATTTTCATATTGCCCACATTAGACCATAACAAGTGCAATGAAATGCTTTATCAACAAACTTGATGCGCGAATATATTATTTTACATTGCAACACATCATTAAGAGAAGTAACTTGTGAAGAGTTAACCAAATATGTTGAGAGTTCAAAAACAGTCAACCAATATTAATGACAAAAAGAAATAAACATAAAAAAACAACGTAAAGATTTTAGATACCAACAACTCATTATGTTTTGAAAGCATCTTTACGCGCGCACCAATTTTTCATAATAAAACCTTCGAATTAAAACTTTTGAATCACAACTAAATATTTTCATTGATAATCATATCAATTTTGTCTTTAGAAGTATGAACAATTGTATGTCTCCAAATCCAAACAACTCAAATAGACAAAAAAACAAACATCAATTATCAAAGGCATTATACAAAACTTAATATAAAAAGAATTTTGCTATTTGTAGCCCTAAGGGCTATGTTTAAGAGTTAATTCATGCTTTAAGAGGTGGTAAATTAAAGTGGTTGAAAGAAGTTATAATCAGGGGGTGAGTAGTTATTATTAAAGGTACAAACATTTAATGCGTGTCTGAATTTCTTATTCATATCCCTAAGGGCTACGTATAACATTTTCCATATAAAAATTAACAAAATCCACATAATGATCAAGAGAAATATTTTATTGCGTTTCTATTAAAACTTACTTCATCAACATTATTCATTTGATAATTTAAAAAATTAATTAATATCATTGAATATTTTTAGTAATACAATAAACTTAGACATGTGTTAAAAAATACGAGTATAAGTATACGTGTGTTATAACTTTATTTTAAATCAGACCCGTGTAATCACGGGTAGATTATCTAGTTGATGGATTAAAGGTGAATATAACTTTTTACAATACCTATTCTTTTTCCTTTTTAAAAGATATTCCAAGCACATAGAGCGATTAAAGTGATTTTCGGAATATATTTCCTCATTCTGTTGACCTTTATAAATTTTGTTTTGACTTTAGAAAGTAGGTGTTTGCAACCCGGTTATGTTACTGGATGAGATCGATAAGACAGGATCTGATGTTCGTGGTGACCCTGCTTCGGCATTGCTTGAGGTTCTTGACCCGGAACAAAACAAAACATTTAATGATCAGTATCCTGATTTGAGATTTCTTTTAAGGAATAATTTTCATTGATTTGTGTAGAGGTGGCAAAATGGGTGAGTCTAGCTGATTGGTAATGGCTTAAAACGGTTCTGGTCAAAGGGTCACTTTTAAGTAGGTTTATATGGGCAGTTTGTGTTAATCTGAATCACTTTTTGGCATTTTTATTTAAATTACAGTGTCCAAGATGTTTACAAAGATCATTTTATAGTTTTCTTTTTATTAAAATCCTCTAAATTACACTTTGGAGCTCGGATGAGGCTTGACGCATTTGACCCATTTCCTTTTTCAGCTAATTTAGCGAATCACCTGTTTGAGATAAAACGTTGCCCCAATAAACCCCACTCATTTATAAATGGGTTGAAACTGCCACCTCTAGATTTGGGTGGAACACGGATGGCTTCTTCAAGCTAAATTTTGCTTATATGCTATTGCCTGATCATACATTCAATACATGGTTCCTCTGTTTAAGACGTCAAATAATTAAACGTTCCTTTTTCGTATAGAATTCCTTAATTCATGCCTTAAAGCTATTTGAATGTACCTTTTGATCTATCAAAAGTGATATTTGTGGCGACTGCGAATAGGGCACAACCAATTCCTCCATCACTCTTAGACAGAATGGAAGTCATTGAGCTACCTGGATATACATCCGAAGAGAAGCTTAGAATAGCAATGCGCCATCTAATTCCACGTGTTCTGAATCAGCATGGCTTGAATTCTGAGGTCCTTCAAATTCCTGAGGTATGCAATTGCTAAGTTTTTTCTGGGTTCTTATAGTCATGTCAGCAGCAGCAGTTGAGCTTACATTTGTGCATGGATCCTAACAAATGTTGTCTTTCTCAATTATTCATGTATTCTAGAGGCCTCAATTTCAACCATATATTGGAAAATGGGTCAATATAAAATATTAGTCAAAAGGAAACGGGTTAACTGGTTTAAAAGTTTCCAATATGTGTTTACAATATCCTAAATTTCTTTAATAAAAAATTTGGATCTTTGTTTCATCAATTTTATTTGTCTTATATTTTAATATACTAATTATGCATCTAACAAAAGAAGAGAGTGTTGGTGGGTCAGTCGGAGCATCTCGACCAGTTTTGACTCAACCTGTACTTACCTTGACTCAAACCCGTTTTAACCCATTACAAAACCTGATTTGTAACACGTTTATGTATCTTTTTCATGGTAGGACATGGTGAAACTTGTTATTGAGCGGTATACTAGAGAAGCTGGTGTGAGGAATCTGGAGAGGAACCTTGCGGCATTAGCTCGTGCAGCAGCTGTCATTGTGGCAGAGCAGGAGCATAGTCTTCCACTTAACAAAGATATTAACCCCATTTCTTCACCATTGTTGAGGAGTAGAATTGCTGAAGGAGGGGCTGAAGTAGAAATGGAAGTGATACCAATGGGTGTCAATAATCATGAAATATCAGATGTTTTCAGGATTATGTCACCATTGATTGTGGATGAAGGAATGCTGGAGTAAGTACTAGGGGTAAGCTAAATATTTTCCCAGATACTAGCATTCTTCTGGAGTTATTATGGTAGTTTGTTACATACATCTCTTTGAGATTTATTATCAAAGGCAGAAAAGGGATGTATGAATCCGCTTCAACTGTTGATATCTAGTTCTATGGCTTCCTTTATGACACTCTTATTTAAATATTTGGTAAAGTTTAGCTAATAGGGTTGACTTGATCTTTGACTAGAGGTGGCAATATCAACACACTTATTTATGGCTGGGTCGAATTCAGTTGAGCATTACCAGATAAATTACATAAAATTTCTTTTTAGTGGACAAAAAAGTGTTTTCGGGTCAACCAAATCAGACCCAGCCCATTTTGACCCACCCATCTCACCACCTCTAATCTTGATTGCATGTCTCTGAGTCTATATCTGCTTATTTTCTTGCCCCATTGACGTCATTGCTTAAATTCAGCCTCCAAAGTATGATAATAAAGAAGCTTCAGAGAGGGTTGTGACTCCTGGGGTAACTGTTGGGCTAGTTTGGACCGCCTTTGGTGGAGAAGTCCAGTTTGTGGAGGCTACGGCAACTGCAGGAAAAGGGGATCTACACCTCACAGGGCAATTGGGTGATGTTATCAAAGAATCAGCACAGATAGCACTCACATGGGTATCTTCTCATCTAACTTCTTATGTTTGTCTTATGTCATTGTTTTGTACACACATAGTTTTCAAATATATTTGTTTGTCTGGCCATAGGTAAGAGCTAGAGCTACTGAACTTAATTTGGCTACTGCACAAGAAAGTAATCTGCTGGAAGGACGAGATGTTCATATCCATTTTCCAGCAGGGGCTGTGCCAAAAGATGGACCATCTGCTGGTGTGACACTTGTCACCTCACTAGTTTCCCTTTTCAGTCGAAGGAGGGTCAGAGCAGATACTGCAATGACAGGAGAGATGACGTTACGTGGTCTAGTTTTACCTGTAGGAGGTATTAAGGATAAGGTTAGTAACTATTTATTCACATATATATTCATGCACCATATATCATATTTTATTAGATTAGTTTAGGTCCATTATCTACCTTTTAGAGTTTTAGGGTTTAATGACTCAATCGCTTCCTATACTTGAACCTCATTGTATGTTCTTTTTATTATTGTATTGATTAATAAGTTTTCATTAATTTGAAGTTTTTAACAACAGATATATGCTTACATACCCATGAAGTGAACCCACTTTTGACGATTTATTGAATAACTTATATATCGTGTTAGCCTATGACATATGTCTAGTTATAATATTAACCCATGAAAATGTCAATTTAGGTTGTATGTTATTAATAATGGGTCAAACAGGATGGGGCAAATGGGTCAAGTAAGGCAGAAAGCGCTTTGTTTTATGACATTCATTAGTATCACTTTTTAACTACTTAATTAGACCCTTAATTTAATTATATAATATTTGTAGTCAGATTTTTATATGCTACCATATTAACTGTGTTGGCTAGTTAACCCAAACTGACAACCTGTCATGACTTGGCCTTAAAACTTACCAACTTTGACTTGTTAACCAACCCACCCGTTTGTCCACCTCTATGTAGTTGACTTAGCTGCTTTTGTTGGTTTTAACAGGTGTTGGCAGCACACCGCTATGGAATCAAAAGAGTGATTCTTCCAGAGAGAAATTTAAAAGATTTGGCAGAAGTGCCTGCAGCTGTTCTTGGAAGTCTGGAGGTAAAATACTACCCTCAAAACATTTTATGACTTTTCTTTGTATGTTGGATGACTGTTTCAATTAACTTACTTTAAACCCTGCATAAATCAAAGCATCCTTAGTTTTCTGCACTGTTAAATCCGAGTACAGATCATATGGTATAAAACCCAAGTGATCAGCATTTTAACCACATTTCTAGCAAAAATGCCAAAATAAAGGAACGCTTTAATCCTCAAAAATGGGGATTTTATTACTCTATAGGATATTCCATATAGCTACAATCTGACTTTTAGGGTGCTGTATTGAGAAGTCAATGTATTAGACATTTAATATGGGCACACTTTGACTTTTGGGATCATACAAAGCGTAGTAAAGTCGTGGAGTCGATCACACTATATATATGTGCATGTTACATTTTGCATATCAATATATTGGTAGTTTGAATCTTTTGACATTTGTAGTGTTTGTTGCTACACAGATACTACTTGCTAAGAGAATGGAAGATGTACTTGAACATGCTTTTGAAGGGGGCTGCCCCTGGAAAAAGCATTCGAAACTATAAAAAATGACCTAACAGACATCTGCTTGAAATTCGTGCAAGCAACTTTCTTGTCTTTGGACTAACCAACTCTAGACGATGGAAGCAATGAGCACATCCTGAGTCCTGTTGTTTCTTGTATTAAATGCACCACAGTCATTGATTATTGTTCATTTTCATTTCGGAAAGATGTATTATCTCGTAATTATGTAAAATTCATTTGTTATTTAATCAGTGTATTAAACCCATGAAAACACTTGGATGTGTTCAGATACTGAAAATTTAGAGAACATGTTAACATGTAAAGCAAGTTGTTTTCATTTTCCAAAATATAGAACTTGTAAATTTTAAGTTATGAAAGGGAAAGCAAAGATTTTTGTTTCCTCACGCAAAACACAAATTTGAACATGTTTTTGATTTTCTACTTCCGGAAAGCGGGAGGGGATTCCAGTTTTCTTACAGAGTTGAGATTCTCGAATCCAGTTATTGAAAACATTCAATGCATGAATCATCATAACAAGACTGATGGTTTTCCTAATTTTATATTAGAATGAAATTTATAAATTCTGATTTAGAAGATAGTTGACATATGTATACATGTACTTTATACAGACTATTATTGTACCCTTATAGTTTTGCCTAACATATCTTGAATTAATCTTTTTCCCGCTTGAATGTAGTAGGATTAATTGGTTCGAAGGCTCTAAATCTTTGAAGGCCCTGTACAGGCGGTCACACCACTTGTACTTGGAAGCTATATGACCTTTAGTACTGTACTCTGCCCCTGAACCAGCAGCCTTTGCACTAAGCAAGACCCCCTTGTCCCTTTCCTTTCTCAATTCCACTTCATTACTCGCTTTGTTCCAACTTCAAACAGAGTCTATATGTATAGCCCTACTGCTGAGGTGGCATGTTTAGGGGTTGGGAATTGTAATGTGAAAAAGGCTGGGAGTATAGAGGATTCATCACACCCTGCACATGAAAGCAATTTGTTACAACCATTCAGGTGTAATAAAAGGATAGTTCATGGGTGTTTGGATGTGCATTTCAGAAGTGGTTATGTGAGATTTTGAATAGTTAGAACCACATAATCAAGTGTAACAAATCAGGTAGTAACACCTAGTCTACTCATGTTTGCTGTTTGATTCAGTCATAATCATATAATTAGTTGTTTGAGTGTCAAACATATTCTAAAGTATTAAACAACTAATACATAAACATGACCTAAAAGAACATTCTTGTGAAAAACGCAAAAGATACATCTTGTGAGATGGGAATATGCGCATCTTATTTAAGGTTTAGAAAGGGGTAACTAAGATAATTTTGGTTTACCTGCGACAATCAGTTATCTTTTTTCAACTGGTACTTCAGATTATAATTTGTCCCTTGAATAATAAACAGACTTTGTTTACTAACATTTCTAAATGACGAGTTGCTCTCTCGGAAAAGGAAATTTACAAATTTAGAGGAGGGACCTGTGTCTGAAGAGAAGATGTGGCGGGCCCCCCAAAGTGGTTTTGTGAAGAATCATCTTGTTGTAACGGATCCTTAAATCCGACTTGGGTAAACAAACCTTGTGATCCATGACCCATGTAGTCCTGCAGAAAACAGCCAATGCATTGAAACCACACAAGGTATATATTTCGTGGCCCAATGAAAATTGCAAAACAAGGAAGCTTCACAGACAAAAATACTTAATTGCTTGTTGTCATCTTAGCATATATATTGATATCATACATTTCAGTCCATAAGATTTCTTCAATGACATATTAATGCTACTTAAACTGTAAGTCAAGCCAAGCTATAAAATTTTCATGAAGCAGAAGTGAAAGTTTGGAGGCATAATAGTATGGCAGAATGGGTAAGGTTGGATGGAAACTCAAAAGTCAAAACTAGCAGATTTTGCTACAAGTCACAACAGGCCCAACCCGCAATTGATCTTTATTCATTTTCAGAAAGTTATAGATTAACTAATGTAACAAATTTATAACAAAATCAAATTTTCACGATAAAATCTAGTTCTTTTATGAAGTGCTTTAGAAGCTCTTGTGCACTTGAATAGATTTCAGGTATTCTTTTTAGTTAAAATTTCTTAACTTTACCTATTTTGACCAATTAGATGTAAAACATATGTAGGGAAAATCACTAGAAGTTGTACATAGCTGTCGTTGGGTACAATACTGGGCCCACCACCAAAGAAAACTCTCCGATCATTGTACATCTGCATCAAATGAACAATAAAAATCACTAGAAGTTACAATAATGGCAAATTTTGACTGCATTGCGCTATTAATTGACAAAAGAGAACTCTCAAGATCATACCTTTTTTGGTTTCTGAAATTGAATCATACTCTGCTTCAAGTTATTCAAAGGTCCTTCCACTAAGCACTCATGCTCCTGCTCACCATATAAGACAAAATAATTTTTAGATACGACGAGTCTTTCCAAGCTGGAAATACAGAATGTATCGGATACCTTATAGTGTGTGAGTAACCCATTCCATAGTGGTTGTTTGCTAAGAACTTTAGGATTTCCAAGAATGACAATACCATAACGGGCACGTGTAAGAGCAACATTAAGCCTGCGTGGATCATTCAGGAATCCAATACCCTAACCAAAGACAAACAAACCATACAGTGATTTGCATAAAACTTTAGAGCTGGTAATTCAACAAGGATTATACTATTCAATAAACCACTAGACTACCAGCTGACCTGATGTTCGTTACTTCTCACACATGACAAAATAATGTAATCTTTTTCCCTCCCTTGGAATGAATCCACACTTGCAACCTGACAAAATTAATTACATTATCTGAATTAACCCCAGAAAAATGGAAAATAAGAAAGGTAAAAATTTACCTCGATGTCCTTGTAAAGCTGCTGCCTAAGAGCACCATTTCTCGACATGTGGTTAACGATGTATGCACGCTGGCCTTCATATGGTGTTATAACCCCGATCTATATAACAGTTACTATAATCAATACCAACCATAAATGCCAGCATGTCAAGAAGAGTATGGGGAAACTTAATGTATATACCTGACTTGGAACTACACCACTCCTTAGAAAAGTAGTCACTATTTTTTCAACATTTGCAGCCTCAGTCCTATTAAGATATGATGTCCCACTGGCACTAATTTCTTCTTGTCCCATCTAAATACACACACAGACAGAGAGAAAGAGAGAGTGAGAGCGAGAGAGAGAGAGAGAGGTAAAAGTGACATAAGAATATATATACAGGTATATGTTATAAATTTCTCACCAATTATCATGTCAATATAAGATAAATTAACTGCACATACCTGAACATAAAAGAACATGGGACGGTTTGGCACAGGCCATGGAAAATCAATGCCTGTTGATTGCCTTTCATTTACAGTCACTCCATTTTGGAGGGTACCTTCATAGAAATTATTTGAGGGGAATTCTGAAAGGGATGGATGCATACGGTATTGAACCTGCAATTTAAATGCTGATCAAAAACATTATAGTTCTAAATCAACAAATAAAACAATGTTCATGTTTAAAAGAGAACTTTTGACTTCGTCACACATTTATTTGATTTTTTTTTTCACATAAAAGGAATTCTAGAACTGCATTAATATATACGAATCGGAACCTGCAATCTAATTGGCTTTAAACCTAGAAGCACAAGTCGCTCAAATAGAGACTGAGCTAGCCCAGCCCGAGCCGCTTTCTTGCACATGATTACCGGACCAAGCTGGCAATGGTCACCAACAAGAACAACCTAGCACAAACAAGATTTATAACAGCACATAATCACCAAAAAGAGCTTCAAAGCGGTATATTATCTGTAGAGATGTACCTGCTTCGCACCAAGTACAAGAGGTATAAGACACTCAGGCTCGGTTGATTGAGTAGATTCATCAATAAGCACCTACAAAATGTTTAATAATTATATTTTGTCAATCACAGCAAACGGTCACAAAGTATTAAAGTCATAGCTGTTAAGGTGCCATCACAAGTCAACCTGACGAAATCTAAAATTTGCCAACCGCGGATCTCCAGCACCGACACATGTGCAACAGATGACATCAGCACTCTGAGATATTTCCCTTTCCGTAGCCCTCTTTAGTGCTTTATACTTCTTCTCATCACCGCTTGATAATTCACCTGTACAAATTCAGAAAGAGCAAAAAAGAACAAACATGTGCAATGGGTATATTAATTGGCTATAGTATAACAAGGGACAAATAATTTCACTAGCTATGCAAATACATTAAGTAATGAAATGGATATGAGAGTATGAGACTCACCTTGTTCATCTTTCAATTGCTGGAGCCTGTAAAGCTCACTCTTTTCAGAAGTATCAAGATGGCGAACCTTAAATGAACCAATCGAACTCAGGGTATTAAAAACAAGAAGCACGTAAAACTCACAAGTGCAGAAAATTTTGAAGCATTACAAAACAAACACACCTAATAATGAAGAGTCAAATGCTCAATGGGAGAACTTACAGCTTCCCTTGATTTTGCACACAGCCTTACAACCTGGTTATAATAGACGCTGGGTATCAATAACTCAATTTAAGACACTAACAACAACATGATTCAAGTTACCTTCAAGCCAGTGGCACTAATCTTCTCAGCAAGCTGGTCAACAGCAACATTGCTTGGAGCACAAACAAGAACCTGAATTTGAGTTGAATAATCATCTTCATATCATCAATTCATCATGCAATGACATATGCACTGTCGATTTGAAAAAAATGAAATAATAAATACCTGCCCTTGGCCTTGTTTAGCCATATGATAAACAAGTGCAGCAGAAGTGACTGTTTTACCAGTGCCCGGTGGCCCTTGAATCAGACTTATAGGCCTCTGAAGCACACTTTTTACAGCAAAAACCTAACAATAATACAGCAAGTCTGCCATTGTTACATGAGCCATTAGTTCAAAAAAATCAATTGGAATAAGCATGTATGGCATATAAAAAATAGGTTCAAATACATAGAACTGACTAGGCATGACAATTTTGGCCATCCATATGAAAATATACTTGTATTTGTTTGGTATCCGTATCGGGGTTGGAGAGTATTAAAATAAATACAGAAAAAATAGCTATAGGTAGAATTATATTAAATGAATCTAACGGCTAACGGGTCAAAATACATCTAGCGTCAATTCAGGTGCTTACGCTAAAACCAATTTCAATCAGGCATCACATTATTAAACTCATAAAATAGGTATTATAATATCAAATTTAACATATTCATTATATACACAAAAGTTAGAGATGCAGAATAGAGAAACCTTACTTGAGATGCATTAAGCTCTGGAAGACCAGGGGCACCAAAACGACGCGGCAATGCATTACGAACCATCTGAACCTCAACCTCATGGCCTAACAGATGATGGTATATATATCTGCAATATTACAACAAGTTAATGACTACACCATCAGAATATCAGACTTGGATTTAATGCACACTAATTAGTAAATTTCAAAAGCTTATGTGTAAGAAAAAATCATAATAAGAAAAAGGTTCAATAAATGCATGTAAGAATCATATGCATTCAACTATATAGAACCCACCCACTGACACTTGTTTCATCCACTGCAAAAGTTTTCATAGCCGCCTGCATCCGGTCAAAACTTGTGCTCTTCCATACGAAGTCAACGCTAAAACCATGATTCACATCAACAGGAACTCCCTGCAGACAATACCACATTAAGTAGTGGTGCAAACAAAAACGACCATAAGGTATTATAGATCAAAATATGATATATCATTACCTGACTTGCACGAAGCTCAACTGCTACCTCCTCTTGAGCAGTTAACTTTATCTGAAACAACAGAAACCCAATCATTAAAATGAGAACCTTATGAGGATAAACATTAAAGGAAACACATTTACTCTGCAAAGAAGGTGCATACCACATGTCCAACTGACTGCCAGGCTGGATGTATTGGGTCCCCTGAGTATCTGAGTCGTAACTCGTCACCAGGTACAAGACGCAATTCATTGTCTTCCTACAGTTTTAACAATACTTGGTCTTATATCAAACTGGAGGTTAGTATACAACACCCTTAAAAATTAACTTGACGATATAAATGTAGATAAAGACAGTGAAGCACCTTAGGGAAAATGAAATATGCAACACGTTTCTTGTTCAGACCAATATCCCACCGAATTGTAAGGTTGTCTTTGCTTTGAGATTCTTTCATCATCTATCAAGCAAAACAATTCAAAAATCGCGTTTACGAGGTTGCATTGAAGAGAATAAAGGATAATAAACTATACATTAGAAGTATTGCTTACTTTATCATAGTCGGCTTCGAGCTTGATAAGTGGTGCGAACACATTTTGATACTGTAATTAGAAAAATGAGCATACATGCACCATTACTATTTGACCATTGGTAAGCACCACATTTTTAAAATTAATTCAAAGTCAATGACATTAAAACCTGATAAGCATCTTCATACTTTATGGCTACAGGCTGTGGTTCATCATCTACACCAGGCTTCTCAAGATCCTCCAAAGTTGCATCAGGATTCGTTTTCCAAAGTTCCTCTACCTTGTTGATTTGCTGAGCACTGATCTGTCGAGCTCGTAGCTGCTCTGTTTCAGACGGAACCTGCATAAACCCTGCTTACTAACTTATAAAAAAAATTAAACAAAAGTCACATTTGAAAAACTGCATACGAAAAGGGTATGACGCTAACCTTAACAAGCCACTGCAAGAAACATCTATCATCAATAAGCGGACACCACTGACTCAAATCCCAATTCATATCTTTCAACGAATACAAATTAAGACAAGGTTCCCTACAAAGAAGAACAACGACACTCTCCGTTTTGGCCGAAATAAATCCCAAAATGAAAACATTTCGACATCCACAATTATAACACTCGAGAATCGTCTCTCCAAGCGTACTATCTTTATGAAGACACACTTCTTTATGTTTTGCTCTAACCTAAAAACAAGCATACAAATTACTTCTATATGTCAACTAACCAGTAACAATGCAACTTGAATACAAAATCATAACACACCTCAAAATAACAACTTACCAAATGATTAACTATATGAGAACCGGAAGTATTCCCTCTCGAATTACAAAACCATTTACGACACGAAGGAACATTACAGCGCACAACACACGCCGGATTCTGAACACCACAATACTTACAAGCATGCTCCAAAAAATCCCCCTTTCCATACTCATAACCATCATCATCCCCTGTCTCTTCAAAATCCAATCCACTCATTCCGGCAGCTAGGGCATCAACCGCCGATGCCTGATTACTATTACTACTATTATGATGATTATTATTTTTACTATTATTGACCCTACTACCACTGCCCTTTCCGGAACTTACAGAAACAGGGGAAGCGTTGCTGTCGGAATGATGATCGACGGTGGAATTAGCGTCAATTGAGATAGAATCCGACGGAATTGGCCATGCTGACGATGGTGATGGTGATGGTGAAGATCGAACGGCGTTAGGTTGTGATAGCTCTTGAAACTCAGGGTAATCAAAGTCTTCTTCGCCTTGAGTGTTGAATTCGAGAAATGTATACGCATCGTTATCGCCGGTGTCCGGTTGCGACGCCGTATCGTAGAGGTTGTTCGGTTGTGTATCCATCGATTTAATTGCGAAATTAGGGTTTGTGATATCAGCTGAGGGTTTGTACTGTAACAGGGGTGTTTGATTAGGATTCTACTGGTTTCTATCGACCCGCGGCGACGCGGGATAAACCATTTAGTTTTTGATATAACATCTAATATAAATGAAGCACAAAGTGTATTGAATTGTATTATTTATCTTGTAGCAAATGCGAGTTCGAGTTTTAAAGTATTAATCATATTTAGCGATATTGTGAATCTTAATATCAAAGTGAAAGTTATAAGTAACATTATTAGCATAAAGTTGTATTATATTTTTCGTTGTATGTTCTATCTGCATTATATGTGTATTCTATATAAAAATGCAGTACGCTACTTTTATAAGCCGAAATAATAATATGATAAAAATACGTTAATGATAATATGATAAAAGGATTAAAGGCATAAAGGATATGTATGTTAATGATTTAAAAAAATACGTATAAAAGCAAAATAGATTATAAATATTTAGTATATAAATCGTATAAGATAAAACTTGTTGAAATATGTATCTCAATAAAAAATTTAATTAATATTAATATATGTGCTATAAATCTAAATTTTTTAAATATTAACATTAAAAAATGAAATTGCATGTATCTTATTTATATTTATATATTTTTTTTTAGAAAAAGCAAGAAATATATTACTATTAAACACAAATTATGTACAAACGATCACAGTACAACAAATGCACATGTATGTGAATACAATTCACAGACCTAACTCAGTAACACTTTCTATAATACAAACATGAAAATGAAGACAAGAGCCTCACAAATCCCAGCCTTCAGCAACTTCATTTTGAACTCATTTACAGTGTGTGTCATCACGCATATAATACAAACATAAGCTTAATGAATCACAGCATGACCCAAAACTGGTTCACGTATCAGCAGAAATCACGGATTTTGGATCGTTGACCCATTTGTCCCATTGCAACTGAACAGCTTTTATCCTTGGTTTTATCCACTCGAACGACCTGATTTGGATCTCTTGAAACAGACCCGCACCATGCATCACGTTCCCCTTGAAAACCTTTGCATTCCTATTTTTCCAAATGAGATACATGGTAATCCAAACCACACCCTCCCATAGTTCCACAATCAGTTTGCTATCACTGACCCCATTCACTGAGTTCAACAAGCTAACAATATCAACCAGATTCCCGTTCCCCAAATTCCACCATCGAAACACTTTTAACCACACCAACATAACCTCGCTACAAAGTAATAAGCAATGATCAATAGATTCGACGCACGCTTCACACCATGGGCATAAAACAGAATCCAAATCAATACCTCGCTTATCCAACTCCACCCGCACCGGTAGCCTCTTCTTCTTTGCCCTCCATGCAAACACAAACACCTTCGAAGGTACCAATCTGTTTCGGCGTGTCTCAACACTTGCTTGCCCGCTTGGGAGAATATAATTATCAATTCTCTTTGTGACCTTATTGACCATATAAACTTGTTCGCCATCCGCCGTCCATTGCCATTTATCCCTACAATCCGGTACTAAGACAACCGACTCAAGACAGTTAGATAATGCAATCAATTCACCATGAGCTCTACCCATCGGTTCACGGATCCAATCCCACTCCCAACACCAAGAATTATCAACCCATATCCATTACCGTAGCCATTTTGTTTCTTGCTAAATAATATAACCTGTTAAATTTTACCTTTAAAGCCATACAATCCGCCCATCTATCCTCCCAAAAAAACGTGTGAGACCCATCTCCAATTCTCCGTGAAAAGAATGAAGTAAAACCTCCTCCTTTGTTATCAATTTCCTTCCCAACCCGAATGATATTCCCCCAAGTATGACCCCGACCCGAATGATAACCCCCTTCCCAAACCCGTAATGACCCATCCTTACCATATATACTTTTTATAATTTTGACCCAAAATGCATTATTTTCTATCTTAAATCGCCACCACCACTTACCCACCAAAGCCCAATTTTTGGCTTTTAAAGATCCAATATTAAGACCCCCACCCGCATAGGAAGAGATAACCTCATCCCATTTGACCCAACCCATTTTTGTACCCTTAGCCGTCCCACCCCAAAAGAAATTGCGACGCACACACTCAAGAGATTTAATCACACAAGACGGAGCACGAAAGATTGAAAAATAGTTTATTAAAAAGTTTTGGATCGTTATAAAGGAGGATTTGTTGAAGGCGGTGAGATGGTTTCATGACTCATGTGATATCTAGGCGATGTAACGCTTCGTTTGTGACGTTGATACCAAAGATAGAGAATCCCGTGGGTCTTGGGGATTTTAGACCTATTAGTTTGATTGGTGGGTATTATAAGGTAGTGTCTAAGATATTGGCAGAGAGATTAAAAAGGGTTGTTGGAAAGCTAGTAGGTGAAGTGCAGAACGCTTTTATCGAAGAGAGATATATTATTGATGGGGTTTTAATAGCAAACGAAACGGTGGATTTTATGATAAAAAAGAGAGGTAAGTGCTTGATTTTTAAAGTAGATTTTGAGAAAGCTTTTGATAGTATAAATTGGAAATACCTTGATGAGGTACTTGATAGGATGGGTTTTGGTATGAAATGGCGTTTGTGGATGAAAGCTTGCTTAGAATCGGCGTCAATTTCAATTTTGGCTAATGGGTCTCCAACTTTGGAGTTTTGGATGGGTAGGGGGGTTAGGCAAGGAGATCCACTATCACCATTCTTATTTATCTTGGCGGCGGAGGGTCATGCAATGATGAAAGAAGCGGTAGAGCGTGGAGTATTTCGCGGAGTGAAGGTTGGTGATGATGAGGTAATGGTGTCTCATTTACAATATGCGGATGACACCATATTCTTTGGTGAGTGGAATCGAAGGAATGCGGGTCACTTAATGTTGATATTGAAGAGTTTCGAAGCAGTTTCTGGATTAAAGATTAATTTTGGGAAGAGTAGACTATATGGATTGGGAGTGGCGGCGGATGAAATTGATAGAATGGCTAGATGGCTAACTTGTAAAGTGGGTGACATTCCTTTTACATATTTAGGGTTACCTATTGGGAGAAGTATGATGCGTGAAGTTGATTGGAAGCCCGTTTTGGAGAGATTCACGAAGCGGTTATCGGAATGGAAGGCTAGAACTATGTCATTCGGTGGACGTCTAACTTTAATCAAATCTGTCCTCGGTAGCTTGGATTTATATTTATATATAATGTAAAGAGATAAAACATTGTGTTTGGTATACATATTGTTAAAGAATTACTTTTTAAAATAAAATAAAATTGTAATATCACCTGTTAATTTCCATTGAAATCTATGTAGACTTTTTTGTTATTAATTTAGTTTATTAATTTAATAACAAAGGGATAATTATTAATTAATAGTTAAAAGATGGATATGGTGGAAAGTGTTATTTGAGCAAACATAATGCCAATAATAATATTTAAGTTATTTATCAATGGGGCATATGTAACTTCAGGGTGCAATAGTGAAACTAATATTAAACATGAAGGTAATAAAATGATTAATTTTTAGGGGTTTTATGTGTTGTTTTTAAATTAATAGGAGGATTAATTAGCAACTAATTAATTGTGTTTAGGTATACAAATCTGATTTTAATCATTGGATCAAAAATGTAGGGACCAATGGAAGGGCAAGATCTTTTTTAATTGGCCTCTTATATTTAATATAGAGATGACATTGTAGAGATTAGAGAACCGGTTTTTCAAGCAGGAAAGGGGTGATAGATACAGGGGTGTGTGTATATCGTGGAGGTGAGTGAAACTGTAAAGGCGACATGAGTTGACTTATGATATAAGGTCAATGTATCTACGTGGGGTGGTGATTTTGTTTTTTTTTTGTTAACTAGGTGAAGCACCTGCGACAGCGCGACCTTCATCATTTTTATTTTATTAAATTATTTTGTGATTTATATAAAAGAAATGTGATGCGCAATAAAATAGTAGCACTCTAAATAAAGTTACCTTTTTAATATATATATATATATATATATATATATATATATATATATATATATATATATATATATATATATATATATAAAGCTCAATAACAGAGCCTTCTTCAAGCTCATTTTTGAAGTCATCTATCAAGTTTTTCTTGATTGTGCCTTGAATCTAGTGGCGCTTTACTAACAAAGTAAGTAATCTTTCACAGTTTTAACCATATGACGTCGTCTTTCATTATCAAACGTATCACACAACTTTTGCCAATAATTCTACACCTTTATTTTCTAGATAAAATACAATTTTGTAGGTAAAAAGTTATTCCATACCAAAAGAACAGAACTCCAAATGATTATTTAAAAAAACATTTAAGCCAAACACAATCCGTCATATAATTTGTAAATGTAATAATTATATAAAAGTATCACCATGATCAAATAGTGGAAACACATTCACACAAATAGAATATCAAAAATTTGGTGTGCATCAACCTTTATTTTTATAAAATCAGAAGCCCAACTTGCAATTTAACAGCAAACTTCATTTAAAAAGCACCTTCCATAATAATTTATACTCCTAAAATAATGAACTTTGCTATCAATCACTGGAAACCTATTCACGAAAAGAAACATTTTAAAACTTTAAATGATTGACTATAGAGGCTCACTTACGGTGAATGTAACTACTGATTCACGTGAAAAGATAAAACACTTGGGGTATAGGAGAAAGCAATTAGCAAGCATTAGTCAATGAGAAGATATCGTGAACAATAGGTAGATTTTGTGAAAGGAAACTGCTTGCTGCATAACATCTTCTTGAAAATAATCGACTTTTTTTCTAGGGTCTTAAGGCTGGTAGGGTTCGGATGATTGATATTGTGAGAATGATTTTAGAGTAGTTTTTTTTAGGTTTTGACCCCTTTTTTGTAAACAATTGTACATTTATAATAAATATAATATGCATACATATTATGGTCTTTTTAAGTTTTATTACTATTTAATATATATACATATATAATATATGTGAGCTGACTTTGTAAAAAAAATTTACTTCTTTATCCTTTTTTATTGGAAATCGTTTATTTTTTTATTTATTTAATTTGTTTTATTTAATATGATAATATGGGAGATGGGAGGGGGGGGGGGGGGGGGGGGGGGGGGGGGCAAAGAGTAACACCCTCTTTATGGGCCTAGTAGTAATGTGGTATTTTCCTAGGCTTTAAGTTATTATTTAATATATTAGAAAATAATTACATTTTATTTATTTAAAATTAATTAGGAGAAAGGCCAAATAGTTTATTGTGACTTATAAAATATTAATTCTTTTAAATTAATATAGTCTACATTATGGAAATAAAGCATGAAATCAGTATATGATTATGGTATGCTTATTGCAAGGTGTGGTTATAAATTCTTGCTAACAAATCGTGTTGTACGTGACTAAAATGAAATTACTCCTTTGTGAGATTTATGTGGTAATTGACTAGAGAATATATTTTGACTGTGATCAAACAGGAAAATGAAACATATATGAATATGTTTATGAAATACATAGATTATAATATGGTTAATTTCATTTAAGATTTGGTATATCTTCTGTGTCAAATATAAACTAGTAATGATATGTAAGCGTTAAATTAATGACATGATCTTGTATGTTATTAATATGTGGCTATATGCTACGTGATCAAAGGCAAGTAGAAATGCCGAATAAAAATATTAGTTGTTTGTGTAAAAATTACTTGCTTATGTAGAGATAAATGATTTTGAATAAATCAAATATATGGGGTTGTATTAGCAAGTAAGTTAATTATTATAGGATACGTGCTTGGAAATTGCCCATAATGTAATAAAGTACTTGATATTTAATATTAAACTATGTAATGATTGTTGATATTTAAGAATCCGTGTTGGATATTACACGTGATATTGTTATGACATTAGTGCTTAATAGTGTATCATATGCTGTAAATATATTTCAGAATTTCAGATAAACAAGGATACAGAACTATGTCAGTTGTCGAATTGAAATACTATATGAAAACATACATATTAAAAGAGATATATGTATATGTGAAATAACTTGCATATGTAAAGTTCATTATGTATGTGGTAAATTAAGTATAAGTATGTATCTGTTGTTAATAAGTCATTGAGTGTGTCCATATAACTTTTAAACCATGGCATTACATGGTACATGTTAAGTGGAGAGAAATGACATTAATTATTAATGATATGAAGTAGCCTGAGAATGAAAGTGTGAAAACATAATATAGCAATGCCTGATCACCATTGTTCTATTATGCTGTATCACATGAAGTTGTTGAGGCTGCTAATTATCAGAAAGAAAAAAAATTATGTGCTCAGGTTGTGAGCATGTGTAAAATATATATTAACTCTTCATGGAGTAATTTATAAATAAATTCGAACACATACTTGTGCGCATGATTATATAAAGTTGCTATGCATGAGTAATAAAGTGAAATAATTGTTGAAATCTTTGATTTACTAGAGATGGTTATAATAAGTATTTGTAACACCCTCTTTATGGGCCTAGTAGTAATGTGGTATTTTCCTAGGCTTTAAGTTATTATTTAATATATTAGAAAATAATTACATTTTATTTATTTAAAATTAATTAGGAGAAAGGCCAAATAGTTTATTGTGACTTATAAAATATTAATTCTTTTTAAATTAATATAGTCAACGGTAAAATAAAATTATTTGGCCTCGTTATGGGCCTAGTAGTAATGTGGTATTTTCCTAGGCTTTAAGTTATTATTTAATATATTAGGAAATAATTACATTTTATTTATTATGTTGAATGATTAATAAAAACAAATATATATACCTATAGATGTTTACTATAGTTGGTCCCCGTAAATTTATTGTCTGGAACCAGAAAATCATTTGCGAGGCCAAATATTTTATTTTACCGTTGACTATATTAATTTAAAAGAATTAATATTTTATAAGTCACAATAAACTATTTGGCCTTTCTCCTAATTAATTTTAAATAAATAAAATGTAATTATTTCCTAATATATTAAATAATAACTTAAAGCCTAGGAAAATACCACATTACTACTAGGCCCATAAAGAGGGTGTTACAAAAAGTGTTATTATGGAGATTCGAATAGTTG
The DNA here is from genome assembly GCA_949592205.1 of Helichrysum umbraculigerum. Classification (NCBI taxonomy): domain Eukaryota; kingdom Viridiplantae; phylum Streptophyta; class Magnoliopsida; order Asterales; family Asteraceae; genus Helichrysum; species Helichrysum umbraculigerum. The sequence goes on along the minus strand of CATIUR010000003.1, from coordinate 121,213,966 downwards.
ATTTTATACACTGTGTAATTAAAAATTTAAGTCAAATGAAATTGTACTATGACTTGAAATTTTATATAATTTAATCACCAACTAATAACATCTATTATATACTCCATCAGTTTTGTACAGTTTAGGTTTTTTTTTTAATTAAGTTATTAAAATTATATATGAAAACTGTTTTTTGAATTAAAAAATATTTTTATCAAAATATAGGATATGTCGATTTTAAAGTATATATTAAAGTGGTTTATTTATAAATTACCACTTAAAACGTTATGATATAAAAATTATAAGGACCAAAAAAATAGAAAAGTACTGAAAGTGTCAATTTCAATAGTTGTGGGTACACATTTAAAAATTGAACAAAGATGTAGGAAATAATTTTAACCGTATGATCTTTATGGATGGAACCAATCTAAGGTCCAGATTACTCCATGGTATTCTGTTTTATATATATATATATATATATATATATATATATATATATATATATATATATATATATAATAAGATTAATTGATTATTATCTTACTTATATATAAATGGACACTACTGCTGAAGTCATGATACTGATTTGTCACTCTCTAAAATTTGTAGTTGGTGTTGATGTGGCATAATCAAATTTCTTCGCACATGTAAGCATGACATCAGCAAGCACTAACCTTATTTTATAATAATTTTGAAAAAAGAAGATAAATGCAAAGAATAAAATTAAAAATTAACATGCTTTAAAATACGTTTTTTGTGCGATTTTCAAATTACCCTAATTACTAGTATTTTCACAGCCCATGATCTTTCAGTCAGGCGGCCATGAGTTTTTCAATAAACACGCAAATGAGTTTTTCAATAAAAATTACTTCTTTAATTTTCATTAGTCTCTTCTTCTCTTCTTCCCAGAGCCCATTCACACCCCTTTAGACTTAGTTTCTACACCCACCGTCCAAGATTAGAAATCATTCATCTTTCTTCTTCTTCATCACGATACCCACCCTCTCTCTCCCTCTCTCTGTCATGTTTTCATTTGAAATTTAAATATGTATTTCTTTTACGATCTCTATATCATAGTTCTAAACTTCAAATTAATATTCCTTCGTATTTCAGATTCTGGCTAATATCAGTTATAGGGTTCTTCTACTTCATCATTTTGATTTTGAGGGTTTCGATTTTGCTATTATAACAAGGGTTTCGATTTTGCTATTAGAACAAGGTTTCGATTTTGAGGGTCTCGATTTTGCTATTAGATCATTCATGTGAAGATGCCAAGTAATTCACGTACGCATCCAAAGACGAAGAGGATGTTTGGCCTGGCTTTTGAATTTTAGCTTTTGAATTTTTAGCTTTTAACTTTTTGGCTTATGCTGTAACATAATGCAATTCTGGAGATGGTGCTTGGATTAGCTTATGTTGTATCTTAACGCAATAAGCTAATAAGCCGTTTTGAGTGTTTGACAAATTCTGCTTATGCTGGTAAAATGACCAAAAAGGACATACCCTTATATTAATGAATTATAGACCTTTAATGCATAACAGTTTTTTTTTTTTATAATTATAATAAACTTTTACAAAATCAATTAGTTGTTTTAACAACTAATAAAAGTAATATATAAGTCATATATTGTGAAATTGGGATCTAGATTGCATTATATCTCCCGCTATCATATCTCTTACTGCACTCAAGTCATTGAGGAGAATTAATTCAGTAGTTGTGAAATTTATGATGGCAATGGGTACACAAGTCATTAGCTTATGCTCTCCATAAAGAAAATAGAAACCTTCTTAATTAAATCAGTCAAGAACCAATTTTTAGCCCAACAAATACCACAAAGATTGCGTATGAAATAACTGACCATTAAATCAATTAATTTTATTTTAATGATAATAATAAAAGAAGTAAGTATACTATAATTTACTTGGTGGTTGATCCATAAATAAATGTGAAAGCCATTACAAAAAACAATATATGATTTTGAAGAAGGAAATGAACCAATAAAAATGGAAAGATGGGGTAATATGTTAATTAGTTGTGAAATTTATGATGGCAAGGGGTACACAAGTCATTAACTTATGCTCTCCTTGAAAAGCCGATATCCTCCCCTAAAAAGCCATGATTTGCTAGCTTTCCAAGAGAGATTTTTAAGGATGTGAGAAGCTAAAAGGCAAATTGTGTTGGGATGAAGGAAATTAACAAAATGGCCTTTTAGTGGTAGCTAAACTCTAAAAAACTCTAAAAAGTTAATAAGCCATTTGCAAACGCCGGGCCAAACACCCTCGAACAATCAGAGGCTGCTTCTTGGAGAACTAGACTCATACATGAACCTTAAATCGATTACAACACGTTATAAAGTCTTAATTGGTGGATGACAACCAGACCACTTTCTCTTACTGACTATTGTTGCTTACTTTATTTCATTTTTGGTTTTTGTGGTACTTAGCTAAATTCTTGGTTGGTGATTAATTGAGTTTCAATCAGTTTAGGTTTTGTGATAATTCATCTTTGTATGATGTGTGTGCTCTTTTATCCAGATTCGTATATCACATTTTGTCACAATTTATTGTATATATTTTGTGGTACAAACACATGTATGCTAACTGTTTGATGAAATGTCTAAATGAGAATTTTAATTGTTGTAAACAAGTTTATAGTTTTATATACATATAAAGTGTTTGATGAAATGCCTAAATGAATAGCTAGAATTCTATCTTTGGTCACTTGAAATGATATGCTCTTCTTTACTTGAAGTTTTGAGATGAAATGTAATGCCTGATATTTCTACTATTTTAATGTGAATAAATTGTATCTGGTAATGATTTTGGTTGCATTTTCTGTTCTCGTTTGATGTACACAGAAAATTTTGAATTTCGTGAGTACAAGGTAAAGGCAGAGGTAATGATATGCTTTTTAGCCAATTTTGTAGTCTTGGAGACCAGGTTGAGCTTCATTTGTAGGATTTTAATTGTTGTGTTTGATTTGGAGGATTTGTTGCTGGCTCCTACGGGAGTGCTAGCTTCTATTGGGAAAGGGCAATTTGGGATGGCATATAAGGTGGTTTTGGAGGCTGGTATTATGGTGGCAGTTAAGAGATTGAAGGATGTTACGGTTTTGCAGTTGGATTTTAAGGAGAAGGTGGAATTTATTGGCACAATGGATCATGAGAATTTTGTTCCAATGAGGACTTAATGTTACACTAAAGAAAAGAAGCTTCTTATGTATGATTATATGCCAATGGTAAGCCTTTCTGCACTTCTTCATAGTTTGTTATTCTTTTCCTTTCAATTCTATTATCATGTTAATTAGCATTGTTTTAAATTATTGTTGTTCTCATGCTTTTTGTTAATATTTAACTAACTATTATAGCTCTATTCTTTTTCAAAGTTTCTATTTTTTTATGTAACTTGCCGTTGGTTGGAAAATTTTATTTTGATTGTATAAATATGGTTATGTATTGTACACTCTTTTATAATAATTACAAAACATCATATTATTATTTGATCAATTTTAAAGTTTTATGAACACAAAATTAATTTTGAAATGTTTGGGTTTCGAGGCATATTTAGTTCGTTTTTATTTGTTCCTTTCAAATATACCGTATTGGAATGATAATGTAATAAAGGTCTTAAAATTTGAACGCTAATTGTGATGATAATTGTTCAAAGATATTAACTATATGGTAAAACCCTCTTTCATTTTTCTATGTTTCTGAGTTTTCTAAGACATTATTGTATGAGTTCGATGCTTTAGTGTACGTTTTCGTTTTCTCCGAGTTTTTAGTAATTTATTATTACACAGTTTCAAAATAACATGAAAACAAGGCTAAGTTAATGGGTATAAAGTATTAGTATTTAAATGCTCTGAATCAACGAGGCAATTTGATGGTTAAACAAAGTATTTATGTTGCTAAAATCATTCCAGGAGAAACAAGAAAGAAATTCTACAGATAACACAAACTGTCGAATCTATTTGGATTTGTTTGTTTTCCCCTTATTTCTGAACATTTGTGTCTTACGTGTATCTTTGGATAGGTATTTTTTTCGTTGATTGTATAGTGATTGTGTGTGTGCGTGTGTATGTATATATATATATATATATGGTTCTCGAGTGAGTATGGTAGTATTTACATGTATTGGTTGTGTAACACCCGCCAAATTAAGACTAGTAATTAGTGCATAATTCTCTGTTAATACATGTAATTAGTTTTGTATTAGGCTAATTAATGTATCAAAATATATATTGTTAAATATATACGATTATGCGATTTGATTAAATCGTACGCTTTTCAAATCGAATGTATTTCGGTTCAAGTAAATACGGACGTTGGTGAACGAATTTTTATTAAATAATATAACCTTATTTAATAACGCTATTATCTCCAGAATATTATTTTCATAATATTTCGTATTTGTCTTGTATCGTACAAATAACGTCTACACGATTTATAACGCGCACACGAATCCAAGTTATATTTTATGACACAAGTATAACGCATTTAGTGAAATACTTCAACGGAAATATCGAGTAATAATTTGTATTTTAAAACTTATAATTAAAGGATTAAATAATTATTTAACGGTTAAACGATCGGGAAAACGAACACCGCACGGAGCACGAGCGCAGGGAACGAAAAATGGGTGAAGCCCACACCCGTGGACCCCACCCGAAAATCAGCCAAAAGGTGAGGGACATCACCCCCTCACCTCACTTTTCCCTTTCCTCTCTCTCTCTTTCCTCTCCTTTTTTCTCTCAAATCACCAAACCACCACAACCTCACAAAATCGTCAAATAACACCCTTATACGCACTCAAATCATCAAGATTTTTAGAGATTCACGACCACCTCGCAACGATCTACACTTCTATCTTTCCGGATTTCCATTTCGCCACTTTGTAAGTTTCCGACAAAATCCCGAAACCTCTCGATTCTTAGTATTTTCACTTGTTAGTTGTTTATATAACTTATATATGTCCAATACTAGGAAGAGAACACGATTTTATAGCCTAAAAGTATGTTAAAATTGAGTTTTGGATCGGAAAAACACGTAAGTCGCTGGGTACTGACTTGGTGTTCATCTTTGCGACACAAGCTTTGTGTCGCAGCTTATGTCGTATTTTGCCTGTTCTGTCGTACCTGGTGTCGTATAAATCATTTTGTGTCGTACCCTTTACGACACAACGTTGTGTCGTATTTTATGTCGTATTTCCCATACGACACAAGCACTATGTCGCTGTTAAATCAGCATCTCGAATCTATGCGACACAACCTTTGTGTCGTATAGATGTTGTGTCGCATATTTATGCGACATAACCCTTGTGTCGCACGTTGTGTCGCAAAACACAGAAAATCAGAATTTTTAAAGTCAAATTTACTGTAGCAATTCACTGTAGCAAACGCAATAATAACATTTTAGAACTATTGTTACAAACCGTCACCAACGGGCCGTACACGTTTTCAAAAACACAGATCAAATAATCAACCAAATCGTAGTAATTTGGACATATATATATAGTTGTGTAACAACTACAAAGGTAGTCCTTTGAGATACCGACTCACGTTTATAACCATCGCGTGTCGTGGACACCCTCAGGTTACAAGTCTTTGGACTTCATTACTCAGCTAATCAACTCAAGTTTATTAAGTTAAACTCACAAGACTCAGGTGAGTCTCATAGCCCCTCTTTTTACTGTTTTACTCAGGGGTGTGATACATTGCTTATTTTAACATGTGAATGCAAGTACAACTTTTACTTATACTACATGAGTTTTACACTAATCATTTAAAGACCTCCGTCAGCATAGTTGTTAATACGTTGTAGCGTGAATATTAGTATATGGTACCATATAGGATTGACCCTCCTCGTTCGGGTTAGCAAGCACTAACCGGGTAAACGGACGTACTAATATTTGGGAAGATGAATGTTGGTTAGGCATTCGTGGAGGCACCTCTCCCGGAATTCTCTTTAGGGGACCCGGCCCTCGAGTTAAGCTCAACTATGTGCTCATGGCTGTATACACGATTACTATCATTTTATTTGCTGGATGCAAATCGTTATTAAATCTTGCGGTTCATACTATATTACTTGATTTCAAACCTGTGAGCTCACCAGCTTTAGCTGACCCATTTTAGCATGTATCGCAGGTACCAAGCAGTAGGTTGTTTCTACTTCAGGACTTTTAGCTCGAGTCAACATACAGACGTTTGAGATTTTCTTGCATTAGTATATTTTGTACAAGTACTTATGTACTGAAATCTCCTTTTATTTAAACTCGAGCTATGTAAAGTTATAAATGTTGTAAACATTTCAATGTCAATATATTTTTGTTAAAACGACACATATAGAGTCGTTTACTATATATCTTTGTGCTTTTTTATTGATTAGTAACACCCAAATCGTGCTTCCGCAAATCATTAAATTTGGGGGTGTTACAGATTGGTATCAGAGCCTAAGGTTATAGTGAACTAGGTTGCATTTAGTGGGCCTAGACTATGACCATTAGGCGGTATTCCTTATTAGGTATACCTGGTTCAGTGATTACATCATACGAGTTTAATTTAACATAGCCTGATCAACTATGTACAATTAAGCAAAAATGATGTAAGATCTGAAAGTAGTTATGGCTGAACAGGGTACACTAGAAGACTCTGAACTCGAGAGGACCGAGACTTAAACATATTTGTGCTAGACACTTAATAGGCTATATTATATAGGAACTATATGAATATAGGCCTCACTCTTGCTAAAGCTTTGTCTCAGAAATGGCAAACACACCGTCCAATTCATCGCACTCTCAATCCGGGTCGCAGAACCCAGGGGTAGCTAGGAGGAACGCCAGGTTGCCTCGAGCTGGCCCATACCCCACTCACTTCACCTTGCCAACCTTAGCCGCAAGGGAGAACCAACACGAGCAGCGACTTCGCACCATGGACGTCGTGTTGCAGGAAACGAACGAAAACTGGAGACTTACATCTCTCGAACGCATCGAACAAGTCTCCGAGGATCACGAAACCACCGTTAACAATGTAGACATTCTTTTCAACAAAGTGGTGGAGATAAGCGTAGAAACCGCCCTTTTGAAACACCGGCTTGAAGAGTGTGAGCAACGCTCACGGGAAACGGAAGAATATGCCCGTGGATTGGTACAGCGACTAGCATTGGCTGAAGACAATGCCCGACAGGCCAGCAGACTTGCAAATACTGTGGATCGTCTCATTGAAATGATGGAGCAGATTAATCTACGTTAAGACTAGTGTAGTTCTTGTCTTGTAATCTATCTTGTAATTTACTAACTATCTAAGCGCTACTCTATAATTTGGTCGGATGTAACAATTCCCGACACCTTTTGTAATACATCCATGGGATGTAACCCTTGAACTTGTATTATCTATCAAATATTCCTTGCTGTTTCAACTCATATAAATCGTCATTTTACATATTGATGTTATGTATTACCGCTTTTATACATGAGCACATGTGACAAATAAAATTTTCCTACAAAATCTCATGTATCTTCATTTCTTTTATTGAAGAAGCATGCCGCCAAAGACAAGACCATACACCGATGCTCAGCTTACGTCACTCATAACCCAAGCTGTGACTGAAGCCTTGGCTCGGAATACTCCACAGAATTCCGCGAGAAACAGCGATGCCGCTGAAACCCCCGCTACTAAACCTTGTTCTTACAAGGACTTTCAGAGCTGCAAACCCTCAAGCTTCAAGGGTACTGAGGGAGCCATCGGACTAATCAGATGGTTCGAAAAGATGGAGACCGTTTTCCGCGTCAGCAAATGCTCGGAGGGCGACAAAGTTAATTTCGCCACCTGCTCCCTCGAAGATGATGCCCACTCTTGGTGGAAGTCATATTCCCAATCAGTGGGTGCTGACACTGTAACTCTCTTGGGAGGACTTGAAAGCAAAACTCACTGCTAAGTATTGTTCGATCGACAAACTCCAAAAGCTGGACGAGGAGTTCTGGAACCTAAAAGTTCAGGGCAGTAATATAGATGGTTACACCACCAGATTCCAGCAACTCGCTGCCCTCCGCCCAGCCATGGTAAGCACAGAACTTGATAAAATCAGGAAATACATCCTTGGTCTTCCTGAGCCTGTTCGGGGGCACGTTGCCTCTTCAAACCAAACCACCATTGACGGTGCAATCCTACTGGCCCAAGACCTGATGGCAATGAGCCAAGATTCTGAACCACCCACTTCATCCTCACACAACAACAAAAGAAAGTGGTCCGACTACCACAACAACCACCCAAACCAACAAAACAAGAAATCCGACACCATCAAAGCCGACAACACCACCATAGACATCAAACGGGGCTACACTGGGAGAAAACCCTATTGTTCCAAGTGCAGCCGCCACCACGAAGGTTCTTGTGGTCCTTTTGCAGCAATTGCAAGAGGTATGGTCACCTCACCCAAGATTGCCGTTCCCCTACCAACAACAACCCTAACAACAACAGAACACCCAAAGTCTGCTTTGAGTGTGGGAACCCCGGGCACTTCAAGGACACGTGCCCAAAGCTGAAGAACAACAACAACAGCAGCAACAACCGCAACAGCAACAACAACAACACCCGAAGTAGAGCCTTCGTCATCAACTCCGGGGACGCCCGCCAAGACCCGAATGTGGTCTCGGGTATGTTCCTCCTCAACGAATTAACTGCTTCTGTTCTATTTGATACTGGTGCTGATAGAAGCTTTATCTCTGATGACTTTTGCCCACTACTTGACATCACTCCTGTTGCCTTAGATGTTAAGTACACTGTAGAGCTAGCAAATGGGAAACTTATAGAAACCAATAGTGTGATACCTAATTGCACTTTAAACCTAGCTGACGAAACCTTTTCAATCGATCTTGTACCAGTTGAAATCGGAAGTTTCGACGTCATCATTGGAATGGACTTGTTGTCCAAACACCGAGCCGAAATCGTTTGTTACGATAAGATCGTCCGTATCCCACTCGCCGTCGGTAGAACCTTGATCATACAGGGGGAGACTGGTGGGACGAGACTCAATATCATCTCTTGCTTAAAAACCCGAAAATTTCTGAGAAAGGGTTACCCTGCAATACTCGCAGACATCACAGAGAAGAAGTCGGAGGAGAAGCGACTTGAGGATGTGCCAATTGTTAGAGACTTTCCCGAAGTCTTTCCGGAAGAACTACCTGGTTTACCTCCACCTAGACAGGTTGAATTCTCAATTGATCTCGTGCCGGGTGCAGCACCGGTGGCCCGCGCACCGTACCGCTTAGCCCCATCTGAACTTCAGGAGTTGTCCGCCCAGTTACAGGAACTCCTGGATAGAGGATTCATTAGACCGAGTTCTTCACCTTGGGGAGCTCCGGTCTTATTTGTTAAAAAGAAGGACGGTTCATTCCGAATGTGCATCGACTATCGAGAGTTGAACAAATTGACCGTCAAAAACCGATACCCACTTCCTCGCATTGATGATCTATTCGACCAACTTCAGGGTTCAAGTTTCTACTCAAAAATTGACCTGCGATTAGGATATCATCAGTTACGGGTTCGCGACACCGATTTTCCAAAAACTGCTTTCAGAACTCGTTACGGGCACTACGAATTCCAAGTGATGCCCTTCGGTCTAACCAACGCACCGGCTGTATTCATGGACCTCATGAACCGGGTGTGTAAAATTTACCTCGACAAGTTTGTCATTGTCTTTATCGATGACATACTCATTTACTCGCGTAACGAGCAAGAACATGCGCAACACCTCCAAACCATCCTAGAACTACTTAGACACGAGGAGCTTTACGCCAAATTCTCTAAGTGTGAGTTCTGGATAAAAACCGTTCAATTCCTTGGTCACGTGATCGACAGTAAGGGAATTCACGTTGACCCATCAAAAATCGAGGCTATCAAAGACTGGCAAGCACCCACCACTGCAACTGAAGTACGTCAATTCTTGGGTCTTGCTGGGTACTATCGGCGATTCATCGAGAATTTCTCAAAAATAGCTCAACCACTCACGGTACCGACTCAGAAGGACAAAAAGTTCGATTGGACCGATAAACAAGAGTCAGCGTTCCAACTTCTGAAACAAAAGCTTTGCAGTGCTCCAATTCTATCACTACCCGAAGGCACCGATGACTTCGTGGTATACTGCGATGCTTCTCATCAAGGTCTCGGTTGCGTGTTGATGCAACGAGACAAGGTCATTGCTTACGCTTTTTGACAACTCAAAATCCACGAGAAGAACTACACCACTCATGATCTCGAACTTGGAGCTGTCGTTTTTGCTCTCAAAATCTGGAGACATTATCTCTACGGCACTAAGTGCACAATCTTTACCGACCACAAAAGTCTCCAACATATCTTCGATCAAAAAGATCTTAACATGAGGCAACGTCGATGGGTCGAGTTGTTACCGATTACGATTGCGAGATCAAGTACCATTCAGGGAAGGCTAATGTTGTTGCCAATGCCCTCAGTCGAAAGGAACGACCAAAACCACTTCGAGTCCGAGCCCTCAGTATGACCATTCACAACGATCTTACCATTCAGATTCATACCGCTCAGATCGAAGCCCTGAAACCTGAAAACATCAAAAACGAAGCCTTATGGGGTATTGACAAACAATTTGAAACCAAATCTAACGGGATTATGTATTTCTCAAACCGAATCTGGTTGCCTAGTTTCGGGAACCTACGAGACTTGGTGATGGATGAAGCTCACAAGTCTAAATATTCTATCCATCCGGGATCCGATAAAATGTACCATGGAATCAAGGAATTTTATTGGTGGCCGAACATGAAAGCCGAAATCGCCACTTACATCAGCAAGTGCCTTACTTGCTCAAGAGTCAAAACCGAACATCAAAAACCTTCTGGTTTACTCCAACAACCTGAAATCCCTGAATGGAAATGGGAACAAATTGCCATGGATTTCATAACCAAACTACCCAAGTCGTCGAGCGGTTGCGATACCATTTGGGTGATCGTCGATCGTCTCACCAAATCTGCTCATTTCCTGGCAATCAAGGAAAACGATAAAATGGAGCGCCTTGCACAAATCTACATCAAAGAAATTGTTTCTCAACACGGTGTTCCAATCTTGATCATCTCTGACAGAGATGCCCGCTTCACCTCTCACTTTTGGCAGTCACTTCAAAAAGCATTGGGTACTCATCTCGATATGAGTACCGCATACTGTCGCACCCCCAAAACACGTGGCAGCGGAAGTATGAGGTGTCATGGGGGCGCCGACCAAATTTCATATCACAACACAAAGATTAAAGCAAACGACCTCTACATGAGACGTTTGAAAATATTACATTCCATAAAATAAAATGTTTACATCATTGGCGAGTTCGCAAAATGTATTCCTGAAGATTCTAATACATAGCCGTATTACAAAAAGTTAATGTAAGAAAATCTCCAATATGTGTAATGCATGCGACTCGAACTAGCTAGCGCATCCTATGGGCAACCCTACTGTTGCTGAGCACCTGAGAATACAACACTAAAAGGGTCAACCAAAAGGTTGGTGAATCTCACATGTTTATTAGTAAAACATGTTATGATGCACAAGATTTATCCGATAATGTTTAACCGAGTGATAAATGAACAAATTAATGTTTCCGATTTGCCATGACATGAGTCCACGGTTCGAAGCCTAACCCGATTTGTGCCTCCCGGAGGTGTCTAATCCAAAACACCTTTATGACAAATACTAAAGTGCCCGTTTGACGTGGTTGTAGCTAGCAACCCGGACGGGGACGTCACTCCCATAATAGATCTATTCTTTAGTACTCGCGCCTTCGCAGTTAACTAACCGTGTGTGATGAGGACTTTTAATGGATTATAAAACAACTCATGTAATAACCGAATATGATAACCGAATTAATAACCGAATACTTGTGATCATGAAAACATTTAAGCATTGTATCTCACCCCGAATTGTAAAAACAGTAAAAGTGGGGCTGTGAGACTCACCTTAGATTAGCAAGTAGCAAGCAAATATCAATTAGCAAGCAAAGTTTTCCGATGTGCAAACTTCTAACGACCTAAACGTATAAGGTTGTGTAAGTAGATGTCTTATAAGACCATCTATAACGATTGTATAAGTGGGGGTTAATGTCCACTTAAGCCAATCGTGCAGGTGGAGGGTTAATGTCCACCTAGAGCTAGTTCATCAACTAGTATGTCCAAATAAGTTGTTCAAGTTCGATTATTAAAAAAAAAACGTGTACGACCCGTTGGTGAAAGTTTGTAATAATAATTCATTTAGACATTATTATTAAGTTTGCTTTGTTGTATACTATTCAGTAGTACAAATCGTGTGTTGCAAATAGATTATTTTAGTTTGTATAAGCCTTAAACCGTTGGTCAAAGTTGGTCAACTCGTTGGTCAAACCTGGTCAAAGTTGGTCAAAGTTGGTCAAACCTGGTCAAAGTTGGTCAAACCTGGTCAAAGTTGGTCAAAGTTGGTCAAAGTTGGTCAAACCTGGTCAAAGTTGGTCAAATATGGTCAAACTGGTCAAAGTTGGTCAAACCTGGTCAAACTGGTCAAGGTTGGTCAAACTAGTCAAATTGTAGCATCACTAGGTTAGTGTCTCTACTTGAGACTTATGATATTTTCAGAAATTGTAGCATCACTAGCAAAATGTAGCAACACTAGTAAATGTTGCATCACTAGGTTAGTGTCTCTACTTGAGACTTAGGATATTTAATTCAAGTGTTCTAAGTGTCGGTTTCTAATTCGGGAAACTTTCTAAGCTTAGTTTTTGGTCCAAGTTACTAACTAAGTCACCCAAACCCATTTTTGTTACCACTTTCCAAAAATAGTAAGTTTTGTCGTTTTTTTTTTTGAAACCGAGCCGTTTTTGTTGACTTGGTCAAACTTACTCGGTTTGACCCGAAACTTTCCCAAATCCCTTAGATACGTTTAAAAAGTCCCAAAAAGTCCTTATTTCTATTTATAATATACCCGAAAGTGTCGGTTTTTAAAATGTAACTTTAAAGCTTCAAAATCTCACATTTTCCGGTTTTATCGGTTTGGTTCAACATTTATTTTACACACTTTCTGGTCAAAATCAGTTCTCACAAAAATTACTCATGAATCCTCTATGTTTCTAGTGTCTAACATAATTTTTCTAGCCATTACAAGGGTCATCTAAGTATACAAATAAAATCCACAAAAGTTCATATCTCAGATTCCGATTTTACACAGGTCAGTCCTACAAATCAATTTCTAGGGAAAAACACGTAAGGATCTGGTAGAAACGTAAAACATGAAAGTTGTAGATCTTTTCAAGACGAAGATTTAAAAAAAAATGCGTCTTCTAACTCTCAATATTTGATTTTATACGAATTTTTCTTTGTGACTGTGTTTTTGAGACAGATTTCATGCATGTTAAAGTTTGTGTTATAAAAACGAATTTTAACAACAATCTTGGACATATTCATGTTAGATGAACATTATAACATCTAAATCAGTATATTAAAAGTGGGGAGAAGGTTCCTTACAAAGAGATGATGATGGGAAGGGGATGAGAAACTTGTGAGCTTGAATCTTCCTTGAAAATCTTGAGAAATGGCTAAGTATTTGAGTGGTGGTTTATGGTGGTGGAATGGTAGATTGTGGTGGTTTTAGATGATTAAAATCTCTGAGTTTTTAGTGAGAGAAGTAAGAGAGAATTGAGAGAAGAGAGGGAAAGAGTTGGAGTGCAAATGGGAGTGGATTGCATGTGGGTTGTGTAATAATCAAGGCAATATCATCATTATCATTTTTTTGCATGTATGGTGAATGGGCAAAATGGGTGGTGGCACATGGGGGGAGGGGGAGAACGACCAAGGGGGCCCACAAGGGGTATTTTAGTCATTTTCTTATTTACCATTTAATTTGTTATGTTTCCCGTTCGTTTACCCGATTGTTTCGATGTTTATTCGTACGTAAAACGTTAATTGTACGAGTTTAATCAACGATTTAAAATTTGATATTCTTAATTGATATAAAAGTTTAAATACTTGGAACATTTATAAAAATGTTCCGTTAATTTATCGGTCTCGATTTGCGTGCTCGTTTTACGGAGGTTAAATTGCGTAACGTTATTTTTGCACGTTTTTGTTATCGATTTAATATACGATATATTTTGGTTAAATTTTTATCGAAGTATTATTAAAATACTTTATTTTTAGTTGCCAAAATATTTATTGACGTCCGTTTGGTTGCCGAATTAAATTCGCGCGTTTTCGTTGCGTTTGAGACGTTTTAGCCAAAAAGTCTAGGTTTTTCGCGTATTATTTTAACAAAATAATAATTTGTGATAAATAACTTCTAAAAATATATTCAAGTTATTTATAGAAAGGTTTTCACCAACGTCGTATAGTTTGTCGGACTCCGTCCGGTTGTTTCGCGTAATTACAACTAATTACGTAAGCGTAATATAAAACAATTACGGGGTGTATATTCCCACAATTATACAAATAGTTACAAGTAATTACAAGTATTTAGCCTAATACTAAACTAAACACATGCAATTAGGGTTTCTAACATGTTAATCAATAACCCTAAATCGTCGGGTGTCACATTCTCCCCCTGTTAGGAGAATTTCGTCCCGAAATTAGTTTGTAGTCATAGTTTGTGTGGGATCTAGCGGAAGTGTGAGAGATGTTTGACTAAGTCCACGAAAGGAAAGTTCGTTGTTGTGATGCAACACATCCGTTTGTATTCGTTTGGAGAATTATCTCCGTGTACTATTAGTAGGACAATTATTCCTAAATAGTCAGTCGTATTAAGGTCATTTACTATAAGGTTCGTAGTAGTAGGAAAACATTCCTATATGGTTTGTAGTTCGTCTGAGTGTGAACAGTTAGTTGGATTATATCCAATATAAATTGATGGAAACGCATTTCTAATAAGTAAACTGTTAAGAGACCCAAAGATGGTCTAATGTAAAAGTCGTAAAAAAAAAACGTAAGTCGTAATCCCAAGATGTATATGGAAGAATTTGCTTGCTAAGTTCAAAGTGCAAGTTCTACGATGTGCTTGGCACCAAGATCGGTGGGGTGTGATTGTGTATTGGACTAAACTAATCCGGTATCGTATAAGGTTGAAATAATTATGTCATTGTCTCCTTTAGTTTTATCCTCCAATAGTTTCGTATATGTCGTTGTCACCTCTATCACGAACGTCTCGGCTTGTGTCTATAAGAATTAACTTCATCCGATTTTGCAAGATCGAGTATTGCTACTATCAAACCGACTACTAAGAGAATCTTATTTCGTACTAGTCTATCGTACCTATGCCTTTATTGGAAAACCACAATCCAACTTCTTATCTTAGAATTTCCTTAGCAATGTTTCAGGTGTAATCGGTATTCTAGTTTCATAATGGGAATAAAGGTTAGATCATAGAGAAAGATTGAGTGAAAATCAAGTGTTTGTTGATGTATATGGTTTTCTTTTGCCAAAAACGTCATCGTAATTTTTGATAACTTTGTTAATAATTTATGAATTTAGAAAATTCTGTAAAAACATTTTGTGGCAAAATTTGTTTAAAATCGCTGCTGACGTGAATATGTTGAAAACTCTTGTCATTAACAAAAAGGGGAAAATTTTGTTTAACAAAAATCCATTGAAAAATTGAAGTTGTGGGAAATTTCGAGTAACCGTTTGATGAAAATTCGTTAAAGGCTCAAATAGATGAAAATACGTTGAAAACTCTGGTCATTGAAAAGTGTTGAAAATTCTGTTTGTCAAAAATCTGTTGGAAGATTTATGTTTGTGAATAATTCATGGAAAATGTCTGACGAAAGATTTATTTGAAAATTGTTTCTTACACACAGTACATGTTTAGTGGAATTTTTACTAGTCCTAAGCGAGTTCTATTTTGCACACTTGTCTTAATCACAAGGAAGCGACTTCGTCTCTAGTCTCCATCACCTGGAGATGGATAGTTTCTATGGTTTCGCTAAGATTTTGTCGATCCTCAAGGATCTGTGCAACACGGCCCTATGCCAGGTGCATCCAACCTAAACGGATTTCATGTTGTTCTAACTCCATAGTGTCTATTCTATTTTCGTGGAGGCGTAGCCTAGCAGCTAGTACCAACACGGTATGGTAAGTGGGTTCATGTGCGTATAGAGAGGTTTGCATGTCGATAGCTTCTTCGTCCTATGTAGAAATCTATATTCCTTCTTCAGTACTCAAAGTCTCAAGTGTTGCGGGTAATTAAGACTAGTAATTAGTGCCTAATTCTCTGTTAATACATGTAATTAGTTTTGTATTAGGCTAATTAATGTATCAAAATATATATTGTTAAATATATACGATTATGCGATTTGATTAAATCGTACGCTTTTCAAATCGAATGTATTTCGGTTCAAGTAAATACGGACGTTGGTGAACGAATTTTTATTAAATAATATAACCTTATTTAATAACGCTATTATCTCCAAAATATTATTTTCATAATATTTCGTATTTGTCTTGTATCGTACAAATAACGTCTACACGATTTATAACGCGCACACGAATCCAAGTTATATTTTATGACACAAGTATAAAGCATTTAGTGAAATACTTCAACGGAAATATCGAGTAATAATGTAACATCCGCCAAATTAGGACTAGTACTTAGTGCCTAATCATATGTTAATACATGTAATTAGTTCTGTGTTAGGCTAATTAATGTATCGAATTATATATATTGTTGAATATATACGAAAATGCGATTTGATTAAATCGTACGCAATTTAAATCGAATGTATTTCGATTTCCATAAATACGGACGTTGGTGACACAATTTATATTTAAGTATAAAACATTATCTGAAAACATTACTGGGTCCAAACTACTGTTTAAACTTTATTCCCAAAGTTGTCCCGCTTCGTACAATTGAAACTTACCAAACTAACAACAAAATACGCAAATTATTTAAATCACATTTTAAATCTTTAAATCATTAGATAATTGGTAAAACAATTTAATTAAATTATTAAGCAATATTCGTATTTTAAAATGGAAAATTAACGCGCGAAATATTTATTAAAACGTTAAATGACGGAGAAAACGAACATCGCACGGAGCGCGAGTCGGAGACTGAAAAATGGGAGGATAACCTCCCACTTTCCCTTTCATTTTTCTCATTCTTTCTTATTCTCTCTCTCTCTTACTCTCTTTTCTCTGATTTTCCCAAAACCACCAAAAACACCACCATTCACTAAAATCGCTAAATAACACCTTTATACGCAATCGGATTATCAATATTTTTAGAGATTCACGACCACCTCGCAACGATCTACACTTCTGTCTTTCCGGATTTCCATTTCGCCACTTTGTAAGTTTCCGACAAAATCCCGAAACCTCTCGATTTTTAGTATTTTCACTTGTTAGTTGTTTATATAACTTGTATATGTCCATTACAAAGTGTAGAACACGATTTTATAGCTTAAAAACGGGTTTGAATTGGGTTTTTGGCCGGAAAAATCTCGACAGTCGGACTTTCTGGGTTGGTGTTCTTCAATGCGACACAAGCCTTGTGTCGCATTTAGTGTCGTATTTTGCCTGTTGTGTCGCATAAAATCCTCTGTGTCGCACCTTGTGTCGTACTAAATAAATAGTGTCGTAAATCTTGCGACACAACCATTATGTCGCATACTATGTCGCAAACTTCATACGACCCAATCACTATGTCGCTGTTGAATCAGCATCTCGCATCTATGCGACACAACCCTTGTGTCGTATAGATATTGTGTCGCATTTCTATGCGACACAACCCTTGTGTCGCATAACCACTTTTGTGTCGCATGAATGTGTCGCATAAAACAGCAGGTTTTCAAACTAAAATTTCACTAAGTGTCGAACCTATATAACCTCAAACACTTATACGACACGACTTATAAAACACATTGGAACACACTTGTAAGTGCAAAACACCAATAACATGATAATAATACTTGAAGTTATTATTTCAAATCCGTCACCAACGGGCCGTACACGTTTTTCAAACACTTAACAAATCAACCAAATCGTAGTAATTTGGACATATATATAGTTGTGTAACAACTACAAGGGTGATCTTTTGAGATACCCAATCATGTTTATAACCATCGCGTGTCGTGGACACCCTCAGGTTACAAGTCTTTGGACTTCATCACTCGGCTAATCAACTTACGTTTATTTAAACGCTTACAGACTCAGGTGAGTCTCATAGCCCCTCTTTTTACTGTTTTACTCAAGGGTGTGATATATTGCTCATTTTTAACATGTGAACGCAAGTACAAACATTTCATATACTACATGAGTTTTTCACAACTAATCATTTAAAGTCCTCCGTCAGCATAGTTGTTAATACGTTGTAGCGTGAATATTAGTATATGGTACCATATAGGATTGACCCTCCTCGTTCGGGTTAGCAAGCACTAACCGGGTAAACGGACGTACTAATATTTGGGAAGACGAATGTTGATTAGGCATTCGTGGAGGCACCTCGCCCGGAATTCTCTATAGGGGACCCGGCCCTCGAGTTAAGCTCAACTATGTGCTCATGGCTGTATAAACGATTACTATCATTTCATTTGCTGGATGCAAATCATCATTAAATCTTGCGGTTCATACTTTATTACTTGATTTCAAACATGTGAGCTCACCAGCTTTAGCTGACCCATTTAGCATGTATCGCAGGTACCAAGCAGTAGATTGCTTCGGCTTCAGGACTTTTAGCTCGAGTCAGCATACAGACGATTGAGATTTTCTTGCATTAGTATATTTTGTACAAGTACTTATGTACTGAAATCTCCTTTTATTTAAACTCGAGCTATGTAAAGCTATAAATGTTGTAAACATTTTTAATATTAAAATATTTTGTTAAAACGACGCATATAGAGTCGTTTACTATATATCTTTGTGCTTTGTTATTGATTAGTAACACCCAAATCATGCTTCCGCAAATCATTAAATTTGGGGGTGTTGCAGATTGGTATCAGAGCCTAAGGTTATAGTGAACTAGGTTGCATTTAGTGGGCCTAGACTATGACCATTAGGCAATATTCCTTATTAGGTATAACTAGTTCAGTGATTACGTCATACGAGTTTAATTTAACATAGCCTGATCAACTATGTACAATTAAGCAAAGATGACGTGAGATCTGAAGGTAGTTATGGCTGAACAGGGTACACTAGAAGACTCTGACCTCGAGAGAACCGAGACTTAAACATGTTTGTGCTAGACACTCAATAGGCTATATTATATAGGAATTATATGAATATAGGCCTCACTATTACTAACGCTTTGTCTCAGAAATGGCAAACACACCATCAAATTCATCTCGCTCTCAATCTGGGTCGCAGAACCGAAGGGTAGCTAGGAGGAACGCCAGGTTGCCTCGAGCTGGCCCGTACCCCACTCACTTCACCTTGCCGGCCTTAGCTGCCAGGGTGAACCAACACGAGCAGCGACTTAGCACCATGGATGTCGTGTTGCAAAAAACCAACGAAAACTGGAGACTTACATCCTTTGAACGCATCGAACAAGTCTCCGAGGATCACGAAACCACCGTTAACAATGTAGACATTCTTTTCAACAAAGTGGCGGAGATAAGCGTAGAAACCGCCCTTTTGAAACACCGGCTTGAAGAGTGTGAGCAACGCTCACGGGAAACGGATGAATATGCCCGTGGATTAGTACAGCGACTAGCATTGGCTGAAGACAATGCCCGTCAGGCTAGCAGACTTGCAAACACTGTGGATCGCCTCATTGAAATGATGGAACAGATTAATCTACGTTAAGACTAGTGTAGTCTTTGTCTTGTAATCTATCTTGTGGTCTAATAACTATCTAAGCGTTACTCTATAATTCGGTCGGATGTAACAATTCCCGACACCCTTTTGTAATACATCCATGAGATGTAACCTTTGAACTCATATTATCTATCAAATATTCCTTACTGTTTCAACTCATATAAATTGCCATTTTTCATATTGATGTTATGTATTACCGTTTTTATACATGTACATCTGAGACAAATACAACTTCCATACAAAATCTCATGTATCTTCATTTCTCTTATTGAAGAATCATGCCGCCAAAGACAAGACCCTACACCGATGCTCAACTTACATCGCTCATAACCCAGGCTGTGACTGAAGCCTTGGCTCGAAATACTCCACAAAATTCCGCAAGAAACAGCGATGCCGCTGAAACCCCTGCTACTAAACCTTGTTCTTACAAGGACTTTCAGAGCTGCAAACCCTCAAGCTTCAAGGGCACTGAAGGAGACATCGGACTGATCAGATGGTTCGAAAAGATGGAAACTGTTTTCCGTGTCAGCAAATGCGCGGAGAACGACAAAGTAAACTTTGCCACCTGCTCTCTCGAAGATGATGCCCACTCTTGGTGGAACTCATATTCTCAATCCGTGGGTGCTGACACTGCCTACCAACTAACTTGGGAGGACTTGAAAGCAAAACTCACCGCCAAATACTGCTCAATCGCCAAACTCCAAAAGCTGGACGAGGAGTTCTGGAACCTAAAGGTTCAGGGTGGTGATATCGATGGTTATACCACCAGATTCCAGCAACTCGCTGCCCTCCGCCCAGCCATGGTAAGCATAGAACCTGATAAAATCAGGAAGTACATCCTTGGTCTTCCTGAGCCTGTTCGGGGACATGTTGCCTCTTCAAACCAAGCCACCATTGACGGTGCAATCCTACTGGCCCAAGACCTGATGGCAATGAGCCAAGATTCTGAACCACCCACTTCATCCTCCCACAACAACAAAAGAAAGTGGTCTGATTACCACAACAACCACCCAAACCAACAAAACAAGAAATCAGACACCATCAAAGCCTACAACACCACCACAGACATCAAACGGGGCTATACTGGGAGCAAACCCTATTGTTCCAAGTGCAGTCGCCACCATGAAGGTTCCTGTGGTTCCTTTTGCAGCAATTGCAAGAGGCATGGTCACCTCACCCAGGATTGCCGTTCCCCTACCAACAACACCAGAACACCCAAAGTCTGCTTTGAGTGTGGGAACCCCGGGCACTTCAGGGACACGTGCCCAAAGCTGAAGAATAACAACAACAACAACAACACCCGAAGCAGATCCTTCATCATCAAATCCGGGGACGCTCGCCAAGACCCGAATGTGGTCTCGGGTATGTTCCTCCTCAACAACTTAACTGCTTCTGTTCTATTCGATACTGGTGCTGATAGAAGCTTTATCTCTGATGACTTTTGCCCACTACTTGACATCACTCCTGTTACATTAGATGTTAAGTACACTGTAGAGCTAGCAAATGGGAAACTTATAGAAACCAATAGTGTGATACCAAATTGCACTTTAAACCTAGCTGACGAAAACTTTTCAATCGATCTTGTAACCGTTGAAATCGTAAGTTTCGACGTTATCATTGGAATGGACTGGCTGTCCAAACACCGAGCCTAAATTGTTTGTTTCGATAAGATCATCCGTATTCCACTCGCCGTCGGTAGAACCTTGATCATACAGGGGGAGACCGGTGGGACGAGGCTCAATATTATCTCTTGCCTAAAAACCCGAAAATTCCTGAGAAAGGGTTACCCGGCAATACTCGCACACATCGCATAGAAGAAGTCGGAGGAGAAGCGACTTGAGGATGTGCCAATTGTTAGAGACTTTCCCGAAGTCTTTCCGGAAGAACTACCTGGTTTACCTCCACCTAGACAGGTTGAATTCTCAATTGATCTCGTGCCGGGTGCAGCACCGGTGGCCCGCGCACCGTACCGCTTAGCCCCATCTGAACTTCAGGAGTTGTCCGCCCAGTTACAGGAACTCCTGGATAGAGGATTCATTAGACCGAGTTCTTCACCTTGGGGAGCTCCGGTCTTATTTGTTAAAAAGAAGGACGGTTCTTTCCGAATGTGCATCGACTACCGAGAATTGAACAAATTGACCGTCAAAAACCGATACCCACTCCCTCGCATTGATGATCTATTCGACCAACTTCAGGGTTCAAGTTTCTACTCAAAAATCGACCTGCGCTCAGGATATCATTAGTTACGGGTTCGCGACACCGATATTCCAAAAACTGCTTTCAGAACTCGTTACGGGCACTACGAATTCCAAGTGATGCCCTTCGGTCTAACCAACGCACCGGCTGTATTCATGGACCTCATGAACCGGGTGTGTAAACCTTACCTTGACAAGTTTGTCATTGTTTTTATCGATGACATACTCATTTACTCGCGCAACGAGTAAGAACATGCGCAACACCTCAAAACCATCCTTGAACTACTTAGACACGAGGAGCTTTATGCAAAATTCTCTAAGTGTGAGTTCTGGATAAAAACAGTTCAATTCCTTGGTCACGTGATCGACAGTCAGGGAATTCACGTTGACCCATCAAAAATCGAGGCTATCAAAGACTGGCAAGCACCCACCTCTGCAACTGAAGTACGTCAATTCTTGGGTCTTGCTGGGTACTATCGGAGATTTATCGAAAATTTCTCTAAAATAGCTCAACCACTCACAATACTGACTCAGAAGGAAAAAAGGTTCGATTGGACCGATAAACAGGAGTCAGCGTTCCAACTTCTGAAACAAAAGCTTTGCAGTGCTCCAATTCTATCACTACCCGAAGGCACCGATGACTTCGTGGTATACTGCGATGCTTCCCACCAAGGTCTCGGTTGTGTGCTGATGCAACGAGACAAAGTCATTGCCTATGCCTCGCGACAACTGAAAATTCACGAAAAGAACTACACCACTCATGATCTCGAACTTGGAGCTGTCGTTTTTGCTCTCAAAATC
Source organism: Helichrysum umbraculigerum (assembly GCA_949592205.1). Classification (NCBI taxonomy): domain Eukaryota; kingdom Viridiplantae; phylum Streptophyta; class Magnoliopsida; order Asterales; family Asteraceae; genus Helichrysum; species Helichrysum umbraculigerum. Next base: position 121,191,215 of record CATIUR010000003.1, on the reverse strand, counting down.
TGGAGACATTATCTCTACGGCACTAAGTGCACAATCTTTACCGACCACAAAAGCCTCCAACACATTTTCGACCAAAAAGATCTTAACATGAGGCAACGTCGATGGGTCGAGTTGCTTACCGATTATGATTGCGAGATCAAGTACCATCCAGGGAAGGCTAATGTTGTAGCCGATGCCCTCAGTCGAAAGGAACGACCAAAACCACTTCGAGTCCGAGCCCTCAGTATGACCATTCACAACGATCTCACCGTTCAGATTCATACCGCTCAGATCGAAGCCCTGAAACCTGAAAACATCAAAAACGAAGCCTTACGGGGTATTGACAAACAATTCGAAATCAAATCTAACGGGATTAGGTATTTCTCAAACCGAATCTGGTTGCCTAATTTCGGAAATCTACGAGACTTGGTGATGGATGAAGCTCACAAGTCCAAATATTCTATCCATCCAGGATCCGATAAGATGTACCACGGCATCAAGGAATTTTATTGGTGGCCGAACATGAAAGCCGAAATCGCCACTTATGTCAGCAAGTGTCTTACTTGCTCGAAAGTCAAAACCGAACATCAGAAACCTCCTGGTTTACTCCAACAACCTGAAATCCCTGAATGGAAATGGGAACAAATTGCCATGGATTTCATAACCAAACTACCAAAGTCGTCGAGCGGTTGCGATACCATTTGGGTGATCGTCGATCGTCTCACCAAATCTGCTCATTTCCTGGCAATCAAGGAAAACGATAAAATGGAGCGCCTTGCACAAATCTACATCAAAGAAATCGTTTCTCAACACGGTGTTCCAATCTCGATCATCTCTGACAGAGATGCCCGCTTCACTTCTCACTTTTGGCAGGCACTTCAAAAAGCATTGGGTACTCGTCTCGATATGAGCACCGCGTACCATCCTCAAACCGATGGCCAAAGTGAACGAACCATTCAGACACTGGAAGATATGCTACGCGCCTGCGTAGTTGATTTCGGTACAAACTGGGAAAGACATCTACCGTTGTGCGAATTCTCGTACAATAACAGCTATCACGCCAGCATCAAAGCTGCACCTTTTGAGGCACTGTACGGTCGTAAGTGCCGATCACCGATTTGTTGGACTGAAGTGGTAGATAGTCAACTCACTGGTCCTGAACTCATACACGCCACCACTGAGAAAATTGTGGAAATCCAAAACCGACTTAAACCCGCACGTGATCGTCAGAAAAGTTACGCTGACGTGAGACGTAAACCACTCGAGTTCCAAGTTTGGGATCGAGTACTCTTAAAAGTATCGCCTTGGAAAGGCGTCATCCGTTTTGGCAAACGCGGGAAGTTAAATCCCAGGTACATCGGGCCTTTTGAGATCCTCGAACGGATTGGCCCCGTAGCTTACCGATTGCAGCTGCCATCCGAACTCAGCAGTGTGCACCCTACCTTTCACATTTCTAACTTAAAGAAATGCCTGTCCGATGAGACACTGATTATCCCACTCGATGAAATTCGAGTTGACGACAAACTTCATTTTGTTGAGGAACCCGCTGAAATCATGGGCCGTGAGGTCAAACAACTAAAACAAAGTCGTATTCCCATCGTCAAAGTCAGATGGAATTCGCGGCGCGGTCCGAAATTCACCTGGGAACGAGAAGACCAAATGCGACTCAAATATCCTCAGCTATTCTCCAATTTTACATCAAACACGACCTCGAGCTAAATTTCGGGACGAAATTCTTCTAACAGGGGGAGAATGTAACACCCGCCAAATTAGGACTAGTACTTAGTGCCTAATCATATGTTAATACATGTAATTAGTTCTGTGTTAGACTAATTAATGTATCGAATTATATATATTGTTGAATATATACGAAAATGCGATTTGATTAAATCGTACGCAATTTAAATCGAATGTATTTCGATTTCCATAAATACGGACGTTGGTGACACAATTTATATTTAAGTATAAAACATTATCTGAAAACATTACTGGGTCCAAACTACTGTTTAAACTTTATTCCCAAAGTTGTCCCGCTTCGTACAATTGAAACTTACCAAACTAACAACAAAATACGCAAATTATTTAAATCACATTTTAAATCTTTAAATTATTAGATAATTGGTAAAACAATTTAATTAAATTATTAAGCAATATTCGTATTTTAAAATGGAAAATTAACGCGCGAAATATTTATTAAAACGTTAAATGACGGAGAAAACGAACATCGCACGGAGCGCGAGTCGGAGACTGAAAAATGGGAGGATAACCTCCCACTTTCCCTTTCATTTTTCTCATTCTTTCTTATTCTCTCTCTCTCTTACTCTCTTTTCTCTGATTTTCCCAAAACCACCAAAAACACCACCATTCACTAAAATCGCTAAATAACACCTTTATACGCAATCGGATTATCAATATTTTTAGAGATTCACGACCACCTCGCAACGATCTACACTTCTGTCTTTCCGGATTTCCATTTCGCCACTTTGTAAGTTTCCGACAAAATCCCGAAACCTCTCGATTTTTAGTATTTTCACTTGTTAGTTGTTTATATAACTTGTATATGTCCATTACAAAGTGTAGAACACGATTTTATAGCTTAAAAACGGGTTTGAATTGGGTTTTTGGCCGGAAAAATCTCGACAGTCGGACTTTCTGGGTTGGTGTTCTTCAATGCGACACAAGCCTTGTGTCGCATTTAGTGTCGTATTTTGCCTGTTGTGTCGCATAAAATCCTCTGTGTCGCACCTTGTGTCGTACTAAATAAATAGTGTCGTAAATCTTGCGACACAACCATTATGTCGCATACTATGTCGCAAACTTCATACGACCCAATCACTATGTCGCTGTTGAATCAGCATCTCGCATCTATGCGACACAACCCTTGTGTCGTATAGATATTGTGTCGCATTTCTATGCGACAAAACCCTTGTGTCGCATAACCACTTTTGTGTCGCATGAATGTGTCGCATAAAACAGCAGGTTTTCAAACTAAAATTTCACTAAGTGTCGAACCTATATAACCTCAAACACTTATACGACACGACTTATAAAACACATTGGAACACACTTGTAAGTGCAAAACACCAATAACATGATAATAATACTTGAAGTTATTATTTCAAATCCGTCACCAACGGGCCGTACACGTTTTTCAAACACTTAACAAATCAACCAAATCGTAGTAATTTGGACATATATATAGTTGTGTAACAACTACAAGGGTGATCTTTTGAGATACCCAATCATGTTTATAACCATCGCGTGTCGTGGACACCCTCAGGTTACAAGTCTTTGGACTTCATCACTCGGCTAATCAACTTACGTTTATTTAAACGCTTACAGACTCAGGTGAGTCTCATAGCCCCTCTTTTTACTGTTTTACTCAGGGGTGTGATATATTGCTCATTTTTAACATGTGAACGCAAGTACAAACATTTCATATACTACATGAGTTTTTCACAACTAATCATTTAAAGTCCTCCGTCAGCATAGTTGTTAATACGTTGTAGCGTGAATATTAGTATATGGTACCATATAGGATTGACCCTCCTCGTTCGGGTTAGCAAGCACTAACCGGGTAAACGGACGTACTAATATTTGGGAAGACGAATGTTGATTAGGCATTAGTGGAGGCACCTCGCCCGGAATTCTCTATAGGGGACCCGGCCCTCGAGTTAAGCTCAACTATGTGCTCATGGCTGTATACACGATTACTATCATTTCATTTGCTGGATGCAAATCATCATTAAATCTTGCGGTTCATACTTTATTACTTGATTTCAAACCTGTGAGCTCACCAGCTTTAGCTGACCCATTTAGCATGTATCGCAGGTACCAAGCAGTAGATTGCTTCGGCTTCAGGACTTTTAGCTCGAGTCAGCATACAGACGATTGAGATTTTCTTGCATTAGTATATTTTGTACAAGTACTTATGTACTGAAATCTCCTTTTATTTAAACTCGAGCTATGTAAAGCTATAAATGTTGTAAACATTTTTAATATTAATATATTTTGTTAAAACGACGCATATAGAGTCGTTTACTATATATCTTTGTGCTTTGTTATTGATTAGTAACACCCAAATCGTGCTTCCGCAAATTATTAAATTTGGGGGTGTTACAAATAATTTGTATTTTAAAACTTACAATTAAAGGATTAAATAATTATTTAACGGTTAAACGATCGGGAAAACGAACACCGCACGGAGCACGAGCGCAGGGAACGAAAAATGGGTGAAGTCCACACCCGTGGACCCCACCCGAAAATCAGCCAAAAGGTGAGGGACATCACCCCCTCACCTCACTTTTCCCTTTCCTCTCTCTCTCTTTCCTCTCCTTTTTTCTCTCAAATCACCAAACCACCACAACCTCACAAAATCGTCAAATAACACCCTTATACGCACTCGAATCATCAAGATTTTTAGAGATTCACGACCACCTCGCAACGATCTACACTTCTATCTTTCCGGATTTCCATTTCGCCACTTTGTAAGTTTCCGACAAAATCCCGAAACCTCTCGATTCTTAGTATTTTCACTTGTTAGTTGTTTATATAACTTATATATGTCCAATACTAGGAAGAGAACACGATTTTATAGCCTAAAAGTATGTTAAAATTGAGTTTTGGATCGGAAAAACACGTAAGTCGCTGGGTACTGACTTGGTGTTCATCTTTGCGACACAAGCTTTGTGTCGCAGCTTATGTCGTATTTTGCCTGTTCTGTCGTACCTGGTGTCGTATAAATCCTTTTGTGTCGTACCCTTTACGACACAACGTTGTGTCGTATTTTATGTCGTATTTCCCATACGACACAAGCACTATGTCGCTGTTAAATCAGCATCTCGAATCTATGCGACACAACCTTTGTGTCGTATAGATGTTGTGTCGCATATTTATGCGACATAACCCTTGTGTCGCATGACAAACCTTGTGTCGCACGTTGTGTCGCAAAACACAGAAAATCGGAATTTTTAAAGTCAAATTTACTGTAGCAATTCACTGTAGCAAACGCAATAATAACATTTTAGAACTATTGTTACAAACCGTCACCAACGGGCCGTACACGTTTTCAAAAACACAGATCAAATAATCAACCAAATCGTAGTAATTTGGACATATATATATAGTTGTGTAACAACTACAAAGGTAGTCCTTTGAGATACCGACTCACGTTTATAACCATCGCGTGTCGTGGACACCCTCAGGTTACAAGTCTTTGGACTTCATTACTCAGCTAATCAACTCAAGTTTATTAAGTTAAACTCACAAGACTCAGGTGAGTCTCATAGCCCCTCTTTTTACTGTTTTACTCAGGGGTGTGATACATTGCTTATTTTAACATGTGAACGCAAGTACAACTTTTACTTATACTACATGAGTTTTACACTAATCATTTAAAGACCTCCGTCAGCATAGTTGTTAATACGTTGTAGCGTGAATATTAGTATATGGTACCATATAGGATTGACCCTCCTCGTTCGGGTTAGCAAGCACTAACCGGGTAAACGGACGTACTAATATTTGGGAAGACGAATGTTGGTTAGGCATTCGTGGAGGCACCTCGCCCGGAATTCTCTTTAGGGGACCCGACCCTCGAGTTAAGCTCAACTATGTGCTCATGGCTGTATACACGATTACTATCATTTTATTTGCTGGATGCAAATCGTTATTAAATCTTGCGGTTCATACTATATTACTTGATTTCAAACCTGTGAGCTCACCAGCTTTAGCTGACCCATTTTAGCATGTATCGCAGGTACCAAGTAGTAGGTTGTTTCTGCTTCAGGACTTTTAGCTCGAGTCAGCATACAGACGTTTGAGATTTTCTTGCATTAGTATATTTTGCACAAGTACTTATGTACTGAAATCTCCTTTTATTTAAACTCGAGCTATGTAAAGTTATAAATGTTGTAAACATTTCAATGTCAATATATTTTTGTTAAAACGACACATATAGAGTCGTTTACTATATATCTTTGTGCTTTGTTATTGATTAGTAACACCTAAATCGTGCTTCCGCAAATCATTAAATTTGGGGGTGTTACAGGTTGTATCATAGTTAGTTTTCAGGGTTGTGAACTTATATTCGCCCTATTGTAATCTTTTAAACTTCTAATTTTCTGTCTTAGGTTGCTTTGACAAACTTGCATATGGTTGATTCCAGTGACATTAAGGCAAAGAAGACGTGGATGTTGCATACTCACACTGTGTACAAGTTAAGTAGCAGGTAATAAATTTTACTTCAGGTATCATAAATTCAATTATTCAGGTGAGCTAAGGTGTCGGTATGTTGACCCGAAGTATGTTTTTTGTATATAGAGACATCTGTAAATGACTATAGCGATAAACATTATCACTAAACTTATGAAAAATGATAAAAAGTGGTTGTGGACATAGAAAGTGCATTTCAGACCACTTTCAACCCATTTGGTAAGTGATATGTTGCGATAGACTGAATTTATTTGATGATTCTGGGTTTGGATTCTATTAGGCTAAGTTTGAGGTCTAATGATGGTAAATCAATGTGTTATGCTAAATTTTTTTACTGTGTCAATGACTATTGTTTCAGATGTTCTAGCCTTTTTGTTAATATTCTGTTTTTGATTTATAGTTACATTTGTGATCATCTTGGAGCTGGTCTTGGTGAATCTACTTTTGGGAGGTATGTCTTTGTCTTAAACTTACTTTTACTATTTGTGATTCTAGCGGCATTTTATATGCATGCTAGACATTTTATATGCATGCTAGACATTTTATATGCATGATAAGTATATGTGCGAAATTTTGAATTCAAGTAAAGTACTAAGTATCGTTTCTTGGATATTTTAGATTTTAGCTTCATTATAGTTGATTTTTATTTCTTTTTACGGTATCAATGTAGCAGCTGATTTATGTTAATAATGGTTTGTTTCGAGCAACGACGATGATATTAAGTTATAAATGATTCCAAATAAGGAAATACAAGGTAAGCATATACCCGTTCATTTTCAGGAGAAGAAGTCAATAAAAGAGGGATCGATTCAGATTCAATCCTCTGTCCGTGCTGTAATTATGACATCGACTCGGTGGACCATTCGTTTGTTTTGTGCATGGACGAGTGGGCTATATTGGAAAGAGTGTACAAATGGTGGAGACTTGGAGTCATGGATTAGTAAACATCTACGATTCTTTGAAACAGTACAGCAATGGCGGGCTAAATTTTAACTCGGGCATGTGTAAAAAGATGTGGCAAGCAGGTCTTATTATAGCATGACTTGGTTATGAGATTTTCATTTTAATTAGTTACTATTTTTTACTTGTGAGATCTACCCATCAAACATGTACTATGTGGTTATACTTGAAATAAAGTTGGCTCGTGGGATGATGCCTATTCATATGTACAATTTATTCAGATGTACTTTATGTGTAACTTGATTTGACAATTTTGATCTATTCAACTGTTGTAATGTTAATATCAATAATATACTGTAAAGTATGGTCAAGGGTTCTATATAGTTTTAAGTCGTATTGTTAACTTCAACATTTTTTTTTTACGAATTATTGATTAAGTCATTACTTAAATGTATCACCAGCCTACAAAGCGGAATAATATAATATTTATACTTATTATAGATAGAAAATATATCAATTAATTTTATATTTTTATTTTTTGTCAAACATGTGTATACACGGGTCAATAAACTAGTAATAATAAAATTTATCATTCAATCATGGGTTTTCTAAGATGTACCCGGATTTAATGAAGTCTAAATTTGCTTAAACATTATCATTTGCATTTAATACTCATTAATTCAATTTAATATTTAATTTTTCATATACATATAAATTATAAGTTTTGAAATTTAAAGAAATTTAGATTTTATTAAATGAGGCTTAACGTGTGTCATGGGGCACACGTTAGCAAAACCCATCTATTATTTACTTCTTATTAAAATTATAATAATTAAATAATACAGATCATGCATCGCAGATTAATATTTAATACTTAAAAAATCTATTTGTTGGGGTTTTCCCGACTTTCTATAAAAAGTTTAGCATTTTGGTAACTTTAAGAGATAAGAGAATGCTTAATAACCAAACATGGAGAAATAATAACTCGCACATATCGACAAACAATCAAACAGTTACTGTTAGATGTCGAGAAAAACTAATAAAATCGATTTAACCATAACTGTTCGATTGTTGCACGATGCGTGAGAGTTTTAGATGAAAATGAAGCTCATGACTCCCTGAATCCTGAAATTTATATAAAATGCATTTTAATAAGTTTTGTACTCCATTTAAGATAATAATTTGTTATTCTTTTTCGAAATAATAGTTTTGAATATAATATAAGACTCTTCCCAATGGGGATAGTCGGTTTCAATCGGTTTGAAACTAGCGAAGAGTGACGAACCGACGGGGATGGCACCACCTTATCGGTTGCTCTGTCGGTTTTGAACTTCGGTAAACTGAAGCATCGGTTTGTTTTTTCGTTTTTTTTTTTTAAATTTTGTGTGTGTAAAATGAAAGGTAAATTGGTAAATGCGGGGCCCAAAAGTTAAAAGTGACGGAGCAAGGATGGGAGTGATCGGTCAGTTTCAGTCCGTTTTCTGAAAAAGCTTATGTGGCGTTAACGTGGCTCCGTCAGTTTCAGTCAGTTGGTTTTTGGGTTGGGAGGAATCTAGGCATACTGTGAATTTTAGTATATTAATAGTTTCTAAATATACGAGTAATTAATATCCAATGTGTAATTTACACTAAACTATCTTAGTGGGACTAGTCTTCAAGCAGCTGATCGAGTTTAAGAACCAAAAGTAATTTAAAAGCGGATCCGATTAGGAAGAGTGATCAAAATTCATGAAACCTCAAATGGTTAAAACTTGGACACCGACAATACACCAAGATGCCAAATCAAAGAAAAAAAAAATTCCAAATACATTGAGATCTTTTTACAGTAAGAATTTTTACTCTATCAAAATGAAAGAAAAAACAAATGAACTTGATAAGACGTTCATAGCCCAGATTTAATTTCATACAAAATATGCCATCATTTGCGGCATTGTTCGCCAACCCCAGATTAAGATTCATACAGGTGCCCTTCTGCCACGATAGCGATCAAGGAACTGTGCAGGGACACAAGCAAGAAACTTTAATTAAATTCTAACATAGGATTTAACAAAAAACCCATTCATGGATTGGAAAATCTAAGACAACATTATGTTTGTGAATTCAACCAATTTTAGATCTATAGCATGAAAAAGGATCACATAGTGAAGTGAATAACTCGTAAATCATGAATATATGTTTAAACGAAATAGGTTCACTAGTGTGAACTTAGGATTTTTGATCCACAGCTTGAAAAAAAACTAAGCAGGAGTTCTATTAAACAAGGCCAATTTTGGTTACCAACCCCTTACAAATAAAGCACCTTTTTAGAATTTTTGAATTATTTTTGGAGAAAACCATAATATGGGTTATGGGTTCGGCAATAATAGTTAGCATTTACATCACACAGAAGTTTTACTGTTTTAGCCTGAAATGGAAATAAGAGTATTTAAAAATGTATATCTAAGACTCAATATATTTTGGATTGACACAGTAACAAAAATAAAACCGGACTCCAAAATTGGAAGACATGATATCAATAAATACGTAGTACCATATAGCGAATTTGTAATTTAAAATCCCGAAAACATGAAGCGCATGGAACTTGAAGTGCCTTGATATTATTAATGGGGAAATTTGGGAATTATAGTAGGATAATTAAGTAAAAAGGGAGAAACTATCACACTAAATGCATCCAAATACCAGCACGCTAAATAATAAGGGAGACTGGGAGAGAGGAACATACAGATCTAATGAAAGGCTGTTGGAACACCCAACCAATGATTGGTATCTTCTACACAAAAACTGATAGTGTGAGCCAGAAACCACTGCAAAAAATACCTCATAAGTAACCAACCGTAACGCCTATAGCAGTATGAAGTAGATGAGGCAATTCAACCCATTAACTTATAAATGTGGCAGTCTGGGTTACACTTCATCTCTAACGTGTCAAGAGGGCAAAAAACAACTAGGTCGAATGGGTTAGAACTTGACAAAAGCATATTATTGATCCATACAAACTCCTAAATCGCTTTTTTCCGAACATTAGATTATATATTGTTATGACATACTTTTGGTGTTCATATTTAATGCATTACTATACTTTATATACCTTTAAAAATGGACATCAAGTGTTTTGAGTCAACTGAACCCGACAAGTACTAAAACATAATGGGGTTTGACCTTTCTCTGATTTGACTCGTGACCCAACTTGCCTATTTTGTCACGTCTAGGACAACATCATTGTTTCATGATGACAACATTTAACAAACCTGAATAGTATAATGAATCCGTAAGTCTCTGCAGCCATCCCTATTACGGGCCATCCAATGATAACAAAGAAGAAGGCAATACCAAAAGATACTGTGCCCTGCGCAAATCAAGCAACTATAAATTAACAATGAAAACACAGACATAACCAGAGGTCAGGTCAAAAGAAAGTAGTAGAAACCTTAAGGTTAGTGCGTTTCATGAAGAATAGCAAAGAGGATTTCACACCAATGGTCATTATAACTCCCAATATGAACAGGATCTGGTTCGTTGCAACAATATTAAATGCTTATGTTAGTCATCATAAGCTCAACCTCAACAACAATGAAACATAAAAGCAAACGAATAAAAAAATAAAACGATGACAGCACTGAAAGACACCAACATTTCCAATGGTAAGTAATCCCTTGTCGAAGAAGAACATGATTCCCAGAAACGAGAAAAATACACCAAATCCGGTCAATCCCAACCCGATCTCTGTTCCATCAAATAAAGAATTGTTTAATAGAACAACTTTAGGCAAAGAAAAATAATAGAAACAGTACAAGTGAATCCACATCAAAACAATCTATATTTATTACTCAATTAACTTTAGTTTACTAATCCTTGGGGGAAATGTTTATCAAGGAGAGCAGAGCAGTTTTGCAAATCTTTCATGCCAAAACGAACTCTAGTAAAACCATCAAAACTTACTTCATATATTATTCTTAAAGTCAACATCATTTTGAATCATTACCTTAGTGCTTACAGTTATACTCAGCTAATGCTAATCTCAAAACTTTATCACCAGGTACATAACAACTTGTGTGGTTTACGGTCATGAGGTAAGTTATCCTCGGTTTTTGAAATAGGTAAAAGAAATACATCATAACTGCGCTGCGCCTCAAACGATTGACAGACAAGTTCAAAACTCAATCCGTGCACGTTAAATGCACATGTAAAAATGCCAATATCCCATCTCTATTAACCAACTTCTAATAACTACCTTAAACTATATCATATAAATACTATACACATGAGCACAGCATCTTTCAACGGCCAAATGTATACATCACAGCATTATGCAACCATATAGACGGATAAAAAACTATAATTAAATAAGTAAAACACAGACAGAACCAGAGGTCAGGTCAAAAGAAAGTAGTAGAAACCTTAAGGTTAGTGCGTTTCATGAAGAATAGCAAAGAGGATTTCACACCAATGGTCATTATAACTCCCGATATGAACAGGATCTGGTTCGTTGCAACGATATTAAATGCTTATGTTAGTCATCATAAGCTCAACCTCAACAACAATGAAACATAAAAGCAAACGAATAAAAAAATAAAACGATGACAGCACTGAAAGACACCAACATTTAATATGGCAAGTAATCCCTTGTCGAAGAAGAACATGATTCCCAGAAACGAGAAAAATACACCGAATCCGGTCAATCCCAACCCGATCTCTGTTCCATCAAATAAAAAATCGTTTAATAAAACAGCTTTAGTCAAAGAAAAATAATAGAAACAGTAAAAGTGAATCCACATCAAAACAATCTATATTGATAACTCAATTAACTTTACTTTACTAATCCTTGGGGGACATGTTAATCAAGGGATAACATAGCAGATTTGCAAATCTTTCATGCCAAAACAAACTCCAGTAAAAACATCAAAACTTACTTCATATATTATTCTTAAAGTCAACATCATTATAAATCATTACTTTAGTGCTTACAGTTATATTTAGCTTGTGCAAAAAATAGCTTTGTCACCAGGTACGTAACAACTTATGTGGTTTGCCATCATCAGGTAAGTCATCTTCTCGGTTTTTGAATAAGTAAAACATATACATCATAACTGTGCTGCGCCTCAAACGATTGACAAACAAGTTGGAAAAAATCAATTCGCGCACGTTGAATGCACTTGTAAAAATGCCGATATACCATCTCTATTAATCAACTTCTAATAACTACCTTCAACTACACGGAGTATGATATAAATGCTATACACATGAACACAGCATCTTTCAATGGCTAACTATATACATCACAGCATTATGCAACCATATAGATAGATATAGACTATAATTAGAGCAGTTACAAATCTCACTTTTCCAGTCGTCCATCTCGAATCCAACCATATTGCCTATTCAGATAAAATCCTTCAAATGCCGAACCAAAACAGATCACCTTCAGGCTTTAGCAAACTGTTACACAATCAAAACGAATCGAATTACAAAAAATTTAGCACAAACTAATCATATCACAACACATTTAACCTAAAATCAACATGATTAACAACACTCTTCCTCCTAAACCCTAGTATATTTAAGTCCGTGCAAATCCAGGTTTTAATAGAGAGAAATTCGGATCTGCAAACCCTAGGTTTCCATAACTCAAATCAGCAATCAAATAACCAAATTAAACACAAAAAATACCGATTGATTAAACAATTTGACAACATAGCGTGTAACATCAGATCTTTGAAACGATATAAAATATTAAGTTTGTAAGTATAGAATGTAAGGGAGAACCTGTGAGCGTGAATTGTGAGATTGAGGTTTATCAGAACAGAGCAGAGCGATTGATATAGATATAGATATAGATATAGATATAGATACAGATACAGATAATTGCTACGGTGGAATAGTACGTGTTTTTGGTGTGTGAAAGTGGGGAGTTTTAGGGGGTGTTTGGGGGAGCGTTAGTAGAAGGCTTTTTAGCTTTTGTGTTATCATAACGCAGAAAAGCTCTTTTTTAGTGTTTGGATGGAGGAGCTTTTTAGTATTTTAAAGGGTTAAAAAGCTAAAAGCTAAAAAGTCAGGAATTTGGGGTGGTAAGCTAACGCAGAAGCCAAACTCCTACCGCCCGGCCAAACACCCTCTTAATATGATTCAGTTTCATGGTTCTTACGAGTGAAGGAAGATTGTCATTGGTGTGGTGATATGTTAGTTTTTCAAATTAAGCTGTAATTACAGTTTCAGTCCCTCTACCTTTCATATTTTTAACTAAATAAGAATGTGTGTGGTGTTAAATAAGAATGTGTGTGGTGTGACGTTAAATTTATGTACGCTGAAAAATTAAAAAGTTGAAAGCTAAAAAATACGGAGTAGTTAAAAAGTGAAAAGTTAAGGGGTGTTTAACTTGGTTTTTTTCCGGGGAGTTTTTAAGTTTATTGTGTTAAGTTAAAAAACTATTTTGAAAGTATTTGGATGAGCTTTTAGGCGGTGTCTTTTAAAATGTAAGGGGTAAACAAATTAAATGGATAAAATCCTCAAATTCTCGACTTTTTAATGACGTAGAAACTAAAAAACATAAGTTCATCCAAACACCCCTGGATGGCGTAGTTTGCATATAGAGGGTGTTTGCTCATTTGCTTGTTTGGCACTTTGGCTACATGCCAACTCTACTTACTAATATAATGTCATTTATTATTGTATTGGATGTGTGTCTATATATATATATATATATATATATATATATATATATATATATATATGTACATATATATATGTATATATGTACATATATATATGTATATATGTACATATATATATGTGTACATATATATATGTACATATATATATGTACATATATACATATATGTATATGTATATATGTACATATATATGCCCACGCGTCGCGGCGGGTGTTTAAACGACACTATTAAACAACAATTTAAGATGCATATATATATATATATATATATATATATATATATATATATTAGTGAGCACACTATAATATCACTTAATCAATACACATACTACAACACTACTTATCTATAATCTATATCTATAGAAGGTAAGATCCCATACCGCCTTCCGCAGGTTAGGGCCCAATACTGTCTTAGACAGTCTATGGGGGAGGTTTAGAATGTAGACAGCCTTACCCCTACCAAAGGTAGAGAGGCTGCTTTCATTTCTACCTAGGTAGAAAGGACCTCCGGCCTTTTTGCAGGGGATGAGATTCGAACCCCTGACCTCTTGTTCAGAGGCAAGGGACTCAACCACTAATCCAACTCTGCTGCTTATAATCTATATCTATATTACTTATAAAACATTTCCACATTTCATTTTCAACCCTTCTTAAAATTCAAATAGTCCCCAAATTACCCTTATTAAATTCTCTATTATCTTTTACTATTTATTCTTCACTAACTAAATTTCCATTAATAACTCATATCCCATTATCTATTACTTTTAATTACTATTTATTCTCCACCAACCACACTTTTCATCCATCAAATATTAAATTTACACTTTTCACCCAAAATAGTAATGTCGACATTTTAGATGCGACGGACGAAGTACCGTATGTTTTTATTCTAAAACATTTATTCGGACATTCATCAACCGTCACCACTTTCACCGCTGCATTGCGCGTGTATTGTGCTAGTACAATTAAAATGTGCAAATGAAACGAATTGGTGTTAGTACATTTTCCTTTTTCTAGTATACATGAAACTATTTAATGGAAAATTTATAAAAAATAATATATATACAAGTTCACGTAATATAGATATATTGTGAGGGTTTCAGCTCGCTTTTTGAGGCAAACAAAAAAGAACAACACATTACGAAGGAAGTTAAAGATATGCTATCTACTTTAGAAATTTCTTACATAGTTTATTTGGATATAAAAGATATATGACACTACTTAAAGACTTGTGTCTATTTGCATTCCACAATCGACATCTACACACACCCCTACCAAACTCTCCCGAATCCATATCTCACACCCATCATTTCACTCAATAGTCAATAGTGTGTTGTAGACTTGTAGTTGATATCTCACATTTTCACACACTTCTTCAAACGGTAATATAGTACATCTTGTACTCTCATAATATCTTATAATTCATTAATAAAGCACACTTCGTTTATAGTATTTGAGCAACATGCAGCACATCTTATTTAGATTCGACATGTTACAAATATTTCAAGTAATCGATTTTAAGAAACATTTTTATCTATCTACTACAGTATAATATAGTAACACTCATTGATATACTTCTTATTAAATATTAGTGATTAATGTATCTTCAATTCAATTTTAACAAATTATTATCTAAAAATATAAAATACATGTAGTGTAATACGAATGATATGACCATAACTCTACTCTCTGGTCCCTCCCTCTTCCCTGAGCCCTCACATCATCTCTCCCACTCTTATTCATTTTTAGTTATAGACTATTTGTAAAATTTATATTAGGAATATTGGATGATATATAGAGTGATTATTATAATCTATATAAAATCACTTGAAAAATCGGTGTGCAACATTTGTTAAGAATTTGCAGCGAAAACATCCAACTAACAACAACTAGTTGCTAGCAAAAAACAAACCCAAACAAACGTTCGTGTAATTGCGTTACACCCACAAACAATAAATGGATAAATAATTGCAAACCTAGCAATCAAAAAACAAAGCAACAAGATAAACAAACACTACGAACACAAGGATTTAACGTGGTTATGTCCAATCTCCAACTTGGAGATTGGTTTAGTCCACGGGGCCAAAACCAGTGAGTTCTTCTTTTATTACTAATACGGCTCAGGGTTACAATTACATAGGGTTTAGTATAAATAGGATAAAAAATAACTTGGTCACCAAGCTACACGAAATTTGGCCGACTTCGCCATATCTTCACGATCCTCTGTCCAAAAAATATGCATGATATTGTATCCAATTTCATAAATGGCTAGCAATTTAATTCCAAGTCATGTGATCAATTGATTCATCTTCACTATTTATATATTTCTCAACAATCTCCCACTTGAAGATTAATCAAACCCCAAAAAATCAGTAACCCTTCACAATCTCGTCCCTTCACCAATGTCACCCGTTCAAACTTCATACTGCCGAAATATTATTCGGGGCACAACCGCTCGACCACACCGAGTCGGAAGTCTTTCGACACAAAGCTACCAGAACACTCACATCAAGAAACTGGGACCACTCTCTAAACACCATCATCTTCTAGGCCCAAGAAGATTCGTTGAAGCGTGCAAAACTCCAACCACATGATTCTATCAAGAGACTGTTTGGACCGATACTTTAACCCAACAACATGTCCAACATAGAGGCCCACTGAGGTTCCACTCTAAAACCAATTGGTGATAGAGGGAGTAGCCCATGAGCTTATATGCGGACATTACTTTCTTTTATTCTCCGATGTGGGATTGGGTTTGCACCCAACAATCCTCCCCTCAAACCGAAGTCCATCTGAGCCTCCCCTCCAACGATAGTCCTGATCCAACCTTATTCAGTACTGCAGCAAACTAGGCACTCAATCTGACTGGGTCCACATCAGGGAGACTTTCGGTACATAGCTCCGGGATCAACTCATTGTTCGCTGAAGTCAACCGAGGGGGCATGCGCCACTACGTGTCTCACATCACGCTACGCCATCCACATCCGGGCTACAACCGTAGCTCTGATACCACTTGTTAGGACCGATAATTTAGCCCAACAACATGTCCAACATAGAGGCCCACTGAGGTTCCACTCTAAAACCAATTGGTGATAGAGGGAGTAGCCCATGAGCTTATATGCGGACATTACTTTCTTTTATTCTCCGATGTGGGATTGGGTTTGCACCCAACAGAGATACCCATCTCTTCAACTCGTCGATTACAGCCATGTCTGATCCTGCCACCGACATGTCAACGACCAACCGTACAGAATTTCATCCATCTGATTTTCCTTCCCAGCAATCAGAAAATCATCGACAGAACTAAAACGTAGATTATCATCAAGGTTTATTCGTTAGAACGCAGTCACAACCTTGAAACCTACATTATCAATTTTCTCTTTTCCGCTGGTACACTGACCCAAAAACGTACGTACGATTTATATGAACACATCTTCTCCAACTCAGCCCGCTCCCACTGTACGAATCAAAATAACAATCGCGGCTCTCTGAGAAGACTCTGGTTCATAACACCCTGTCAGTCGCAAATTACTTTGCCATTGGAGAGTAACAATGAAGGTCCAAAATGCTCTAGTGTTGCCGAAATTCGCAGACTAAACTCGTAGAAACTCGAGATCCATCAATTGCACAACCGTCTCAAGACTCCCACTAGTTGCCAAACTCCCACTAGCTTCGACACTTCCATCGGTTCCTAACTCCCTAGAGTTCCCGACACTCTCACCAATATTCGAAAGATTAACAGGACTTACAAGATTATCCGCCTCTAACCCCACTTGAAAATTCCCAATTAGTTCCTCCAGAAGATCCGTTCAATCGTTGAACCAAACTCATCAACCGATACCTAAGCCCAGCCAAACGAGTTCTATCCGACTTCTTCTACATATCAACCGATTTATCTCAAGTGTGCGAGCTCTAACCTACCAAAACATTCCAAACCTATGGAATACCTGACCAAACATATGGTCTCCCGTTTCAACCCGCGAGCGATAACCAAACTCTCTCGATAACTCCCACTATCAATTACCAAACGGATGTGGTACCGTTTATTACCCATCTACCCAAACCGAGAAAACCATCCTCTTGAGCACCGTAACAAACCTCACATCTTTGAATAACCTATTCCGTATCGATAAAGTTTTCGAAACATCACGTCCCTACACTCGCAACATCAAATCTGAGTTTGATAAGATTCACTTATTCTTTTACACGGGATCACAAAGAATAATAAGCACGAATCTATAACGCAGATCCCAAAACTCTCTCCGCAACAAACTACCAATCGAACCCGATCATCCACTCCGTTACCATCGTCGCTAACAATCACTGTCACAACACAACCGGCCTCCCACCGTGTCTTCACGTTACAACCCACCAGAAAAAAGCCTGACTTGTTTAATCTAAACAAACAACTCGCCGAGCACATAACTTTCCGAGTTCTTCGCGATCCAACAAAAAACGAGTTAGACAATCTCAATAATATGTTGTAAACAAATCCTGAAACCGTGTCATTCCTAATGTTACCCCGATGATTATCTTCAACGAAATCTAGCTCCACTATGGTATTTGGCCACAATAACCCTAGCTCTCCATCTTCCAATAAAACCCTAATCATCAACAAATAATTTTGATCATGCTTTCATCCGTTACTGTTCCCAATCGCTCAACCTAGAGCTCTGATACAAGTTGTTAAGAATTTGCAGCGAAAATATCCAACTAACAGCAACTAGTTGCTAGTAAAAAACAAACCCAAACAAACGTTCGTGTAATTGCGTTACACCCACAAACAATAAACGAATAAATAATTGCTAACCTAGCAATCAAAAAACAAAGCAACAAGATAAACAAACAGTACGAACACAAGGATTTAACGTGGTTATGTCCAATCTCCAAGTTGGAGATTGGTAGATTGGTTTAGTCCACGGGGCCAAAACCAGAGAGTTCTTCTTTTATTACTAATACGGCTCAGGGTTACAATTACACAGGGTTTAGTATAAATAGGATAAAAAATAACTTGGTCACCAAGCTGCACGAAATATGGCTGACTTCGCCACATCTTCACGATCCTCTGTCTAAAAAATATGCATGATATTGTTTCCAATTTCATAAATGGCAAGTCATGTGGTCACTAGCAATTTAATTCCAAGTCATGTGATCAATTGATTCATCTTCACTATTTATATATTTCTCAACAACATTATCTATCTAGATTCTAAATTCTAATACATATAAAACTAGTTTAGAACCCGCAAAAAATTACGGGTTTCTTTTATGTTAAACTGTTGTCGTTGGTATTTGAAGAATAGTTATACATAATTTACTTCTTGATAAGCAAGTAGGTACAATAAATAAGCATTTATGATCTATTTATTTTCCATAGTTTTTTAGGACCCAGAATTGGAACCTATTCAAAGGTAGTAACATGGTTGTTGAATTAAAACAATAGTTATGCATAGGTTATTTTATGGTAAACGCTAATGAGAGGAAAATGATACTAAACATGGTACCGCACTTTGACAACAAAATGATAATGTTTGAAAAATGCTACAGAAATAAATGGAAACCACATATGAAGCTAGTAACATAGCTTAAAAACTTAGAGACATAAGGTTTGTTTATAATTATTTGACAACTATAGATGTACGATTTCAAAAATAAAGTAACTCGGAGCATAATTTTTCAGAATGCCTCACTCATCACCACCTAAATCATGGTAGGTACAAAAAAAAACTCCCACGTCCATCCAGTGAATGCTGCTCCGATAGGGGCACATGTGTTGCGGTCAATTTTGAAGTACATATTGACAAGCCATTCCATATTTTCACTCGTAGGTTTGTCTTGTTCTCCTGATTGTCCATACGGCAGTGGCGCATAAACTCGTGATTAACGGGACGATTATGTTAATTATCTCTGAATTTAGTTATAATTTGTTTAGTGTAAAGCCAATCACATACTCATACTCTTGTAATCATACTAATCACATTTTCATTAAATTACTTTCAGCATAAATAAATATCCACTTATTTGAGATATTAAAATGACTCAAATCAAATTATCTATCCCCTAGTCCTCTTAACCCGATATTAAAATGACACAATCAAATTATCTCACCCTTGGTACTCTTAACCCAAATTTATATAACTCATTTTAGTTACGGAGTATATTTTCACAGAAGCTTAGATAATACGTAATTCATATGAGTGCTAGACATGTGATTGATAAAAGTGCAGAGAGCAATATAACTATTTTGTCATCTTAGGTTACTACAACTCAACAGTTAATGCAATGTCATTATAGAAATAGTGATGCGAAAGAACTTTGTGAAACCTTGAAGTCGGAATGTCGGATCCATGCATGCATCATTTCGTGAGGCAAGATTGATCCCGTCAACAAACTGTATGCAAAAAGGCAACTTAGCATCCACAACGATAGAAAAACTAATAAAACCAACTCAGTGAACTGCTAATAGTTGGTGCTGATGTAACTTCCAAAATCACAGCTGGATCAAATAAAATGTAGTCAAAGGAATATAACATATTTTAGTTAAACTTCCAGCTGCTAAACAACTAAGATATATATCATTATGATATTCCACATCAAGTAAAAGATGTACTCACAGATATAAATTGAATTGAGTGCTTGCTTGAGCATATAGACAAGGAATTACATGACAGATAAAGAGTTAAAAAGAATATCTCAGAAGTCCATATAAAATAAGGATCGATGTAACCTCACAACGACGTGTCAGCTTATATGGTTCTGTTTTCATGTCTGGGACCCGATTACCTATCCCAATTCTCGGTCATTTCAAGACCTGCGAACACATAAGATTCAAAAAATATAAATAAATGAAGCAATCGTTCGTAGGTTAAGTTCAAAAAATAACCAATAATACATGCAGTGCTAACAGTTTGCTCCTCATAAAGATGTGGTAATGTCCTGCAAATCAACATAAGAAATCACAAAGCAGGAACCTGAAACTTCCCATTCAACATGCACTAAGAGACCTAGAGGTGGCAAGGTGGGCGAGTGACACAAGTTGGGTAATGACTCAATTTTCAATACAGTTGAAATGGGCTGGCCAGGTTGGGGTTTACCCGTAAACATTTTCTTATCCATTAAAAATAGCTTATAAATATGTGACAACTCTCCAAATTAGGTACTAATTAACAATTAATCATGTGCATTCTTACGCTAATTTCCTGATTAAGTTTAAACAAAACTTTTTGATGTGATGTAAGTCTAGCAAGCCCAATACTTTAAAACAAAAAGTATAAATTAATACGTAGTTATTAATGTTGCGTACAAACGTATCTGGATGAACCCGACAAAAGCAAACAACAAAAGTTAGTGACACAATATAATTAATAATGAAATTATTAATTACAAGTGATATTATATCTATAACATATAGATAAAACGATTGAAATATACTTTTAACGTAAAACGTATTATATAATGAACAGAAATAATTTTAAAACATACTTAAAGGTCACAAACGATAAAAAGAATATTTTTATCATTCATCTGAAAGGATTTAGAATAATTCCTCAAAATATGAATTCGAAATTTGGCACCCAATTGGATGCGCATAGAAACTAAAATACAAAATAAATAACAGTAAAAAATAATTAACATATTATTTTTCTGACTTTAGAAAACGTATATGGATAACATCCAAAAAATAAAAATTTAAAATATCATATTTTATATTGCATGGATAAAAAATGACCACCAAACTCAAATAATGGAGAGACCATCTCCTGTATACCCCATTCCCGTTCAATTTTTATACTCCCTCCCTCACATTCAGAGTGTTACCAACCTTCAATCATTCAAACATACACACACACACACACATTCATCACTCTGGTCTCATTGTGAAGCAGAAGTAGTAGAAGAAGGAGCAGAGGCTATACCACCATCTTCTTCAAATCCATCATCACCATCATAAGGTTAAATCATCTAAATCCTATCAATGTTATATTGGAAACTTTAACAATATATCATCATAATCATCAACTCATAATCCTCACCATCATCACAGATTCATCATATCATCATCATCACTCGATCACCATCACCCTCGGCTCAACACCATCACAAACTCAAAGTGAGCAATCCTTGTAACTTCGGTTTCTTTACATAAATTCTGTTATATATGATGATTATAGCATAAATTTCATGAAATTTGGTTTTAATATAAAACCAACGCTAAATTTCGTGATTTATAACATAAATTTCATGAAATTTGGTTTTAATAAACATATACGACTTAATAATTTCGTGATTTATAACATAAATTTCATGAAATTTGGTTTTATAAAACCAACACTATAAATCCGAAATTGATAATCATAAACTTGTAATACTTCGAATTGAGTTGACAAAAACATGTGTATTGATGATACTAAGATTTAGGAATCATAATCTTGCAAGTATATATGTATTTTAAACAAGTTTGAACCTGGAAAGTTGCAGGATCCGGCAGATCACAAGGGTGATCCGGCGGATCACTCATGAACAAGACGAAATTGCACTGGAAAAACACGTTGGTCCGATGGATCATGTTTTTGATCCGACGGATCACCTTAATATTTTGGCGGATCAACTTTATGATCCGGAGGATCAATGTTTAAAAACTGAATTGCGCGTAAACGACTTTGATCCGGCGGATACATTTCTGAGACATAATAACCTATTGATTACACATAAACGGGACAAGCTAAGGACACGGACACTTAACTTAATGATTTATATAATCGAACGGTATAAATGTATATATAACCACATATATATACGTACGAACATTATATAGATATACAATATATAAATGTGAATCCCGACACCGGTTAAGGACAATGAAACGGATTAAACCCTACACGACAATTGTAGAAACAGCAACGAGTATTTATTTTAATAACGAGATTAAAAAACGATAAAGATTTTATAACAAATAAAACTTAAAAAATTTTTAAATATGTAAACCACGTATTACATCATATATATATATATATATATACACATACAAACGAGAGTTTACGTTTAACAAACGTGAGACATAACAATATACAACAAGCATACCTATAACACCCCTCAATTTCTATCATTTAAATATAGTAAATCGGAAGCGTAAGTCCAAATAGATAGTAATAATTTACATCCTTTTATCAATGCTATAAAATTTAACCTTTTCAAAACTATAATTTCTTCAACCGAGGTATTATATAAAAACATGATGAAACCTTATTTTATACAAATTAACTATCAGAGTAGAGCCTCGTAGTCAAACATTCCTTCTAGTCCAACTTCTTGCCCACCCAATATTAAAGCCAAAACCTGCAAGAAGTGTTAATGTGGGGGATTAGCATAACGCTAAGTGAGCAGATAACTAATCAACAGTCTAACTTAGCTCAACAACTTTGCATACAACAATTAACACTAAACCAACAAGTACACAATATCACTATTTAGCAAAGCAACAGGCAACGGTTCAACTGGTCAACTTAGCAACTAGTCAACTATTCAACAAAGCAACTATTCCACAACTAGGACTTAATAATGAGGCATCGGTGGCTCTAGGGATAACCATAATACCCGGGAGGCTCCCCAAGAACACTTACCCAACCATATCCGTATGGCCATAACGGACGAGACCGATAGCTAGTGGTTATTCTCAACTAACACAGGAGGTGTGTTAAACCTTGAATATCCGACTAGCCCAACCAACAGTTCAACAACTCGTTGACCTCATTAACAACTGATGCCCGAAGGCCAACAACAAGTCCAGTGATCACATAATCAACAAATCACATATTCAGCAGGTCAACGTTATCATATCAACAATATTATTACTAGCTATCATAATTATCATGGCAACTACAATAGTAATAATATGTTACTTGTTGTAACCAAACTCGTTACAACCAAGTTACACTGAGGATTAAAGATCCACTCACCGACCACCTCAGGCATCCACTCAGTAGTCTAATATCACTGAGCCTTCTGCACATCTGACAATATAATTAAGCAAAATGAGTTAGTAACTCATTCATAATAATTAACTCATGTTAAAGTCATACAACATGATTCATAATCTCTATTTCATTGAGTTATTACTCATTTCGTTAATCACTTAAATTGTATCATTTCAATTCGCAAACACTTAATAAACTATGATCATCTTTCAACATCAAATCAAGTAAGTTTCCAAGATTATGAATAGCCATTATAAACATCAATATTCATAATCAATTACCAAATTATGATCATTAGTATCACATTCTCACCTTTATCCATCTTAATCATTGTTAACTAATTTAATTAACCCATTAACAAGATTAATAACATCTAACATCAACAATTAATCAAACCCCTCATAGTCATCTTCATGAATCAATCATAAACACCATGAACACCTAATCAACTTTACACAATTTAGTTTGAATACAACTAATCATCATCATGTATCAACTCTAACATGATCACTAACAACAATTATCAAACATACACTAATTACACAAGCTTATAAGCTTTGATCATCATAATCAACTAAACCCTTTAACTTTATTAATGATCATATATCAAATTCACCATTTCTAAACTAGGTTTAGATTATAATCCACATATAATCATCAACTAACAACTATATGATCATTACAAACTTCAATTTCATATTAATCAAACAACTTTTATCTTAATCATCATCAATATCAAGAACACTCAAACAATTCATAAACCCTAGCTTCATTGATGTTAATCATCATCATTAATAAGCTCAAGTAGCATCATTTTAGCAACCTCAACCCTTGATTTCGAATTTAATGTCACTAATTTGCTAAAACCCCAAAACATCATTTCTAGGTTTATAAAATTAGAGAAATAAAACTTACCAAGCAATTAGAAAGGTTGAAGGATGATTAATCTATGTGTTTGAAGCTTGGATTGGAGCTTGAGAGCTTTGATTTGAAGAGAGGAGGTGAATCCATCTAGGGTTTCATATGTATGTATGAACGTACGTATGTATGTATTGTGTGGGAATAAAAACCGATTTATTCCATAGATTATAGCATATAAGTGTGTAATTTTCATTCCCCGTGTTTATTATTGTCTGGAACTTAAAAATCATTTGCGGGGAAATACCATTTTATTTTACCGTCAACTAAATTAATTTAAATCGGTTAATAATTTATTAGTCACAATAAATTATTAGGCTATTTTACCCATTTATTTTCAAATAAACTACCGAACCTGTTTTCTGACACATTAAATAATACCTCACAGTCTGAAAATATTAACATACTAACAGACCCAGAAACAGGGTGTTACAAATCTCCCCTCCTTAAGAGATTTCGTCCTCGAAATCTGATCATCCCTAATTGATCTAGGAAACTCAATCACATACTAACTCTCACTTCTCATGAGAGCTTCATCTTATATTATATCTTCAATTTAATAAGACTATACCCCTTTTACAATTCCAACTACATGTATGTTCATCACTATATGCATACAATATGTATGACTGTTTTAAATCACTAGTCATATTCTTATACACTTCTAACCACTTCCTTGTTTATTACTATACACCCAATATGTAGTTACAATTTAATTCACCCAAGGGTATCATCATGTGCATATCTTTCCATTACCCAACATCAAAGATATATCCCTGGATTTATATAATCATATACTATTTGATCAGCTTATACATCACTCGTATGTATTTCACCTAAATTCACCCAAACACTTAAGTTGTACTTTAATTTACTATCATAAAGGACACCATCCAACAACCAGTATCATATCATCAAATACTTAATCACATCATATACATATCATACATTACTCCCTTGAATAACTTATTTATATACATATACTCTTTCGATTCTTTCCACATGCACATATTCATATGTACATGATTCTATCTTTTACCCTGCACATATATTGTACTTAAATCATATCTCTAATAAGTCAACTGACCACTTACATGACCTTTCATACTTAATCATGTATACAATTTAAAACACATAATCACCGGTAACAACTGTAACACAAATCCATGTGAATATTTCAACTCTACAACAACTGCAACACGTGGTAAGGAATACCACAACATACACATTAACAATAACAGTTAAACTCAATTTACAACTAACAACTTGTTAGAGACTTTCACTTTTGCAAGTAACTAATTTCAACTTTACAACTTGTAATTACAAATATAACTTGATTATATGAAACTCTTATTCGCAAAGAATCACAATTTATATAATCATAATCACATATAGAATAAATAATAAGCAATAGGTAGAGGTCAATTCTTATGGTTAAAACTATTATTATATAATCAACTAGCATCCTATCACACCAATTTGGATGCTACGACAACACCTGTTATACCATGTATCATCATCAATGGTATTTCAACGACACAAGGTGCTATCATTAATCATCTATTCAACATTATTAACAACCAAATAATTCAAAGTCAACTGACCTCTACTTTGCTTAAATCATCTTTTAATTCATACTATTGGCAATGCATCACCTATACACATCACTTGTTCAATACAACATTAGCAACAACAGATTAACAGTCTATTATTCTTTTCTTTTAGTCAATCATTGACTATCACCCAACTGCAAGTCAACATATCCTACCTGTTAATTTACAACCACTTAACTTTTTCTGGTACTTAGTAACCTCAACAACTCCATGTGAAATGGCATAATATAAATACGTTGGCCAGACGTCGTCATATTATGTCAGTCACACTTTATTCTCAGGTCACTTCATACCATTCATTTTCAAAGTTATTACTTTACTCTACCATATATCATAACACTGATATCAACAGTTTACACATATATAGCAACATCGTGCAACAGGTATACAACTATGTATTAACTCGTTACTATTCTCAACTTATCACTTTAAAGGTAAACTACTCATATCATCATGTAGATATTAACAATACAAGCATACAACACCAATGTCTGACACAATACATCAGTCAACTTCTTTATTACCCGATTCAATATCAAGTATTATTTATATAGCTTAATACTTATAGTACATTTAGTACTAAACAATTCATCAATAATATATGTGATATTCAACACATAATCATCAATCTATGTACCTTTAATCAAATCTCAATTGAGTATTTCATGCTCAACTATTACATCAATATAAGCTCCTATGCTTATTTCGTAATTTCTTAAAACGCTTAATTCAACATTTTATCATACTCTAAGTAATTCAATTACTTCATCTCATTTCAATTAGTCCACATAATATAGTTCATATGATTAGCTAATCAATGTTTACTAACTCTTGCTAGTAGCAATCAACAATACCATTTACTGGTATATTCTGCAGTTAAATAAACTGCCTCCAACCGACGCATATATCATAAAATATGTGGACCTCTTAAATCAACTTTTCATATTGTTTATAGTTACAGGAATGATCTCGAGGCTCAAAGAAACAAAAGCCCAATTTAAAACGTAAGTCAAAAGTTAAAAATAAGGTCCGAAAAACAGTAAAATGCCCTTTTCGGGCCCCAAACGACCCCGAAGTGCCCAAAACTGACAGGGCTCATGACAAAGCATGAGCTTTGACCGTTGAGCCGTTTCCAAGTGACCCTGTAAATTTCGTCTTAATCGGACACCGAAATTTTCAAAAAAATTTTCTACGTCAAGTATTACGTCGAACGTCGCAAGAAATTATTTTTTTTTTTTTTTTTTACTAACTAACGCGATCCGGGAAAACGGGTCAGGATCGCGTTCCTCAGTTAAAAATGTTCTGTAACCAAATTAAGCATACAAACGCGATCCGGAGAAGTGAGCGGGATCGCGTTCCAAAGAGAAAACGCATATGAACCCGAAATACACACACAAACGCGATCCTGAAAAATGGCTGGGATCGCGTTCCCAAGCATAAAATAATCTGTGACAAAATAACACATACGAACGCGATCCAGAAAAGATTGTTGGGATCGCGTTCCCAAGTAGAAATCTGAGTTTCAGCAAAATTCATATTTTTAGCCAATTTCAATCGCGTATAACTTTTTACTCGTTTAGAGTTAGACTCTAAAATTTTGCAGGCACGTCCACTATGCCAAAATGAAACTTTCCCTTTTTACACTTTTTCAATTTACACGTTTTACGATAAAACGGACGTACGACTCATTTTTGACCATTTTCGACCATTTTGGTTGACACGCCATATTCCAAATGGCTTACTTTCTGATTTCAACCTTTTGCCAACATGTTTCTATATACATTTGGGACGTGTGGGCATATTCATCACCTACAAACACTCATTCTACATTGTTTTGACACGTTGACCCGTTTAGGGGTCCAAATGGGCACTTTTAAGAAAATAATCACATTGACTACCCAAATCATTATCATCACCTTTTACTACTATCTTTATGACTTAAAGTCACTTTAACATTCTTTTTAATCAGACCACTACTCATTTTAACCTTTTTACCATCAAGTGACCCATTGGGCACTTTTAACAACCCATTTGGGTTTCAACTCATATTACCACTATTCAAACAACCATTCCACATTACGTTGACTATTCTAAGTCCAACAAACTATTTTTCACCATTAGTGGCATGCTATAACTCTAAAGCACCAATTCACATTAAAATCACTATTAACAACTTATTCAACACAGCGTCTACACGACTTAACACCTTTTTAACAATTTCAAGTTCAACATAAACTACCCAGTTTATTTCACAACATATGAATAACATCAATTGACTCAAAACTAGGGAATCGTATCAGTCTGACTCAACTTACTTTAGGGTAGATCAACATCATCATAGCAAAGTACACAATTCAAACTGAATTAAATTCAACAAGGTTATCGAGAATCACCTGATGCACTTAAGCAAACAACAATCGAGGAATCAATGAGAATACCAGTCGGTTCCTCATATTCCTCCGTCTCTGCAACCAAAACAACATTCTAGCATCTTGTTTTAGGTTAGTACACATTCAATATCAACTTTCTCATGCAACCACTAATCCCCACCCCTGGAATGTTTGACTTGATACAATTCTAAGTTTGGGATTGAACATCTTATAATGTACAATTCACCCAAACTTATGCTCTGATACCAACTTATAACACCCCTCAATTTCTATCATTTAAATATAGTAAATCGGAAGCGTAAGTCCAAATAGATAGTAATAATTTACATCCTTTTATCAATGCTATAAAATTTAACCTTTTCAAAACTATAATTTCTTCAACCGAGGTATTATATAAAAACATGATGAAACCTTATTTTATACAAATTAACTATCAGAGTAGAGCCTCGTAGTCAAACATTCCTTCTAGTCCAACTTCTTGCCCACCCAATATTAAAGCCAAAACCTGCAAGAAGTGTTAATGTGGGGGATTAGCATAACGCTAAGTGAGCAGATAACTAATCAACAGTCTAACTTAGCTCAACAACTTTGCATACAACAATTAACACTAAACCAACAAGTACACAATATCACTATTTAGCAAAGCAACAGGCAACGGTTCAACTGGTCAACTTAGCAACTAGTCAACTATTCAACAAAGCAACTATTCCACAACTAGGACTTAATAATGAGGCATCGGTGGCTCTAGGGATAACCATAATACCCGGGAGGCTCCCCAAGAACACTTACCCAACCATATCCGTATGGCCATAACGGACGAGACCGATAGCTAGTGGTTATTCTCAACTAACACAGGAGGTGTGTTAAACCTTGAATATCCGACTAGCCCAACCAACAGTTCAACAACTCGTTGACCTCATTAACAACTGATGCCCGAAGGCCAACAACAAGTCCAGTGATCACATAATCAACAAATCACATATTCAGCAGGTCAACGTTATCATATCAACAATATTATTACTAGCTATCATAATTATCATGGCAACTACAATAGTAATAATATGTTACTTGTTGTAACCAAACTCGTTACAACCAAGTTACACTGAGGATTAAAGATCCACTCACCGACCACCTCAGGCATCCACTCAGTAGTCTAATATCACTGAGCCTTCTGCACATCTGACAATATAATTAAGCAAAATGAGTTAGTAACTCATTCATAATAATTAACTCATGTTAAAGTCATACAACATGATTCATAATCTCTATTTCATTGAGTTATTACTCATTTCGTTAATCACTTAAATTGTATCATTTCAATTCACAAACACTTAATAAACTATGATCATCTTTCAACATCAAATCAAGTAAGTTTCCAAGATTATGAATAGCCATTATAAACATCAATATTCATAATCAATTACCAAATTATGATCATTAGTATCACATTCTCACCTTTATCCATCTTAATCATTGTTAACTAATTTAATTAACCCATTAACAAGATTAATAACATCTAACATCAACAATTAATCAAACCCCTCATAGTCATCTTCATGAATCAATCATAAACACCATGAACACCTAATCAACTTTACACAATTTAGTTTGAATACAACTAATCATCATCATGTATCAACTCTAACATGATCACTAACAACAATTATCAAACATACACTAATTACACAAGCTTATAAGCTTTGATCATCATAATCAACTAAACCCTTTAACTTTATTAATGATCATATATCAAATTCACCATTTCTAAACTAGGTTTAGATTATAATCCACATATAATCATCAACTAACAACTATATGATCATTACAAACTTCAATTTCATATTAATCAAACAACTTTTATCTTAATCATCATCAATATCAAGAACACTCAAACAATTCATAAACCCTAGCTTCATTGATGTTAATCATCATCATTAATAAGCTCAAGTAGCATCATTTTAGCAACCTCAACCCTTGATTTCGAATTTAATGTCACTAATTTGCTAAAACCCCAAAACATCATTTCTAGGTTTATAAAATTAGAGAAATAAAACTTACCAAGCAATTAGAAAGGTTGAAGGATGATTAATCTATGTGTTTGAAGCTTGGATTGGAGCTTGAGAGCTTTGATTTGAAGAGAGGAGGTGAATCCATCTAGGGTTTCATATGTATGTATGAACGTACGTATGTATGTATTGTGTGGGAATAAAAACCGATTTATTCCATAGATTATAGCATATAAATGTGTAATTTTCATTCCCCGTGTTTATTATTGTCTGGAACTTAAAAATCATTTGCGGGGAAATACCATTTTATTTTACCGTCAACTAAATTAATTTAAATCGGTTAATAATTTATTAGTCACAATAAATTATTAGGCTCTTTTACCCATTTATTTTCAAATAAACTACCGAACCTGTTTTCTGACACATTAAATAATACCTCACAGTCTGAAAATATTAACATACTAACAGACCCAGAAACAGGGTGTTACAATACCTATATACATATACATATAGAACGAATATATATATGTATGATGAGAACAAAACAACACTTTTATATATATATATATATATATATATATATATATATATATATATATATATATATATATATATATGTGTGTGTGTGTGTGTGACAACATACATATATATATATATATATATATACATAACGAGTTTTGATTTGAGAAATAATAACAATATTTCAACATAACATCACCAACAACTTAAACAACTTGCATGATTAAGAAATTAACAATTTCTTCAAATAAACAAACCGTTAACATAAGTTGATCAAACAAATCAAACGTACTTATGTTAATACATTAAATGTATAGGTTAACGTACGTTGGGCTATATCGTGTCGGCTGCTAGCTTTCATACCGAGCAAACTACAGTGAGTCACAGCCCCTACTTTTTATTGTTTTATGCTTTTAAAACAATAAGGGTGTAAACATAGAAACTGCATGCGAACACATGTAGCAAACTTTATAAATGCTTTACTGCTTTTATACAACTGTTTTGACATGAAATTTCATATTTCACAACTATTTTGGGAATTAGACAACGTATCCTAGTACGGACCCAGACTCACAATGTATGCATGAAAAGTCCTTATGTCATGCAAACTGTAACCATTAGCTAGGTGAGTCTAGCCACTTAGTATACGAGTAGTACTATTGCCATGACGACCCTCCTACAGTGGAGCGTGTAATTACATGTCCTGTAGGCAAACAACATACTGATTGATCGTGGTTTGGTTATAGGGTTAGGTCGCGTTACTTTAACCTACGACGTTTAGCTCACCTTTCATGGGATCATAGTCTAAGAATTTCCCACATAAGTTAGGAATAACATATCCTACAACTGTTTCACATCGGAAAACATACTGATTACTTATTTTATACTGTGAACAACCAGACATACATTTTGGGGTAACATCCCACATAAAACTACATTTTAGGGTAACAACCCTACAAAACTTATATTTTGCAAAACCTGCAAACATTTTGTTATTGAATAACATTTCAATAACATAAACATAATTGGTTCAACATACCACATACTTATATAAAACCTACGATTTCACTCAACATATTTTGTTGACGACTTTTCTCTATGTTTTACAGAAAATTAGCGACGTAAGTAAGAATCGCATGCATTCAGGATGGACAACCCTGGACTATTAGGATGCCACTTATTTTGGGACAACTTTTAGAGATTTTCATAGTATTACTGCAGACATTGCAGTCATACTTATGAAATCTTATTATAAACTTGTGCATTGTTAAAACTTACTATTTTTAACTTAACTACTACTGTTACGACTTACACAGTCGTACTTGTTTTGTAATGACTGTTTGAACTGGCATCTTAACCTATCATGTTGTGTGATGACCATATGCTCTGATGTAATGAATGTATTTATGTTATGTGTTATTCCGTCAGCACCCTCGCTGAGTAACTAAGACTTTCAATGAAAACTATTAATAACGTAAAGACTTCCGCTGATATTTGATAAACAATGATTATGAAATAATAAAATGTAATTATGGTTTTGAGGGTGTGACAGAGATTGGTATCAGAGCCAATGGTTATAGCGAACTAGAAATCTTTAGGTGACTTTGAACCTTAGAGACCTAGACAATAGCCTTCGCTAAATCATTCATTGCATGCATACATACATTTGCATACAACTAACATATGACTGACACGTCACACACGATTCTTTTTCTCAGCATGTCGAGACGCGCACCGATCTACATATCTGACTCTGACTCTAAGGAGGAGCCCATGGAGGATTCATTTGTACCCGAGAGTCTGTCAGTTCATGATAGGGCTACATCTGATGACACATATGTACCACCACCTACACATCATGTTACTACACCTGTTTCGGCACGTCCTGTTACCGAGCCCCGCTACCACATAGGAGAGCCTTCCTGCCACCCTAGGTTGGTCCGCGCACCTAGGAAGTGCGTTGGAGACCTTCCCATTGGATTGCTCGCGCCCCGAGACAAGGCGCCCATGACTGAGCCTGACGAGCCACCACAGAGGCGGTTCCCTAACCTAGACTGGATGTCCCCAATGCTTAGGCGTTGGAGAGCCTTAGAGGACATTCCACCTGCTCTGGAGATCGGAGAGTCTTCACGACTGATAGTCCCTTTACTTGATCTTTAACCGAACGAGTTAACCTTATTGCTTGCGGAATAAACAATTAGATCATAAACACAACTAATCAAACGAACAAACACAATATAATGCGAATCAAACGATCTTTTATTGCTTCTAACCGATCAAATTACAAAGGATTTTGACAAATTGCGTTTAGGGTTTTTCGTCAACCCTAAACTGAAAACGAATTTCGTTTATATACAAAATCTGGTACCTGCGACGTCGCATACGACGTCGCATGCCCAAGCCCACGTGACACTGACACGTCACTGGCCCAAACACCTGACGTCGCACCTGCGACGTTACATGCAATGTCGCAGGAGTCAGGAAAAACAATATAACTAACTAAATCAAAACACGAGCTGGACCAACTGACTGACACACAAAATGTACTAACAAACTCCCCCTTGTCAGCAGCTTGGTCTTCAAAAGTTCTTCAATTAAACCCAGCCCGCAGGAAAAGCTCCATCGGCATGGATACCATGAGTCACGCATAACTTAACCACATTGTAGAATTGATCAGCTAAGATGCGATTGAACTCATTTTCCCTATTCACCTGAATCCGATTATCAAAGAGTTTACGCAAATCCTTTTCATGAAAGTTAATCAAACTCATCGGATCATACAATCTGAACTCTGCTTGTCTCAGATTCCAAATACCTCCATGTTCCAATTGCGGTTCAGAATCAGGTACAAAAGTGATAACCGCTTCTCCAGTATGAACATCAAGTTCCCATTTAACAAATCTATTTAGAAAGAGATAGGGAACAGGCTCCAGAGGTATCTCAGTCAGACAGTCAGCTGGTGGATAATGAATTTTATCCATTGGCTTTCCTGTTGCTGGATCTATCCTTTTCTTGTAGGAATACCGAGTACCAAGAGTTGGTTTGATCTTGTTGTACTTCTTAGACAAACATTCTCGAACAATCGTCTTTCGCATATACTCGGCATAACCATCCTTTGACGGGTTAATCAAATTCAGCTGAGCCAATCGGTTAATCTCTCTTTTAGGCAAAGTTGTCAGCTGATAGAACCTCAATTTGAAGTACTGAACTCCGTCCTTTCTCTTTATCATCAACATATTTCTCTGACATTTCCAGCTTTTAATTACTCCCTTGTAATTTCCAGGAACCCTGTAAACTTGACATTTAACGGGTACAGGTTCTGGATTACGTCCCTCAGGCCACCATTGCTTCTTTTCTTCAGCAGTGAATCTCTTTTTAGAAGCTTTAGCAGATTCAGTTTCATGCGCTGCTGAGTCCGGTGCCTTTGTCTCTTCAGCTGGAGTTTCTTGAGCAGGCGCTGCTTGGAAAGAACTAGATTCTCCACGGTGAGCTCTAGCAGGCCTCTCATCTTCGCTTGAATCAGATTCAATGATTGGAGCATCATCATTGTGACAACCGTCAATTTAGGACTAAAATTTAGTGCCTAATCAAGTTTTAATACATGTAATTAGTTATGTATTAGGCTAATTAATGTATCAATTATCATATATATTGTTGAATATATATCTACACAATTATGCGGTTTATGTAAATCGTACGAGTTTCAAATCGAATGAATTTCGATACAATAAATACGGACGTTGGTGAATAATTTTATTAAGAAATACAAATATTATCTAATAACTCAATTTTATTCAGAATCTCATTTATTGTAATATTTCGTATCCAAGTTTTATTACACAATTAATGTATACGAGATTAAAAATACAAACGCGCAAACAAATAAAACGAATTTCCCTTTTAAATATCATAAATAGATAACTGGTAAAATTTTACAATAAAATATTTTATAATAATTTATAATTTAAAATGGAAAATTTAAACGAATAAAATAAATATTTAACGTTAAATGACTGAGAAAACGAACACCACGCGGAGCACGGGACGGAGACTGCGAGGTGAGGCTTTCACCTACACCCCACCTCTCCTTCATGCTTTCTTTCATTTTCATTCTCCAAAAACACACACACACCAAAAACACTCTCACCAAATTCGTACAAAATTTCGGAATCATCAAATCCGACAACAAAACTTACATTTTCGGAACCACCATCAAGTGAGGAACAAGATTAACAAAAGCTCTACCATCGTTTTCGGCCTCCATCTTCTTCGATTTGCATTTGTAAGGAAATTTCTAAAAACTTAGATTTGTTTAGTTTTATGTAATATTTTGATGTTTTGATGTTTACACAACTTATATATGTCCATTACAAAGATTAGAACACAGTTTTATAGCTTAAAAACGAGTTTAAATTGAGTTTTGGCCGGAAAAATCGCGAACAGCCGGACTTTCTGGGCTGGTGTTCATCCATGCGACACAAGCCTTGTGTCGCATGTTGTGTCGTATTTTGCCCTTTATGTCGCACCTTGTGTCGTATAAATCCTTTAGTGTCGTAACTCATGCGACACAATATTGTGTCGCACTCTATGTCGCAAACTATGTCGTACTTCTATACGACACAACCACTATGTCGCTATTAAATTAGCATTTCGTATTCGATGCGACACAGTCCCTGTGTCGTATCCTTGTGTCGCATGACGTCTGCGACACAACCATTGTGTCGCATGTCAAATCTTTGTGTCGCATGTTGTGTCGCAAAACACAGAAAAACCAGAATTTTGAAGTCAAAGTTACTGTTCAAAAAAGTCAAATTTACTGTAGCAGTACTGTAGCAGTACTGTAGCAAAGTCAACATTTTAGAATTTTTATTATTTCAACTAAATCACCAACGGGCCGTACACGTTTTCAAAACTTACAAAACAGATTATTCAATCAACCAAGTCGTAGTAACTTGGATAATTTAGTCAATCAAGTCGTAGTAACTTGAAACAAAACAATTAATCAACCAAATCGTAGTAATTTGGACATATATAATTAAATAACAACTACAAAGGTAGTCTTTCGAGATACCGGTACAATTAATAACAATCAAGTGTCGTGGACACATTCAGGTTTCAAGTCTTTGGACATCAACTCACAGCTAATTACTTCAAGTTTATTAACTTAAACACTCCAAGACTCAGGTGAGTTTCATAGCCCCATTTTCACTGCTTTACAACCAGGGGTGTGATATTACTACTCGATTTTGTTTTACAAGTAGAACGCAAGTGCCAAACTTCAAATACTACATGAGTTTCAAGCTAATCAATTTAAAGTCCTCCATAAGCATAGTCTCTAGTATTTTATAGCGTGAATGTTAGTATATGATATCATATGGGATTGACAATCCTCATCCGGGTTAGCACGCACTAACCGGTCAAACGGATGTATTAGCATTTGGGAAGACGAGTGTTGATTAGGCACTCGTAGGAGGCATTTCAAGTTAGGTTTCCTTAAGTGGGCCTGACAAATCAAGTTAAGCTCAGACTATGTGCTCATGGACAGTATAACTTTTATTTTGCTTAATTGCATTTTAAATTCAATATAAATCTTGCGGTTCTGACAACTATACATTGACATACAAACCTGTGAGCTCACCAGCGTTTTCGCTGACCCATTTTAGTATTTATCACAGGTACCCAGCAGTAGGTTGGCTGCACAAGCAAGAAATATTAGCTCGAGTCAGCATACATACAACTAGAGATTGGACTGCATTATTATATTTTGTAAAAGTAATTATGCTATGTAATCTCTCAATTTCAGGAATCGAGCTAATGTAACTATATTTTGATGTAAACATTTACTTTATCTATACAAGTTTAAAACGACGCATATAGTGGTCGTTCATTATATCTTATGTGCTTTGTATATTGATTAGTGACACCCAAATCAAGCTTCCGCAAATCATTAAATTTGGGGGTGTCATAGATTGGTATCAGAGCCTAAGGTTTTAGTGAACTAGGTTGCATTTAGTGGGCCTAGACTATGACCGTTAGGCAGTATTCCTTATTAGTCATGACTAGTTCAGGGATTACATCATACGACTTTAATTTAACATAGCCTGATCAACTATGTACAATTAAAGAAAGATGATGTGAAATCTGAAAGAGTTATGTTGAACAGGAATGCATTAGTTGACTCTGACCTCGAGAGAAACGGGACTCAAAACACGTCTGTGCTAGACACTCAATAGGTTATTATGTGATGTACATATATATATATATATACATAAGTAGACCTCATTACAACTTTAGGCTATATTATATTATATGAATATAGGCCTCTTTCTCTCTAACGCTTTGTCTCGAAATGACAAACACACCACTAGTTCACCATACTCGGACTAGTATCTTATTTCATTTCCTTGTTCTTTCTTACTCAGCATCATGCCTCCCCGCCGTCAAATTACCCTTAGCGAAGCTGAGATCGCGGGAATAATTGCCCGCAGTGTGACCGAAGCCTTGGCTACTCGAACACCACCCGGTAGCGAGGACACAGCAACCAATACTCCACCACCCAAACCTTGCTCCTATAAGGACTTTCTTAGCTGTAAACCGCTATACTTCAAGGGCACGGAAGGTGCCATTGGCTTAATCCGTTGGATTGAGCGCATGGAATCTGTTTTCAGTCTCTGCGACTGTACTGAGAACAACAAAGTCAAATTCGCTGCTTACACCTTTCAGGAAGGTGCACTCACGTGGTGGAAAACCCACGCAAACTCTGTAGGTCTTGAGGTTGCAAACCGACTTCCTTGGGCCGAACTGAAAAAGAAACTGACAGAAAAATACTGTCCTGAAGAGGAATTGCACAGGCTGGAAGAAGAATTCTGGCATCTGGAGGTGCAGGGAAATGATGTTGCTGAATATACCACCAAATTTCAGCAGTTTGCTTTATTATGCCCGAGTTTGGTCGAACCAGAAAGTAAGGGCATTAAGAAATACATTCGTGGACTTCCCGAGAACATCCAGGGCAACGTCGCCTCATCCAAACCAACTACTACTGAGAGTGCCATTCGATTGGCCCACGAACTCATGGCTCTAGTTGTCAGCCGTGAGACTTCCAACACCTCATCCT
Source organism: Helichrysum umbraculigerum (assembly GCA_949592205.1). Taxonomy (NCBI): domain Eukaryota; kingdom Viridiplantae; phylum Streptophyta; class Magnoliopsida; order Asterales; family Asteraceae; genus Helichrysum; species Helichrysum umbraculigerum. Next base: position 121,152,925 of record CATIUR010000003.1, on the reverse strand, counting down.
CTAACAACAACAAACGCAAATCTACTGAGCACCACCACAACTCAAACAAGAAAAACAACGCCATCCAAGTCTACAACACCAACTCTGAATCCAACCGCAGCTACACCGGGGACAGACCTTATTGTCCCAAGTGTAACTATCACCACTTTGGTCAGTGCGGTACTCCTTGCAACAACTGCAGGAGGTACGGGCATTCGACTAAGGATTGCCGAGCCCCCAAATCCAACAACAGCCCCTCTGACAAAAATACCCGACAACCTAAGTCCTGCTACGAATGTGGAAACCCAGGACACTTTAGGGATTCTTGCCCAAAATTGAAGAACAAGGGCAACAACAACAACCACCGCAACAACAACAACAACACCAAAAGTAGCGCCTTCGTGATCAACTCAGGGGACGCCCGTCAGGACCCGAACGTGGTCACGGGTATGTTCCTCCTCAACGATTTAACTGCTTCCATACTGTTTGATACTGGTGCCGATAGAAGTTTTATTTCCGATGAATTTTGCCCTCTACTTGACATTACACCTGTTGCTTTAGACGTTAAGTACACCGTAGAGCTAGCAAATGGCAAATTGATAGAAACCAATAGTGTGATGCCTAATTGCACTTTAAATCTAGCCGACGAAATCTTCTCCATAGATCTTATTCCTATTGAGATAGGAAGTTTCGATGTCATCGTAGGCATGGACTGGTTATCCAAACATCGTGCCGAAATCATCTGCTATGACAAAATTGTTCGCATACCTCTCACTGTCGGTAGAACCCTAGTCATACAGGGGGAGACCGGAGGGACGAGGCTTAACATCATATCTTGTCTTAAAACCCGGAAATTTCTGAGAAAGGGTTATCCATCAATCCTCGCGCACATCATGGAGAAAAAGTCGGAGGAGAAGCGACTTGAGGATGTTCCAATTGTTCGAGACTTTCCAGAAGTCTTTCCTGAGGAACTGCCTGGTCTACCACCACCAAGACAGGTTGAGTTCTCAATCGATCTTGTACCAGGTGCTGCGCCTGTGGCCCGAGCACCATACCGTTTAGCTCCGTCCGAACTTCAGGAGCTGTCCACCCAATTACAGGAACTCCTGGAACGAGGATTTATCAGGCCGAGTTCTTCACCTTGGGGAGCTCCGGTCCTATTTGTTAAGAAGAAAGATGGTTCTTTTCGAATGTGTATCGACTATCGAGAGTTGAACAAGTTAACTGTCAAGAACCGGTATCCACTTCCTCGAATCGATGACCTGTTCGACCAACTTCAAGGGTCGAGTTGTTATTCAAAGATTGATCTCCGATCCGGTTATCACCAATTGCGTGTTCGCGATGCCGATATTCCAAAAACCGCTTTCAGAACCCGTTACGGGCATTACGAATTCCAAGTGATGCCATTCGGCCTAACCAATGCACCGGCTGTATTCATGGACCTTATGAATTGGGTGTGTAAACCTTACCTTGATAAGTTTGTCATTGTATTCATCGATGACATCCTCATATATTCACGAAGCAAAGTAGAGCATGCGCAACACCTCCGAACCATCCTTGAACTACTTAAACACGAGGAGCTCTATGCCAAGTTCTCTAAGTGTGAGTTCTGGATCAAAACCGTTCAATTCCTTGGTCACGTGATTGACAGTCAGGGGATTCACGTCGACCCGTCAAAAATCGAGGCTATCAAAGACTGGCAATCGCCAACCACTCCGACCGAAGTACGGCAGTTTTTAGGACTGGCCGGATATTATCGACGATTCATTGAAAATTTCTCCAAGATAGCCATACCACTCACGACGCTGACCCAGAAAGACAAAAAGTTTGACTGGACTGATAAACAAGAATCGGCATTCCAACTCTTAAAACAAAAGCTTTGCAGTGCTCCTATCCTATCATTACCCGAAGGCACTGATGACTTCGTGGTATACTGCGATGCTTCTCATCAAGGTCTCGGTTGCGTGCTCATGCAACGAGACAAAGTCATAGCTTATGCTTCCCGACAGCTCAAGATTCATGAAAAGAATTACACCACCCACGACCTCGAGCTAGGAGCTGTCGTTTTTGCCCTCAAAATCTGGAGACATTACCTTTATGGTACCAGGTGTACAATCTTTACCGACCATAAAAGCCTTCAACACATATTCGATCAGAAGGATCTCAACATGAGGCAAGGTCGATGGGTCGAGTTGCTTACCGATTACGACTGCGAACTCAAATATCATCCAGGCAAAGCAAATGTTGTTGCTGACGCCCTCAGTCGAAAAGAGCGAGTGAAACCACTTCGGGTTCGAGCCCTCAGTATGACCATTCACAACAATTTAAACATTCAAATTCTCACTGCTCAACTCGAAGCCTTAAAACCCGAAAATGTCAAAGATGAAGCCTTGCGGGGCATGGATAAACAATTCGAAATCAGACCTAACGGGATTAGGTATTTCTCAAACCGAATCTGGTTGCCTAAATATGGGAACCTACGAGACTTGGTGATGGATGAAGCTCACAAGTCTAAATATTCTATCCACCCGGGGTCCGATAAAATGTACCACGGTATCAAGGACTTCTACTGGTGGCCGAACATGAAATCTGAAATCGCCACCTATGTCAGCAAGTGCCTTACTTGCTCCAAAGTCAAAATCGAATATCAAAAACCTTCTGGTTTACTTCAACAACCCAGTCTTCCTGAATGGAAATGGGAACAAATTACCATGGACTTCATAACCAAGCTACCCAAATCCTCGAACGGTTGCGATTCCATTTGGGTGATCGTGGATCGTCTCACAAAATCTGCTCACTTCCTGGCAATCAAGGAATCTGACAAAATGGAACGCCTCACCAACATTTATCTGAAGGAAATCGTGACCAAACACGGTGTTCCAATCTCAATTATCTCCGATAGGGATAGTCGTTTCACTTCACAATTTTGGCAATCACTTCAAAAATCCCTGGGTACTCGACTGGATATGAGTACCGCATACCATCCTCAAACCGACGGTCAAAGTGAACGAACCATTCAAACACTTGAAGACATGCTACGGGCCTGCGTAGTAGACTTCGGTGTAAACTGGGAAAAACATCTACCATTGTGCGAGTTCTCGTACAACAACAGTTATCATACCAGCATCAAAGCTGCACCCTTCGAGGCACTGTACGGTCGTAAGTGCCGGTCACCTATCTGTTGGACCGAAGTTGGGGACAGCCAACTCACGGGTCCAGAAATCATTCACGAGACGACCGAGAGAATCGTAGAAATTCAAAACAAACTCAAAGCCGCGCGTGATCGTCAGAAAAGTTATGCTGATGTGAGACGCAAGCCACTCGAGTTCCAGGTTGGGGATCGAGTTCTACTCAAAGTATCGCCTTGGAAAGGCGTAATCCGATTTGGCAAACGAGGGAAGTTAAATCCCAGATACATTGGACCATTCGAGATCCTCGAAAAGATTGGTCCAGTGGCATATCGATTGCAGCTGCCATCCGAACTCAGCAGCGTGCATCCCACATTTCATGTTTCAAATCTGAAGAAGTGTCTGTCTGATGAGACACTTATCATTCCACTCGATGAAATTCGAGTTGACGAAAAACTTCACTTTGTTGAGGAACCCGCTGAAATCATGGACCGTGAGGTCAAACAACTTAAACAAAGTCGTATTCCTATCGTCAAAGTTAGGTGGAATTCGCGGCGCGGTCCGGAATTCACTTGGGAACGGGAAGACCAAATGCGACTCAAGTATCCTCAACTCTTCACTGATTCAACGTCAAACACGACTTCAACATAAATTTCGGGACGAAATTCTTCTAACAGGGGGAGAATGTGACAACCGTCAATTTAGGACTAAAATTTGGTGCCTAATCAAGTTTTAATACATGTAATTAGTTATGTATTAGGCTAATTAATGTATCAATTATCATATATATTGTTGAATATATATCTACACAATTATGCGGTTTATTTAAATCGTACGAGTTTCAAATCGAATGAATTTCGATACAATAAATACGGACGTTGGTGAATAATTTTATTAAGAAATACAAATATTATCTAATAACTCAATTTTATTCAAAATCTCATTTATTGTAATATTTCGTATCCAAGTTTTATTACACAATTAATGTATACGAGATTAAAAATACAAACGCGCAAACAAATAAAACGAATTTCCCTTTTAAATATCATAAATAGATAACTGGTAAAATTTTACAATAAAATATTTTATAATAATTTATAATTTAAAATGGAAAATTTAAACGAATAAAATAAATATTTAACGTTAAATGACTGAGAAAACGAACACCACGCGGAGCACGGGACGGAGACTGCGAGGTGAGGCTTTCACCTACACCCCACCTCTCCTTCATGCTTTCTTTCATTTTCATTCTCCAAAAACACACACACACCAAAAACACTCTCACCAAATTCGTACAAAATTTCGGAATCATCAAATCCGACAACAAAACTTACATTTTCGGAACCACCATCAAGTGAGGAACAAGATTAACAAAAGCTCTACCATCGTTTTCGGCCTCCATCTTCTTCGATTTGCATTTGTAAGGAAATTTCTAAAAACTTAGATTTGTTTAGTTTTATGTAATATTTTGATGTTTTGATGTTTACACAACTTATATATGTCCATTACAAAGATTAGAACACAGTTTTATAGCTTAAAAACGAGTTTAAATTGAGTTTTGGCCGGAAAAATCGCGAACAGCCGGACTTTCTGGGCTGGTGTTCATCCATGCGACACAAGCCTTGTGTCGCATGTTGTGTCGTATTTTGCCCTTTATGTCGCACCTTGTGTCGTATAAATCCTTTAGTGTCGTAACTCATGCGACACAATATTGTGTCGCACTCTATGTCGCAAACTATGTCGTACTTCTATACGACACAACCACTATGTCGCTATTAAATTAGCATTTCGTATTCGATGCGACACAGTCCCTGTGTCGTATCCTTGTGTCGCATGACGTCTGCGACACAACCATTGTGTCGCATGTCAAATCTTTGTGTCGCATGTTGTGTCGCAAAACACAGAAAAACCAGAATTTTGAAGTCAAAGTTACTGTTCAAAAAAGTCAAATTTACTGTAGCAGTACTGTAGCAGTACTGTAGCAAAGTCAACATTTTAGAATTTTTATTATTTCAACTAAATCACCAACGGGCCGTACACGTTTTCAAAACTTACAAAACAGATTATTCAATCAACCAAGTCGTAGTAACTTGGATAATTTAGTCAATCAAGTCGTAGTAACTTGAAACAAAACAATTAATCAACCAAATCGTAGTAATTTGGACATATATAATTAAATAACAACTACAAAGGTAGTCTTTCGAGATACCGGTACAATTAATAACAATCAAGTGTCGTGGACACATTCAGGTTTCAAGTCTTTGGACATCAACTCACAGCTAATTACTTCAAGTTTATTAACTTAAACACTCCAAGACTCAGGTGAGTTTCATAGCCCCATTTTCACTGCTTTACAACCAGGGGTGTGATATTACTACTCGATTTTGTTTTACAAGTAGAACGCAAGTGCCAAACTTCAAATACTACATGAGTTTCAAGCTAATCAATTTAAAGTCCTCCATAAGCATAGTCTCTAGTATTTTATAGCGTGAATGTTAGTATATGATATCATATGGGATTGACAATCCTCATCCGGGTTAGCACGCACTAACCGGTCAAACGGATGTATTAGCATTTGGGAAGACGAGTGTTGATTAGGCACTCGTAGGAGGCATTTCAAGTTAGGTTTCCTTAAGTGGGCCTGACAAATCAAGTTAAGCTCAGACTATGTGCTCATGGACAGTATAACTTTTATTTTGCTTAATTGCATTTTAAATTCAATATAAATCTTGCGGTTCTGACAACTATACATTGACATACAAACCTGTGAGCTCACCAGCGTTTTCGCTGACCCATTTTAGTATTTATCACAGGTACCCAGCAGTAGGTTGGCTGCACAAGCAAGAAATATTAGCTCGAGTCAGCATACATACAACTAGAGATTGGACTGCATTATTATATTTTGTAAAAGTAATTATGCTATGTAATCTCTCAATTTCAGGAATCGAGCTAATGTAACTATATTTTGATGTAAACATTTACTTTATCTATACAAGTTTAAAACGACGCATATAGTGGTCGTTCATTATATCTTATGTGCTTTGTATATTGATTAGTGACACCCAAATCAAGCTTCCGCAAATCATTAAATTTGGGGGTGTCACAATCATAAACAGTATCGTCATAGACTTCATCAGAATCTAAAGTCTCATCTTCAACTGATACGTCATCATCCATATCAAAGACGTATCCAGAATCCGTCTCAGTACCAGCTTCATTGACCATTCTTTGAATGTAAGACAGATCTGCAAAAGAATAATCAACGCTAGCGGTCTCGGCTGGCCTGGTATGTCATCAACAGAGAAATAATCTAAAGCTAGCACATTCTCATTAGAATTTTCAATTATAGGGTTTGGGGTTACAGACTCAGGCTCTATTGGCTCTACAGTGGGTCCCCCGGACCCTGACTTCCCGAGCCAATAGACCTGGTTTCCAAATTCTTAACCCTAGACTTCATGTCCTTGAGCTCTTTCGCTTGAACTTCAATCAGAGCAGCTTGAGAAGCAATCTGCTCATCCTGAGCAGCCATTCTTCGCTGCATCAAAAGCATATCCTCCATCATCTTCTTCATAAACTCGGGAACTGGTTCAGTAGCCAGAGCTTGATGCGAATCCGGAAGACGGACAGAACCAGCAGAAGGATGACGACGACGGCGACGCTGAGAGGACGGCTGATAATCCTTATAAGTTGGATCATCACCGCCACGAGCACGCTTTCCTATATTCTTTGGAACGTAGTGTCTTCCCTGTCCAATACGACGCATAATTCGTTTGTAACGCGGCTGGTTTGTGCGTCTTATAATCTCCATCTCAGACGGGTGCGGAACCGCACCCTCAGAATCAGATGGGGTCGGACCCCCATCGTCCGGTTGGTTGACAGCAGCTTCTGAATCAGAACTCTCAGAAGTATGATGACAGCCTTCCTGGATGTTCTCCTGAATATCTTCAATACGTCCAAACTGTTCAACCTCTTGAATAACATCAACCTCCCCCGCAGGTCGAACTGGAATATTTACAATCGGTTCCTGTGGCTGTTGCGGAACAACCACATCCATAAACTGCGGCTCTGGCGGTGGCACATATTGTTCATTGAGAATAGCACCGAACAAAGGAACATCCCGTCTTTCCTGAACCCCTTTCTCCAAGGCGGAACAAACAGCAAAAATTCTATCCATCATGGGAGAGAATTTTAATCACATTTTAAAATAAGGCGACGTTAAGAACGACGTCGCGGTTGAAGTCGCAGGTAATGTGACGGCGCATACAGTCGATCAATTTACAACTTAAAGCGACGTTGGCTGCGACGTCGCAGCCTACGTCGCAATGATGAACAGCCATCCCAACCCAGAAAACCCTAACCTCCAAATTGGGGTTTTTCCAAAAATAATCACACCACAAGGTGCGCCTAACGATGTTGATCACAAAAACATAATTTATTCTATATACATGACATGATTAGGCAACGAATTTAACCCAAAACCGAAACCCCTAAAACCGCAATATACATGTGTCAATTAAACGAAAAATACACGTTGAAAAGGGTACCTAAGTGTGCGGAATACAAAGTAGATCAAGAGAATGCAAGTGAATCACTACGAAAGCCTTATAAAAACGAGATCGATCGAAAAACAAGTCGGTGGATGACGTCGCCTATGTCGTTGCTTACAACGTCGCGGGGTAGATTTTGAATAGTGTAACGAATGACGTCGCGTTTGACACTATTTATAGGCTAACCTTAAAATGTGACATTGTTCACGACGTCGCTAGCGACGTCGCTTAACCAATTAAGTTAACTTTCAAATTAATTTTAACGTTGTGATCTCGTTTACGAAAGAATTGACAAAGACATGTGACTTGGGAAAAAACATAGAATGAAAAAAAAATGTTACAAAAATAAAATAAATAAAAATCTTTTTGGTATTTTCTTTTAATATCGCAAAAAGTAAAAGAAAAATAAATAAACTTACTAACACTATGTTTTTGGGACGGAGTGGTTTTGTCTGATTAGGGATCATATCGGAATAACATGCAGTTATTAGGAATAGTAAGTGTTATTTCGATTTTCAGTATATTTGTCCACTTTAAATTTACGTGGCACATTTAAAACACCTCTTATAAAAATTATTTCAAGACAATTGTTGGTATTGTTTATCCACCTAAACATGATACATCGTGTCTGTGAGCTAACCTTTATTGTTAGTATGAGTAGTCCTCCATGGTCCCCACCATAGATATACCCCATAAAATAGACATTGATCATAATTTTAATATTAGATATTCTAGAAGAGTTATCATTTTTAAGAATCAAGCCAGCGGTGACAGGTCTGTACCGACGTACAACAGAGCAACATACACTTGATTCAGGTTTGAGCAAAACCGATCGCGATCAAACCAGACTTGGAGATTTCCAACTGGCAATCTTGTTCAGTATCTTATATTTAAGACTTTGCAAGTACATTGACTTACGTTTGCTCAGTTTTGAGACTATAATGAATTGAGACCAGGTCTGTACCGACGTACAACAGAGGAAACAACCATTATAACCCCCCAAACGATCTCCAATAAAATAGCTAAGATTAAAATATGTCAAGCTAAATTACATAATTAAGACATTGTGTCGTACATCACACGGTGTCGACCACAAGATTGTAGCCATGTATTTAAGTGATTTCTTAATAACCCAGAGACCGGTTTGTATCATGCCTACCAACACATCATATGATGAAGCTAACTTTTATAAAACCTGTTTTAAGTGTGTCAAATAAACCTACTGACACATCAATGATAAACCTTAAAATTCCATTTTGTGCATGATAGCCGATGTACTATCATCTCCCAAGTTGTTTACAGACACAACTTCAATGTCTTGTGTAGCAACCGTGCATTTCTTTAATACTAACAAGTATAAAGAGTGGCTGTTGCAATTTAGTGGCGATTCCCCTAAGGTAACAAGCAAACATGAATGATGTAAGCCATACGCCATTTTTTTTTTTAATGCAAATATACAAAAATAAAGTTCCAAGTCACAAATCACTGTTTACTTTGAAAGAACCTTAAACCGATCATGTTGACCAGTTCATCAAAACGAGATCTTAAAAAGGCTTTTGTAAAAAGATCCGCACACTGCTTAAGGGTTTCTATGTGGACAACATCTATCAGGTGTTTCTCAAAGCAATCCCGTATAAAGTGGAACCTAAGTGCAATACGTTTGGTCTTAGAATGCTGTACGGGATTGTGTGTGATAGATATAGCAGCAGTATTATCAATGTAAATAGGAGTCATAGAAAGATTAAACCCGTAATCGTGCAGTTGGTGCTGAATCCAAAGAAATTGAGAACAGCAACTTGCAGCAGCAACATACTCGGCTTCCGCCGTTGAAATGGCAACCGCAGTTTGCTTTTTACACTTGAAACCAAACGCGATCCAAGAAACTGGCATCCTCCAGTGGTTGACTTCATATCTACTTTGCAGCCACCAAGATCCGAATCTGAATAGGCAGTTAACGCGAAGTTCTTCTCATTTGAATACCATAGACTAAGAGATGGCCTAAAGTTAAGATAACCAAAGATTCGCTTCACTGCCTTCATGTGAGAAACCTTAGGATTGGCTTGATAGCGAGAGCAGAGTGATACAGCAAACACGATATCTGGTCTTGAGGCGGTCAGATACATGAGAGAGCCTATCATTGAGCGATAGTCTTTCTCCTTGCTGTCTTCATCTTCCTCATGAGGTCCAAGATTGTGTTTCACATCAATAGGGGTCCCATAATGTTTACAATCAAGCAAGTCATACCGTGTCAACATGTCCTTGACATATTTTGACTGATGAATATAGATACCTTTGTTGGACTGCTCGACTTGTAATCCCAAAAAGAATGTAAGCTCCCCCATAGCACTCATTTCAAATTCAGCTTTCATCAAAGCCTCAAAATCTTTGCACAACTGATCATTGGTTGAGCCAAAGATAATGTCATCCACGTAAACCTGCACAAGCAACAAATCTGCTCCTTCCCTTCTGATGAAAAGCGTGCTATCAATCTGTCCTCTGTCAAAACCGTTTGCTAACAAGTAGGTGGCAAGTTTTTCATACCAAAGACGAGGGGATTGATGAAGACCATACAATTCTTTCTTCAGTTTGCACACGTAGTTCGGGTGCTTTGGGTCTTCGAAACCTGGAGGTTGACATACATAAATCACAGCATCGACATCTCCATATAGAAAAGCACACTTCACGTCTAATTGATACACACGGAATCCTTTAAATGAAGCATAAGCGAGAAAGATTCGAATGGATTCCAAGTGGGCAACCGGAGCAAATACTTCGTCATAGTCAATACCCTCTTGTTGACTATATCCTTGAACTACCAAACGTGCTTTATTTTGAAATGACCACTCCACGATCATCCATCTTATTGCGATATACCCAACGAGTACCAGTCAGGTGAGCATTCTTAGGTAGAGGAACTATTTCCCAAACTTTCATCTTATTGATCTGTTGAAGTTCCTTTTGCATAGCCTCGACCCATGATGGGTGTTTTAAGGCTTCATCCACCTTTTTAGGCTAAATTGGTGAGAGATAGCAAGATTCAATCTTCACCATAAGCCCCAAGAACTGCTGGCCTTGCGTTTGTTTAACTTGCTGACGCGTTTGAATACCAGCATTAGGATCACCAATAGTATTCTCATGTGGGTGATTCTTATGAGCACGCGTCACTGGAATGGCATCCGGCACAAGAACCAATTCCAAGTTATTCAGATCTCCCTCAGTTACGGGAGCATCTTATTTCTCTAGTATAATCTCTGTTTCAGTTAGAGAAAGATTGCGTGTAGCTTCAGCATCTCCTTCATCATCTTGATCTTCATCATGAGTATAGAAATAAGAGTAGTTCATCTCTTCTTCTTCATCATCCGTTTCTAACGGAGGCATATTTGGATCATCTGGAAGATCCGCGGCATTAACTGGTGTAGAAGTAGAAGGAACATCAAATGATGGTTGGGTAGGAGATGGATCAGTTGTGGGTTTAGTTGAGGGAGAAGGGGTGGTTGCGGGTGTTGGAATAGGTGATGGAGTGGGTGTTGAGGTTGACGGTTGATTAGATACCGACTCAGGAGTTGGTTCAGACGGTTTGGGAGGTGAATTGGATGAATCTTGAACGATATTGATTCCATGTAGTATGGTGACCAAATCATCCACAGATTCTTCTTCTTGAGGTATATTGAAAGAATTGAAAACATCCTCATAGTTGAAAAACCAATCGGGACCGGTACCTTGGGGTGGATCCGTATAACGCAGACACTTAACCTCATAATGTTCCTCTATCTGATGAGTTTCCTTATTAAAGACTCTTTTATTCGGAGAATTGACCGAGTATCCAAGAAAAATCCCTTCAATGGTCTTTTCACCAAACTTAGAAACTTTATCTTTAGTGATTTTGATCAGACAAGGACACCCAAACGGCTCAAGAAACTGTAGATTCGGCTTGCGGTTGTTGAACAATTCATAGCAAGTCTTGTTCTTCTTCTTGACCGAAAGCACTCGATTCAAAACATAACAGGCAGTATTCACTGCCTCAGCCCAGAAAATTATTGGTAACTTGGAATCTGCTAACATAGTCCTGGCTGTCTCGATTATAACCCTGTTCTTTCTTTCAAGGACTCCATTCTGTTGCGGAGTCCTCGGGGCACTGAATTGATGTTCAATGCCTCTTGTAGCACAGAACAATTCGAGAGTTGAGTTCTTGAATTCCGTTCCATTATCACTCCGAATTCTTTTAACCTTTAAGTTGCACAGATTAGCCAACTTGTCCAACAAATAAACCAAGATCTCAGGCGTCTCCCCCTTAGAAGCTAGAAAATAAACCCATGAGAATCTTGAGTAGTCATCAGTAACTACCAAGCAATACGAGCTGCCACCAATACTCTTAGTTGAAACTGGACCAAAGAGATCCATATGCAAGAGTTCCAATGGTGCAACAATGGAATTCACAGCCTTAGGCCTATGGGACTTTTTGCGAAGTTTTCTCTTGGGGCACGGAATACAGTCATCTTTTAGTGCAAATGACTGTTTTGGCACTCCGTGTACTAAATCATTTTTAACCAGAAAATTCATTTTGCGAAAATGAATATGTTCCATTCGACGGTGCCAAAGGAGTGATTCCTTTTCCGAAGCCTTCGAAAGGAGACAAGTGTATTCAGTAGTAGTCTCCACTGTTCGCATGTTCATCACATAGGTGTCATTCTTTCGCGGTGCACGCATTAGCACCCATTCCTCAGGAATGACATACCCAGGCTTCAAGATGACACATTCAGTCTTTGTGAAAGATGTGGTGTAATCCTTATCACACACTTGTGAAACGCTTAGCAGGTTGTGTGACAGTTGTTCCACATAATGCACATTCTCAAAGCTAACTTTCCCAGTAGTTAGCGTTCCCTTTCCGGTAATCGTCCCCCTGTGCCTCCAGCAAAAGCAACGTGTCCTCCAGCAAAAGGTTTAATATCCACTAAAATGTGTCGCGAGCAGCCGCTATCCATATACCATTCACTGTCCTTTACCCGTTCAGACTGCTCATTCACAATGTGAGCCATCAGACATGGTTTGTATTTCTCAGAAGTAGATGTCCAGTCTGTATTAGAAGGCTCGAATGCAACCAATGCATTATCAGGAGTAGCAGTCACGATCTTTGCAACCTCCATCTCTTTAGCTTTTGGAGGAGAAGGCTTTGTAAATCTTGATGCAGGCAATTTAGATTTTTCTCACTCCTTCGCGAAATGCCCCAAATTCTGACAGTTGTAGCATCGGACCTTGCTCTTGTCAAAACCAAAACCAGAGTTACCATCTCCTACCAAGCTCTTTCTCCCAGTACGTTGCAGAAACTTTTGAACCCTCCTAGAAAGCATTGCTGTGCTCCAAGTCAGATCCATCTGTTCTAGATCATCATCATCCAGCTGAGCATAATCTTCTTTTGTCAGCTCTAATGTCTGGTTTGGTTGATTAACCAAATCCTTCTAAGAACTTAGAAAAGCTGTATAAATGGCAGCCTGTTCCTCAATTGCCGGTGAAATCGAAACCTGCTAAACTTAAGGAATTTGTGGACTTTGAGGACTATCAGACATGTAGGTTGAATGTACACCACTAGAAGAAAATGAAGTTGATGGAGAACCCGTATTTGACATGAAAGCCATTCCACCACCAAAATTCCTTCCAGTATTGATTTGACCTCCATATATACTTGGATTCTGAATTACCCCCCCCCCCCCCAGCTTTAGTCTCTTTCTTCTTTATCTCCATTGCATGTGCTAGGAGAATATCGATTAAAGTGTCCAACGACATTGTAGCTAGCTCTTGATTTTCTTTCAATAGTTGAACCTTGACATCCCAAGAGCTGGCCAACACATCTAGTAACTTCTTATTAACCTCAATAGGAGGAAAATGATAACCTCCCTCAAACAACTCACCAACTAACCGTGAGTAGCGAGTGAACAACCCAGTTGTTGTCTCATTAGGCAGAATATCGAAAATATCATACTGCTTTTTAACTAACTCAAGCTTTGCCTCTTTGTATTTCTCATTTCCTCCACAGCGAGTCTCAATAGCCTTCCATAAATCATATGTGATATCGTGTGTATGGAAAAGATACATAACATCCTTAGGAAGACACATACGAATTGTGGAATGAGCCTTTCTTTCAATGTCAAACTCCTTTCTCTCTTCAGGAGACATAGCTTTATAAGTCTTTGCCGGAGGAACACCACGATAATCTCCTTCAGCTACAGGAGCCATGTAACGTTCACGTAAAGGTCCCCATAGTTCTGGACAGTGAAAGTCTACATACTACTCAAAACGATCTCTCCAGTATGCATAGTCTAAATCTTGACTAAAGAAAGGCGGTTTATTACTTGATCCAATATCATTGTTCTGTTTTAGCATTTCCTTAAGTCCTCTAATATCGTCCTTGTCAGTAGCCATTTAAAATTCCTTAGAATTGAATCACAACCAATCTGGTAATAGTGACGTTGAAGGTAACGTCGCACTGAGGTAATGCGACGACGAGTATAACATCGCAAAAGCAAAAGATTCAGTTAAGAATCGGAAACACGCGACGTTGAGAAGTACGTCGCAATTAACGTCGCAAAAGTAGACAATGTCGCAACACGATGTCGCAACACAATGTCGCAAAACCACTTAAGGTCAAAGTAACGACGTCGTTCACAAAGTCGCAACTTACGTCGCAAGGACCAAATTAGATCAAAATTGATAACGTCGCTTGCGATGTCGCAGATGAAGTCGCACTAGACGTCGCAGATCGGGCTGATGCGGCCAAAAACTCTAAAAACGAAACTTTTAATCCCAAACGATTTTCTACGAACGAAAATCGACAAAAAACCTTCTATAATCCCAGTAGATCGATTGAAAACCTGTAAAAACACAAACAAACGCAATAATCACAAATAATTATATGAATATCACGTCCAAGAATCCCAAAACTCGATCCGACACTTCAAAAACGAGCAAACACTGCTCTGATACCAGTTGATAGTCCCTTTACTTGACCTTTAACCGAACGAGTTAACCTAATTGCTTGCGGAATAAACAATTAGATCATAAACACAACTAATCAAACGAACAAACACAATATAATGCGAATCAAACGATCTTTTATTGCTTCTAACCGATCAGATTACAAAGAATTTCGACAAATTGCGTTTAGGGTTTTTCGTCAACCCTAAACAGAAAATGAATTTCGTTTATATACAAAATCTGGTACCTGCGACGTTGCATACGACGTCGCAGGCCCAAGCCCACGTGACACTGACACGTCACTGGCCCAAACACCTGACGTCGCACCTGCGACGTTACATGCAACGTCGCAGGAGTCAGGAAAAACAATATAACTAACTAAATCAAAACACGAGCTGGACCAACTGACTGACACACAAAATGTACTAACAACGACTACTATTTGTCATTGGTGAGCCTCTGGAGCTCACAGTGGTCACTCTAGTTGCTGTAGTACATGCCCTGTTCGGGTTACACTATGGCACACGTAGCTACATCAGGGAGCTGCGTAGTGATACGTCCCGACTAGACAGGGACGTGATGTCTATCTATGGTCGTCTTCTGACTGCAGAGACCCATGTGGAGGTAGACAGGGAGTCAGCTGAGGCTACTTGTGCATGCGTTGCTATGTTAGAGAGGCGTGCGAGGTTAGCTGGTATTGTTTTGGGAGTTTGTTTGGTGTTGGCAGTGCTGGTGACTGCCGTGATATTGTATTTCTATCGGTAGTTTCTGTAGACCCTTGAAATAGGGTTGTACATATGATGTATTAGGTTTGGAAAACCTTGGATCGACAGATATATAGATAGATCTATCTTGTTTTGTATAGCAGTTTGGATTGATGAGTATATAGTGAAATACTTCCTAGTTTGTAAAAACTCTCATGTACATAACTTGTCAGTGATATGAAATATATTATGTTTGGTTTACTGCTGTGTTGATGCTGCTTTGTTTATACTTGGGTTGTGATCTGGGTTGTGGATTGATATTGGCAAATTACATATTCTGCAGACTGAAATTAGTTGTGCATTTCATAGATCAACTGAATTGGGAGAACGGCAGACCCTACCCTAAGTGAATTCCCATCAGATGATGACATACCCAGTGATGACCAGATCCAATACACATACATTGACATGAAAACTGTTCCAATAGTCGAATTGGTTGACGAAAAAATTGAAGAGTATGACTTTGGAACGGTCAACATAGAGCAGTACGAGAGAGTACGAGACTAAGCCGAAGAGTTGGATGGTCTAAATTGGGAACTTATGATCAAATGTAGGAATCATGAGCTAGAGCTAAGAATTCTAAAAAGGCCTATGTCTGTCAGAATTAAGGATAAGGTTCATTTCTGGAAGAAGATAGCTAGTGATCGCAAGAAAAGAGTCAAGTCATGGATCCAACGCTTATGCAAGTGCTCAACTGAGAATGATCTGGGCTTTTGATAGCATCAAATAGTTACTATATTTTATAGTATTTTATCCTCATATTTATATACGTTTTAGTGCATTTATTTGGTTTTAGATGCTTACACTACTAGAAAAACTCAAATGGCACACAGTTAAAATCATATATGGACCACGGAAAATGGGGGGTGGACTAAGGGGGGAGAAGTCTATTTGCACAGCAAAAGGACCACGGTCCGAAATTCATGGTCTAATAACCACATGGACCACGGATAGTTAGACATAACTGTGGACAACAATTACGCGGTCAAACTGTTGGACCACGGCTCCACGTGTGGGAAACGTGGTCCGCTTAAATGAGATTATTAAAAAAATGGCTCTACCATGGTTCTCATAATGGACCGTGAGTTTATATAAATGAGTTTATTATAAAAAAATGGCTCTACCACGGTTCTCATAATGGACCGTGAGTTTATTTAAATGAGTTTATTAAAAAAAAAAAATGGCTCTACCACGGTTTTCATAATGGACCGTGAGTTTTCAAGCTTATTTCTAACTCAAATAATATCATCATATTAAAATTTAAATCAGTAGTTGAGATGCCCTCACCCCACAGTAGTACATACTATCTTATCTAATGGTGTTGCATAAACTTAGCTTGCAAGTGGTATCGATTTAAAGACTGCCAACTCAACAAGCCTATATATATATATATATATGCCGTCACCACGATAAGTATTTAATAAGAGGTTTCATCATTGGGCACATCTCATCATTGAAAATTTATGTTTAATCAAGCAAGCTATTTTGATCTTGAAAGAACCATAGGCCGGGCACATGTTTATGTTACCACCCCACCAACGGGTGTTTGGGATTGCTTAAATAAGCGATTATCTGCTTATTTTGATAGGAGATAAGCAGATCCAAAGCACTTAAGGGGGTGTTTGGATTAGCTTTTATGTGCTTAAAAAATAAGTAGGTCACTCCTTGCTTATTTTTAGGGTAGTGATTTGTACACCACCAACATTTAGCCATACACCACCTATTACGCTTTAAAGTATTGTACAGTACAACAGTATGATGCACATATAGTGGTGTATAACTAAATTTAGTGGTGTACAAATTACCTCCCTATTTTTAAGTACTTATTCCTTGGTAAATAAGCAAATAAGCAGTTTTCAGAGAGGTGTTTGGATCTGCTTATCTGCTGTCAAAATAAGCAAATAAGCAGATAAGCACTTAAATAAACTAATCCAAACACCCCCAATTAAGGGGTCACCTACTTATTTTAATGCATACAAGTGCTTAGAAATAAGCAAACCCAAAAACCCCTAACCCACCGTGAATTTTTTTGTAACCAACATATATATTCAAGCTATTAAGCATATAATTACCATTTTAGCACATAAGAAGTTAAGCGTTCAAAAAATATTTTAATCACTTAAGTAAAAGGCACAACGAATTCACCTATAGTCTAAGAAAGAATTTGTTCCTGGAACCATGCACACCACCTCCCCACAATAGTATTTAGGTGTCTCTGCAATAATGGAGTTTTGTCTTGCCACAGTTGTGAAACCTATATATATATATATATATATATATATATATATATATATATATATATATATATATATATATATATATATATATATTAATTAAAAGGAAAAATGTTGGTGAAAGATCAAATTTATTTGAAGGAACTGAATGTACATAAATAATACTTACGTTTGATGGAAAATCGTACTGTTGGACAGTCACGAATTTATGAATCCAATACATGACATAGTATCCACATTCCCATCCTCCCCTTTGGCGATTACACGAATCAACCCAGGTATACTCGGGTAACATGGAAAACATATGTATCCATGCACTGAGAATTACAATGAAGCAAAGTGTTAGTATTGATAATAAGATGTGTATATTTCTATCTTTATATGTTTGAGAGAATACTTAATCGTTAAGACACTTCATGATTTCGTAACGTGTTTCCAAATCAGATTTGGAAGGCTTCACAATGGAGTCGAGTATGTAAACCTGATTTGATTCAAGGTGTAATATGAACAATATCCAATGTTTACTGTTGAAATTTAAGTATACATTAATGTTAGTATATGACAATAAACACACACACTAGAAATTAAGTTAACATCGTACCCCTGCCAATACGGTGCTAACACAATGCTCTTTGAATTCCTTGTATGATATTCCATCGTCTGACGGATAAAGTTTGCAACACTTACTGCCCCCTCTCTCTCTATTTGTTGAGATGCAATACCAGATGGGTTCATAAATCCACATTTGTTGTTCTGGCCCTCAGATTCTTGGGGACGATGGTGAAGCGCACTAAAACACATATTAAAAGAGTTAGAAAACATGTGATATGATCATTGTTATCTTAGTCATTCATAATTTCTTATTTGTTATCGGTTTACCGCTGTATAGTATCCGACTGGTAGTATACTAAGAAAAAAATACTTACTACATGAAAAACAAAAGGATGGTGATGTCGGCTTCCCTATTTGTCACAAACTCCTTAAGATCAGCAACCGCAATGTCCAACTCAATAAGTTCATATGAAAAAAACTCCGGGCTCAATACATACATTTATGTCGGGATACGTTGTTGCATTACGCCAAACGTTTTTCACAACCGGCAGTTTCGTAGCAAGAATTTGCCTTTGAGAAGCTGTTAAAACATGGTCGGTATGTTCGGATGTGCATGGTGGTGCTTGTTTGACTGGCGGAACAGTTTTTGGCACCGACTGGGTGCTTGTTTGACTGGCACAACAGATTCTAGCACCGTGAGGGGTGCTTGTTTGGCGCTCACAACAGTTTCCTCACTTGGCACCTCATCCCGTACAGGATTAGGACTGCGCCTTTCAGGACTCGGGACAACATCAGGCTCCGGGGATGACTCTCTCCCATCCTAGTAACAAATAAAATTGAAAGTGTTTATTGTTACAACGATCATAGAAATATTTAACATATGATACTTAAAGATAATCAATGTGTATGTACCTCAAAAAATTCAATAAACGAACGTGGCCACTGAACGAAACTGTTAATGGCTTCCTGTAATAAAGTCATTCCAGCAGCTGGCTTAGGAAGTCTCATCTCCCTGAATCCTTCCTTAATTTTCCCAATTTGTACCCGAAGGTGATCTGGTGCCATAGACACCCCTATACTTGCCCGTCCCCCCGAGGATGAGCCTTTCCTGTCGCAACAAGCTTCCTTTAAAACCCGAATTCCCAAGCAACCTGCATGCAGTGGGTTCCTACAATGATATGCATCGAATATTATAAATTAGGTGATGTAAAATGATATATTTGTGGTAAAAACATATCATAGTAATTAAATTAATTTGATTACCACTAAATCTTCAAAGGGACGAAACTCTGACCCAGCACTACTCCTCCTCATATCTAGACTTGAGGCAGGTCTTTGCACCTCCTCTCCCGATCCTACTTCTTCAACCTCCATCCTTCCCCAATCCATCTTCTCTAACTCAGCCACCCTTTTTTCTAACATTGCAATTTGTTCTTTCCTTTTGTTTCGTCGTGGTTGCTTCCTGTAACCATCAATTGCTTTTGTGAAGCTGATAGTGTGCCCCACCGCTCGTATCCTTCTGGGGTGCTCGCTTCCCTCAACTTTCCATATGGCATCTTTTCCTTGTAGATCCGGATCCTCATGCAAATCCTCGTCCTTCTTGATCTGTTTGAACGAATAAAAAGTTTATATTTTAATTTTACCAGTGATATAAATAAGTAGTAAAATTTCAAAGTAAACATAGGTGATCATACCAATTCCTCCACAGTTGGAACAATAGACTCAGGTATAATCAACCGACCTTGATTGCCGTCCACAGCGAGCCCTGATGTACATAAACACCCGCTTACTGTGAACCTTGTATACCCGACCAGCAAGAGATGTGGTATCCAAGATTTTGACAGTTTCTTCTTTCTCCTTCATCCACTCTTCTTCGTATCCACGATACCCTTTAGGTCCTAGCTTAGGCGGATTCTTGTTCAAATTAGCTAGTTGTCTACCTCTCTCACTTAATCTCTTCACATAACAAAAACAAGTTTGAAATTTTGTGTTCGACTTTATTTCAAAAAAAAAAGACAATAATAATAATGATGATTAATAAAAATTTATACCTGAAATTCTTCACTGTCGACCTTCTCACAGATTTTCTTCCACGGTCCTTCCTTGTTAAGATACGGGTATTTCGAAAAGGGGCTTTTCCCAGTTTTCACAAATATCTCCCTCAGATTTCTCTTGAATTCTTTCCAGTCCTGGTTGCATTGCGCAATAACAACCTTCTTGGTCTCCTCACCCCAATATCAGGAACTGCTTTCTGAAATACATAAGTATATATTAGTAGCCTTTTGTAGATATATCATATCACCTTTGAGAAAGGGATATAGCTGCTACAGAATTATTATAACGCCTTAACCTCTTCCCATAGTGACTCTTTCACTTTTTCATCAACCTTATCCCACAAATCAATTAGAATACAAACCCGGCCTCTAGCCGCAAGACCTACCATTTTACTAAATGAAACCTGTACCGTCCCAATGTTGAGGCCAAACACATTGAAGTCAACTTCTCTATCGCGAAGCACATTGGCATTTTCATCCTTCTCCTTATATGAAGTAGCCCCACTCTTTCTCCTTTTTCGTGGAGCACTTGTACTACACTCTTGAATGACTAATTCTCCAACATGATTGTCTTCTTCCAGTTCTGGAATATCTGACATCGGATCCTTTGCATGAAGATCAGGTGGTAGATGATCACTCGGAACAAAATTTTCAGTAACTAAATTTAAATAATCATCTTTCGTATAATTAAGGAGATCATGATCTTGATTATCCTACAAATGATTATGAATAAGTTATTAAAAAATAATAAATAAGATCAAATGCAATCTAACATACTGAAACGCCCATATTTCGTTTGATTTTTTTTTTTTTTTTATCAGAAAACATATTACAATTTATTAAATCATATTACTTAGAAATATTATTCCATCACATTTGGTCCCATTTTAAATTCTATATTCTATTCCATATAAAATCCACATTTGATTTTACATATTCAAATGAATACAACAATGACACATTATATCAAAATCTTATTAGTTTGGGCGATTTATACAATGGTATTTCAAAACGACAATTCAATAGAAAACGAAACTTGTATAATAACATAACAAGCTTCAATCCACACTAACTTCTTGTAATCATCTTTCATCCAATTGGTTCAACCGAACCAAATACCTACAACATAAAACAATTGATACGAGTAAGCATATAGCTTAGTGAGTATACAAGCAACTAAATAAATAGTTCACTAACAAGATACAATTCATGAATAGCTACTTATTTCTTTTAAATAGAAACTATTGAACAACAATAAATATTCTACAATATTTCGTATGGATCCATGATCCAATAGATACAAGTAAGCATGGCACCAATCCCATATGGATACCAAGCTTAATAGATACCAATTAGTGCCAAGTACTTATTTCATGATATTCATTTATTTCGAAATAAACAATCTCTACAATACTAAATCCATATATTCCACATTATTCTTATAATCCCCTTAATTCACATAATTCTCCTAATACACATAATTCTCCTAATTCACATAATCCTCCTAATTCACATAATCCTACAATTTCACATAAACACATACTTCAATAATCCACATAATACTATACTATTTCCAATTAACTCAACTACTAATAACAATCAACAACTATGGTCAACAACCAATATTTCTTAAGATACGAAACATGATACAATATAGAAACATACATGAGATACAATTATAAGAAACAACAATAAGAACAACTAGAGGAGACGAACAATATTCCAAACAATTGTATGAACCTCTTACTCGTAAGCAAACCGGACATACAATCATTATTCAAGTAGTCCTCGTATCACTCACCTTTGCTTTTAGGCGAATGCATGATGCCTCATCCAAAATAGCCAAACCACCATTCTTGATTACTTAGCATATAACCTATCGATACAATATACATTTAATAACTAGAATCATAATAATCAATACATCAACTATATCAATCCATCACATTGTTGGATTGATCATATTACTCAAAATTCTTTATTTCATTGTTTGAATAATTACTTCAATGATTACTTCTTATCATAATTCAAGGTTTATCCTTACTAATTCAAAGTTATTAGAATCTCTATAATCATCCTTAATACATTGAAATTCATTATTTTCTTTAATCATATTCCAACAACATCTTCAAATACCATTTATGATGTATTAACACCAATTCATCATCCATAATAAGAAACTCACTTTGATTACTAATAATACAATTCAATTAATCCATTTTTAAGTCAAATTCATATTACTCATCATTAATCATTTTCATAATCACTTTAATCATTTGATTACTTAATCATAGCTTCATATCCTCATCTTATTAACATAAGCATAATCATTATCACAAGCATAACTAATCCCCATGATTAACCACTTGATTCACTACTTCAATTCTTCATAATAATGTTCTAACGATATGTATAATCACTAATTAATGCATATTAACATCAATTCATACTCCTTTCATCAAAACCCATTTTGATTATTTCACATACACCTTGATTAATCCATTCTTTGGTTGAATTAATGTTAATAACAATCATATAAACGTCTCTACTCCATTAATTCATCATAATACATCTTAATTTCGTATTAAAATTCATCAATTTCTTAAATTCATTGAAAACCCAATTTCTAGGTTTAAAACATTAAGAACATAGATTACCTCATGTGAATGATTTGTTAATCATTGATAAACTCAAGATCTCTAGCTTCAATTTGACGTTTTTGGAATGATTCTAGGTTAGGGTTTAGAGTTTCTTCTCCATCGTGAAGCTCCTGGAGCTTCCAAAGGTTTAAAAAAAAAAAATGATACGTATATATCCTTATTAATATTTAAGGATAAACCTTATTTCGTGCCCCGTACTTATCATTGTCTGGAACTTAAAACCGACTCACAGTTATCGATTTCATATAAACCCCTCAACTTATCGTACTTAACCTGTTTAGTCCCTCCAAGACTTAATTCTTCATAATTCAAATCCTATGGATACAAAATACTTTTCAAAGTTAGTCATTCTAACTTAACAATTAAATTGTACAATTTAAAGCTTTAGGCATACGAAATTCGGGATGTTACACATACAATAATAATTAATAGGTACATTACACCCACAATACTTAGATAAATAAACTTGCCTACCAAACATCATCCAGAAGGTCCCCACAAGGTAATTAAGTAATCATAGATATCATATAAAAAGTGGTAAAAAAATTAGTCCCCAACTAATATTATTATTCCCCACATCAAACGACAGAAAACGACACTTCTTTGTATATTAAACAGCAAACGACAAATATTCACTTTTTGGTTAAATAATGGAGATAACAACACGTACACCTCTAGATTCTAGCTAGACACGTGAACATAACAAATGGTTTGTATAAATCAGAGAGCAAAGATATAAACACAATCAAAAACAAAACTGTCAATTGACAGTGCAAAGAGTTGATAACATATTGCGGGATAAAGACATAAAGTTCACATTTAGACTAACAAAACCATACTCCGTATTAGTTAGTAGAGGTAAACAAAAAACCGATTTTTAAACCCTACCCGAGTCAAACCCGAAAACCCGACCAGGTCAAACCCGGGTTTAACCCTACCCGATTTGGGTTTTGTGAGTACCTGCCAGGTACATAATCGGGTTGGGTTTTTAGAATTCGCAATCAGGTTGAACCCGGGTTGGAATCGGGTCGGGTTGAAAAACCGGTCAAAAACCGGGAAAAAACCCAGGAACCGGTCAAAAACCGGTTCGGGTTGGTCAAAAATCCAGTTTTCCTTCGTTGACTAAAAACCGGGTCGGATACAATTTTTTTATGTCAACTTTTGATTAATATTTTTTCTAAGTTACATAGAGGGAAGAGATTGTCAATAATAATATACTATATTTAATTTAATGTTTCCTCAAAAGGGTTTTAAAGCGGTAATTCAAACGACTCTTTAGGTAACTAGGAAAGATGGTATAATATTCACACCTATTTTAGGAGAGGAGATTAATTTGCTATGAAACTTTGTTTCAATATTTAATGTTCTTGTCTATTAAATTATTATATTATTATTTTTACTAGGTGAAGGACCCGCGACAACGCGGGCTTTCCAATAATGCGTGTTCCATATTTTATTTTCTTAAAGTTGTACGATTGTAAAGTTCTGTTTGAGTTTGCGACTTATTAATGAACGCATATGATTGTCCAAAATTACAAAATAATGCTTTAGATAAAGGTGAAAAATAATTTTATTATTTACTGGAATTTTAATTGTAAAACACATAATATAAAAAGTAGAAACATTAATCATAGTACTCTAAGATTATAGTCGTTGTTGAATAAATTAAGATCCACATCGTAGTCATTATTGATTTCATGCCCAAACAAACCAAGTTTTTTGATTAACCGATCTGCCTTTCAGATCTTCTCCATAACTTTTTTTACAACTTCTTCACCAACTACGTCTTTGTATACATTGAATTTTATCTAATTAATAAAATCTTAAGGATCAAATCAATCTACAAATTACATATGTGAGTAAACTTCAATTTCCTTGAATGAATACATTTATAAAGGTGCTGATCTAACTTTTGAAATTTTAGGACTTTCGGGATCTTCCAAAAGAGTTGGGTTTTCATCTACAAATCAATTTTCATAATCAGTTAAACAATGTAGATTAGAAATAGTAAATCTTGTAACATAACAAAGCAACATATATATAATGCCTTCCAAAGTTTTGTGACCTTTAAGATCTTCAACAAAGGGATATTTTTCATCTACAAAACAATTGAAAAGATGGAAGTAAATACAAATTAGCGATTATAACTTCACTAATCAAGAAAACATACCTTCCAGTTCTTTTGGATTTTTTGAATTGTTAACAATATGTTGTTTATGGTTTTGGAGCATCCATGAATGTGAATGAATGTGAGAGGATTTTTTATTATGAGTATAAATTGAATAATGAATAGTATATATAGTGATGAGAATAAATCCCGAGAATTAGTAAAATATTTAGGAAGGAACTATTTTAAAATTTACGATATATTTTTTTTTAATTTTAGATATAATATGATGATAATAATATAAATACAAAAGTTAATTTGTTACAAATACTGGGAATTGAGAAGAATCCGACCGGATTTTTTTGTTTGAACAAATAGTTTTATTCAATTAATTAATGAGGTAAAATGTAATTATGATAAACTAATCTTGATTGTTGGATCTTTAAGGAAGAAACCTAATCAATGGTCCAAAATTCGAGTACTTAAATTACCTATAGTAATGCATATTTAATATGTTTTAATATAATTATAGGTGATGATTTTTAACCACCCATTTGATATAATTGTGTGGGTCGGAGATTTTCATATTCTATTTTTCGTCATGGATAGGAGCAAATCATAGATATGCATCAACAAAACTTTTGGTATATTCACTTGACACTTGAATAAATTTTGCATATGCTACTAATTTTAGAAGAAAAAAAAAGCATTATTTTTTTCACCATTATTTTTTTCACCTAATATACTTAGACTGAGCTTTTACATAAACTAATTTAGTTACCTAATTTTAAGATGTTAAATATCAAATCTTTTTATTAGTGAATAAATAAATAATATTTATTTAAAACCACTTATATATAATTTTTTTAGCATGCATTAATCCTTTATTGGGATTCTTCATCACCTCAATAACTTATTCTTTAGCTTTATTGATCATTGACTATTTACGATTAATTACGATTTAAAAACTTTACCATGGAATGGATAATTGGGTACTTTGTGTCAAATTAGTTAGTGTAAAATTGGCCTATGATACTATTTTATTCAAATCCCAATAACGTGTTAAGCATTGTTCAATAGAATGAAGAATGAAATCGTAATTATGCAAGTATAAGGAATGCACTAAATATGGGAATCGAGAATTTTATCAATTAACGGAATTGAGAATGCTAAAACATATATATGTTTAAGGAAAAAAAAATAAAATAAACATAGAACACTAAATATAATTTTGTTAGAATATATTTGGTATTGAAGAAGATGAGATCCACCACGTAGTCATCAATTTCTTTAGCAAGTGAGTGAAGTTCTTTGATTAATTCATCCACCTTTTAAACCTTTTCCATGACATGCTTAATGGATTCTTAGCAACCATTGTTCTTAGTGAAATTGAATTTAAGCAAATCGACAAAAGCTTGTAGATCGAAATCATCTACAAATAAATGAGATAAAAATATGAACAACATTCAATTTAAGTGGAATAATACGTTTTATTAAGGGTGTTAGACTGTTAGTATCCCTTCTAAATTGTCATAAATGTTGGGATCTTGTGAAGCCGGATTGTTGTGATCTACAAATCAATAGCAAAAACCAAATAGAAAAACACAATTAACTAATGTATGTTAGTAATAAATAATTTTGCAACATAACAATTGTAGATATAATACCTTCAAAACTTTTAGGATGTTTTGGATCTTCAAGTGTGTATTTTTTTTTCATCTGCACAACAATGGTACAATATTTTTCTAAATACAAATTGATGATAAGAAGTCAAATAATATAGATACTATACCTTTCAATTCTTTTCCATTTTCTGAATTGTTACCAATCCCTCCATTGATATTTGATGAAGATTATTTAAGAGGATCCTTGAATATTAATGTTTGTGGAAGAATAGGGCTAACGTGTGATGGTGTAGAATGATGATGCCTACGATAATGCATACATACAATATATAGGGGTATAAGGATTTTAATTAGGTATACAATTATTTTCTTTTAATATCCACGGGCCGGCCTATTTTTTTTTTGGTGTGGATCGGCATATCTTTTTGGGGTTTTGTTTACATAATATTTTAAGTTTTAGTTATTATTGATTAATAATTTTAAATTGTGGTCATTAAAAGGTCAAATAAATTAAAAGAATAAAATTAAAAGAATTATTGTTGTGGGCCGTTATTTTTTTAGGAGATATGGTAGGGATTTGTTGTTTTTTTATAAAGAAAACGCCGTATTATTAGTTGTTAATATTAATTAAACTTTTCCTTATTAAATATTTTGTATTTTTATTAATTATTAAATTGATATAATATAATATTAATAGGGGTGGTAAGTGTACTTATTTTAAACTAATCTAGGCCATTGATCTTTAATTAGGGAGTCTAATCAAGGGTCCAAACTTCTTAATGGTATCCTCTTTTAATTATATACTAGATTATAACCCGCAAAATTTGCGGGCTACCACATAATTTTAAGACAAATGTTAATATTGTAATTTTATTTTAATCGAATAACGTTAGAGTTGAAATACAGTTGATAACATTAGAGTTGAAATGGGAATTGCAAGACTTTTGTTATGTAAAATGATGAATAGGTTTTACGTATTATTGATTACTATGTGAAAAACCTATTAGCAATTAAAGGTTCCTACATATCAACGTGACGTTTGTAATGAAAATAGTTCGATTTCATGATGTATGCTATGAGATATGTGTACGATCATCAAAATTGGAAACTAAATAGGATTTTGCTAAACATAACCCTACGGGCTATGAATAACAACTAAAATTTCATAGGTGGTTGGTAGTTTACGGTTAAGAACTAACTATGTTGGCTATTTAACTACATGTGGTTGACGGTTTCATGACGGTTAAAGGAAGTTGATCGGTTTTTGATAGAAGTTATAAATTTATACATAGCCCTAAGGGCTATAAATAGCATTTTTCAATTAATTACTGATACGTTGGTAATTTATATAAACACCATTTATAGTGTTGTATTGTAGTCCACTTTTAATTGGAAATGAAACATCTATAAAAAAAGGTTTCAACGAAGCAACTGTAAGTAAATAAATTATAAAATATTAAACGACTACATAGTGAGCTAGCGATAGAAAAGATTTTGATGGTGGTCTCCAGATCCAAAATGCGGAGTATGAATTGTGGGCCAAAATGAGGACATCTCTGGCAAGATACATGAGACACCCTTCTCTAAATTTTACAAGATCAATAAATTGCACACTGAGATTACCGTAGACACACAGATCTTCAAACATATGCACCCCAGCTAATGTGATAATTTTACCTCATAGTAACACTAAAATCATGGCAATGGCTACACCAAACGGAATACAAATATGCTTTGAGAATTAGTTTGTTTCCTACGGTTGCATACAAATCATTGAATAAAAATTATAACAACGATGAAATGCAATTAAAAACTCATGCTACAGTATCACTTATATTTGATGGCAAGTCCGAGTTGACACAAACTAACGATTAAATAAAAAAAATATCATCGTTAAATTCCAAATGTAAGCATGATCATGTAGTCTACATCTCGAGGCAAGAGTTGCTATGGTGCAAGTGCACTAAACCGTTTGACTTTTTACCCATCAACCTTTGCCTGGAATAAAAAAAAAAAATGGTATGCCATGAGGTGAATAAGGTCCAACACAAACAAAAATCCCACAGATACACCATGATCAAAATCCATCAATAAATCATCATAAAATTTAAAATCAGAAACACAAAACTAAGGTGCAAAATTAAAAATTCTAGAATTGAAACACATTCTGAGAATAGTAAATTCTGAAAGTGTTTTACTTGTGATATAATTAAAGGCTAAACCAGACATTTAATCCTAAATTGCACCCCTAACTTAAGAGGTTGGTCACATGAAAGTAGAAAGACAACATCACAATCAGTCATAGACAGTTACTGAAATCACACATAAAATTGAAATCTTCATGGATTTCACATTGACTTTATACTATAAGTCAGAGTGCATGAACCTCAGTGAAAGTATTTTGTTGACATGGCAATTTCAACCCATTTACGTACGAATGGGTCTTTTTGTGTAATGTTTTCTCTGTAATCCGTCTATAAAAATTTTTGGCTTAGATGGAACCAAGTCAAATGGAAAGAAAGGCACCAATGTGTAATGTTAGTGCATTTCACATTCTAACATATATTGTAACTAATCAGATTATTAGTGACTTTTTTATTTTTTTATTAAAAGGTTAAAAAAACTTGCAAAAAAGTGTTGTTTCGACCCACAATAAAATTACACAATTTAAAGTAGCCCTGTTTTAATTGCTTACTCAGCCAGCCAAGCCACCCATTTTGTAACCTCTATTACTTTTATGTATATATATATATATATATATATATATATATATATATATATATATATATATAACAGAATCACAAGTACATGTTTGCTTCAACTTTCTCATTTCATACTCATTCCTGAATTAGGTCGACTCTTCATGTTGCTGGAAGTAAACATCATCAAATCATCCATCTATTACCTAAATTATTTAAACTTACATTATTAATCTTACTTGTTCAAGTGAATGCTGACCAAAATTAGTTGTTAATATCATTACTACAGCAGCAAAGATACCCAATTCATGGCTTAGACCAACTTGTCACTACACTGAATCATTAAATATTTTTCATAATCAACATAGATTACTCTTAAAGTTATTCTCAATAAGGATGAGTCAGGTAACATGTAAATATGAGATTTAATATAGCCTCTATTGTGAAAAGGTCTATAAGCGCATATACACCCTCTACGGTGAAAAGATCCATTTTTTTGAAATAGCAATTTGATTATAACCCATTCAAAAAGAAAAGGAAAAAATTAATAAATTGGAACTCCAAGATGGAGGACACAGTACCATTGCAAAGAACTCAAAAGATGTAAGCAATGACAAATAAGAAAAAGATCCCATTTAAATTATAGGTGGCAAAAGGCCAGGTTGGTCAGACTGGGAAACGGGTCTAAAGGGGAAAATTTAAACAAGTTGAAACGGGTTGTGTTGACCCATCAATACTTATTTGTTAGTATCGACCTATCAACACTTCTTTGTTAGTATCTCGTTCAAAAATTAAAGATAATTATTGCAACAATTAAGATTATGCTACTTTGTCAAATTGATAATTTAATACTTCTTTCAAAAATGAGTTACAAGATGAAGATAATAAGCCTTTGAAAACACACCAGTTAACTTTTCACCTGTTTAACTTGATCAGCGCATTTGAAAGATTTCCATTTTAGCTAACAATTATATAAATTCTAACGTTTGACTCGTTGGAGATTAAATTCAAAGATCGTCTGACTTTTCACCTCTAACGTAACCCTAGCACTCCTAAAAAGTCAAATTAACAGACTTAAATCCGACTTTTAAGCATAGTCACATGGTAACGCCAAAACAGTTGCAGGGAAATTCATAACTGATAATTGGATGAAAGGATGGTGTCTCAAACCTGATAGGCAACATTGTATAATGAAATATGGTTCTTCTCTTGAATAACATCATCAATATTCTCCACTGTTCAAGAGTAGGATCAATCATTCAATCCATGTTGGGTCGTGAGCACACCATGAAGAAGCACAAAGGATCTTTCTGGAGCTGCCTGAATACATATATATGATATTTTAAGTATAAATACTGATACCAAAACTAAATGATACAGAGTAGTCAAAATGAAATTGATATTTATTAGCAAACAATCATGGTGAGAAGGTAGACATTACTTTTAATGTCTTCAATCATCCCAGCATCATTAAAAATATTCTGTTGATTACCTAATGGCCAGTTGAAACTTTATGAGCATAAGAAATTAGATAACCAAATGGGAAAAAAAGATTACTTAATGTCACCTTCTTGTTTTCAGTAATAAGGCCGACTATAAAGGACAAAACGCCAAGGGTTCTCACAATCAATGACATTCATCAATCATCTTCATTGTGGATAAATTAACTGTACCTTCGTTTCTCTTTCATGTGTAGTCGTAATATAGAATAAAACCACTATAAAATGTATGACAGGGCTTTTCAACAGATGGTCTTAAGTTGTTTATAGACTTCAAATTTTAAAAGAACAAATCATAATTTCAAATTTATAGTAGGTAAAAGTATGCTGAATATTTATGTATTTCTTATATTAAAAATCGACATATTGAAAGAAAAGAATGGTTGTTTGCTTAATACACTTTTTCATTCAAATCCTAAGAAATCGAAAGGCAATCAAGAAGTAGACCTGCTAACCTAGTCGCATAGATGTACCTACTAATGCGTCTAAGAGCATCTTCTAAACCACAGTAAAGGGCTGATGATGATGGAGGTGAAGTTGCATAACCAATCCTACTCAGGGCAAAAGTTTAGCAAAAAGATAACGTTTCAAACTATTATCATGGCATTTCATAGGTAAAATTGGAATAATAAAAATTTACCATTGGGATGCTCTTGCCATCCAAACTATACTCATACATCATCATATCATTCAATAATCCACATGTCTAGTCAGCATACCAAAATTTTCCATCACTTAATTGAATCTTTTTGAGGTTTTCAAGCCAAACCACATTTCGTGTACTCTAATAATGTGCCCATGCATCTACAACATGCAAAGAAATAAAAATTTACCATTTATTAGATTTAGAACTTCTACGTAAGCTCCGTGATTGACAAATTCTATTATCAAAGCTAAATAAGACAAATGAAGGTTACTAACCAAGCCGCCACCATCATCATTGAAATCACCGGATTAGCACCCACTTATTGCATTCTAGATTGATCAGTAATAGCAAACACCTGCATTAACAAAAAAAATCAGGAATGACGAACAAAATAACCACTTAACAAAAAAAAATATGTACACTGCCATCTATTGGTGCTGCTTCAACAGATATTCTAATACTATATGATTTTATCATAAATGAATTAAAAAATACAACACAAGAATATAAAGAGTTATTATATGAACATTACCTTCTGTCAAAAGTAATGAACTAAATTATTCACATAATAATGATAAGACCTTAAGTTTTGATCTCCTTACCGGTCTAAAAGTGGAGTAAATTGATTTTGTGTGTGCATCACGATTGAAGGCAGCAGCTGTTAGCTCAAGTGGTTTTGATGAATACAAATCACACAATCAGTCTTCCAGTTCTTTCTTATCACACCTGATAGAAACCATGTTCTGATGACAATTAGCACATGTATCAAGTCACCGAACCATAAAATACAATAAGCATTAATAATTAATAATTATAACCATATAACAAAAACATGAGCTAACATAACAAATCACCCATCTATATCGCCAATTATCAATGCTGCAACCTCGTTGGCAGTAGGTAGATTATATATGTGTCCATCCTTGTCGCTCGTACCGATTACTTTAAGCCTTATAGGTTCCGTGTGATCCTTGTCATACCGATCTCTTGCCATACGATACTTTTGTACCAATAAATTTACAGAGTCAAGAAGTCCCTTCAATTCATTGACAGTGAATTTATCTTCTTTTATTTGTTTGGATGTGGCCTTGTCTTTGCGTGAACTGAGTGATTGCAAATATTTTAATAAAACATAAAGATAATATCAGTGATTAGTATAAGCTGTGCATAACAGATATATTACCTTAATAAAGTATACTGTAAAAGTACTGAAATTCGTTTATTTAAGAGCTAGCTTACCTGTATGCATTTATACGGTTATCCACCTCGTTCATAGTGTCATATATATACAGATGGGAAAACTTTGGATCCTGTTTATCATATCACGTCTGGATATCTTACGCTCCTGTCAAAAGGTAACAGACATCATTAGGCTCCAGAAACTGAATTCGAGCCTCAAAGAAGCCAAGACAAACACACAATTTATTAGCACTTACAATGTAACTGTGACGATGCTGTGTAATCTCCTTGATGGCTTTTGGGGGCAAAATCTTGGAAAGTGATGTAATGAGTTGTGGAATTGGGATCCATGGGGAAACAGGTTTCTCAAGACGAACTCCATTGGATCACGGCCCTGAATCACATACGTTAATGTGCGTATAGGTTCAATCAAGATCAGTTACCCATAAAGGTGAGATCCAATACTAATATGGAGTATATGATATTCCTAAAATAATTTACTGGTAACACTTGTCATCGTCTTGAAACTTATGACAAATTCAGGTAATATGTGAGCGTTCATCTGACTACTCCACACAATATACTTGTTCGGGGAGATTACATCATCCACACCAGTCTCTGGAAATCATCAGAATTCGGATAACATTGTGTAGAATCACAATTCACAAGCTCAGTTTTACCCAACAACACACGGCATAGCAATATGTGCTTCATCTCATCACCCTCAACAATTGCAGACTACACACTGTTATTAATATAACTAATTATTCATTAATTAATTTTACTAACAAACAACTAAACAATAACTTGTAACAAACTATATTTAAATTTAAAAAAAATGACTTTGAAGAGGAAAATGATCAGCAGAAAGACCAAAACCACCATTCGTCTGAACATTACCATGACCAAATCCATACATAACAATTTTTTCGATTTCATCTTTTGATCCACCAAACCAAGCATACTTAATATTAACCTCACCACCATTTTATATAGCAATATACATCTATCTATTTACAACTAAATAATTCAATTCAATTGTATATAACTGTAAAAACCCTAACCTTTTGATGCCAAAATCTTCGCCGGGAGGGAAAGGAATTGACATTACAGCCGTTGTCTTTCGTTGACATTACAGCCGTCATGGTTACTTGATACCCTAATTTAACTAAAATTAAAAGAGATTAGGGTTTGCGTAGAGAGGAGATTCGCGAGAGAAAATTTTCAAAATCAGATTATTCTAGAAATTTGTCGGAAGAAGAAGAAGAAAGGGATGTGGAGCACGGATTACGTTTTCTGCTTGGTGTTCTCCTAATGAGGATGACGATGATTTTTTATTTCGGAGCATTATCATTTTAATCACGGACGGGTTTTATTATTTTATTACGGATATTTTGTTTGTAAAATAATTAAGTTAAATTAAATTAAATTAATTTGTAATATTTAAGTAGGGACAATTATGACTTTTGAGGAATATACATTTACTATTTAGGTTGTCATTTATGTAGGAGATTATCAATGGGTTTAATTTAAAGAGGTTAATTAATGGAGGGTTGTGATGAGATTAGGATTGCCTAAATTAATAATGACAACCTAATATACACTCTATTATAATATATTAAAGAGATAAAAGATAGTTAACGCCTTTTCATTACTTCTCCATCCTAGTTTTATTGTGCTTTTTGACTTTTGAAGTCCTCCTTTAACCTTGATTATTTTTGTTTATGTTATATAATACTTGATGCAAATTATACAAAAAATAAAAATACATTAAAAACCTAATCCATTCATATATTTTACATCAAATATTATATAACACAAACAAAAATATTGAAAGTCAAAGTTAAAAAAGAAATAGTTCAAAGATTAAAACAGAAAAATAAAATTGGGACGAATGGAGGATTTATTTTCCCCCCTTCTATAAATGAAACTTTTGCCGAACACATATATAAATGTCGTCTTGTGGATCAGACGTGAGAAAGTGGGCTAGGTGGGTTGAGTTGGGCCAATACAATGAACTAATGTAGTAATGTGTATGGGTTGGGCTTGAACAAGGAGCGTTGATACGGTTGTATATATACTTTCGGCAAACATCGGAGTTCATTTCTGGATCTAGGGTTTGCAATTTTGAATGTCGAGATGGATTTATTTGATGCTGCCGAGGAGATACTCTTCAGATTGCCCGTGAAAGATCTTCTCCGATGCAAGAGCATTTGTAAGTCATGGTATGCTTTGATATCTAGTCCTTGTTTTGTTAAACGTCATTGTAAATTTGTTTGCAACAAAGATCTCAATATTAATAATAATAATGGACCCAGAAGAATCGCTATGACTAAAAGATATATAATTAGGCGTGGAGATTGGTGCATGGTACCTGATGAGTGGAAACACTACGGTGCGTTATGGATTGTTGGTTCTTCTAATGGCCTTGTATGCATAACTTTAACTGGTTATCGAATTTGTTTAATCAATCCTTCAACTAGAGAGTTTAGAAAACTGCAAATGCCACCATCACTTCCTAAAGAGGCCCCGTATTCAACCCGTCTTGGCTTTGGTTATGATTCATCCACAGATGATTACAAAGTTGTTATGGCCATCAACCAAGGTTGTGATGGAACCCTTGTTCTAATATTTTCTTTGAAATTAAATATCTGGAAACTTTTTGGACAAATCAAGTATAGGTTCGATGATAGAGAGCCTGGTATCTTATTCAATGGGGCACTTCACTGGTTTTGTTTTAAGGCTAATGACATCGCCAGGGACAAAGCATTCATTGTGTCTTTTGATTTAGCTAAAGAGGAATTTGGAGAAATTCCCCATCCTGATGACATGAGATATGTGTGGAATTATGATAGCACACTGGGGATTATCCAAGACCGACTATGCAACTTTCATTCTCGCAATGGTCGCCCCTATGACATTTGGGTTATGAAAAACTACAATGTCAAACGGTCTTGGGAACTGTTGCCAAATGATTATCAGATGAAGGATCGTGTACACTATATGATTAAGGATTGTCTTCACTCTAGGAAAATGCCGACTTACTTTTGTAGTGATAATATATTTTTGTCTAGGAGTGGAAAATATCTACACTCTCCTATCTTTGTGCAAACCCTTGTATCTCCTTATGTTAATATTGGGAGAGGGAGACCAAGTCACGTAAAGAATAACAAGAGGATTGTTGACGCTCGGAGTGGTAAGGTGGGTTCTTCTTAATTATACAGTCTCTTCTCTTAATTTTGTTTTAGTACTCTCTCCGTCCCAAAATAAGTGCCCGATTTTCCATTTTAGTTTGTTCCAAAATAGATGTCCACTTCCGAAACTAACATACTAACTTTACAATTTTACCCTCTATGTATTTTTTCGCAACACATATACATATAAGACTGTGTGAAAAGCAAAGGGTAAAATTGCCATTTTTATACTATACTAGACAATATAATCATCGCACATTTTCTTAAATTTTGTGTTTTCTAAGCGTGGACACTTATTATGGGACGGATGGACTATATACTTTAGAATTACCATATGAGTAATGTTAAATAGGTCTACTTACGTAGACCTAAAAGTAGGCCTAAATATCTTATTGGTTGAAATTTTTCAGTCCCTTAATCTCATCCACTAAATTTATAAACCTACCAATTACATCTTTAGGTCTATATTTAGCATTACAAATTTAGGCTCACCAATCATTTTCCTTACAATATTTATGACATTGTATTGATTAATGATGAATAGCTTAATACGTGTGACCCCTGTTTTATATTCCTAATAAAGTTGCTTTTTATCTACCAAAAATGTCTAATATCTTTAGTAAACTTGTACTCGGTCAATAGTTGTTACAGAAGGGTCCTATTTTTGTTGTTGTTGATGATGATGATGCTAACGTTTATTTAGATATATAAGATGATAAAACCTACAAACTATCTTATTTATGTATAATACAAATTGGCTAGTTTGAAGTTTTTGGAACCAAGAAACTAAAACTTTTAAGTAGTTATCATAAAGAAATATTGAATCGACACTGGATTGTAAGGTGGGTAATGGGTTATAGTTATGCTGTTATTGTAAGGTTCTTCTTTTTTATCTATACTCGTATCGACGTACATTTACTCATTAATTATGCATTGTACATAAGTTGAACATTGATCTTAGTTGAGCCAATTATAACCCTTTAAATTACTTCCGCCGTCCCAAAATAGGTGCTTGTTTCAGTTTTACGGAGTTTAAGAAATTACATTGTCTGGTAGTGAATATGACACTTTACCTTTACTTTTAGCACAGACCCCCATGCATCACTTTTTAGAAATAGTATATTAAGGGTTAAATAGTAAAGTTAATATGCTATTTTTGGAAATGAGCACTTATTTTGGGACAAACTATAATGGAAAGGTGGATACTTATTTTGGGACGGAGGGAGTATTGTATGTGTTTTACCAAAAGTGCCAACGATGGCTGATTTTGAGGTGACGATGAGGAGCTTAATGAAGTTTCCTAACGCATAGAAATAAGTCTGTTTATTGTTTTGTATTTTACAAGTTATACCCGGTCTTGGATTGGTTATTGATTTATCATGTATAATAATTTTCGAATGTAATTCTAGAAAATGAGAGAGATTGAGGAAGCTCATTGTCTGGAAGATGGAGAGAAAAATGAGTTGTATTCGGAAGAAGATGGTGAGACTGAGTGAAAGAAGAGAAAGCGAAAGACAAGTAGGAGAAGGTAAAAAAAGGGTTCAAATCTTAGGCTTATATACTATATTACTATACTAGTTTTACCCAGTTTGGAAATTTTTATCTCCGTCTCTGTAATTCTTTTCGCAAATTCACATATGCAGGAAAAAAGAGAGATTGATGTAATTCTTATAAATGAAGAGGTCATGGCTCAAGAACTTTGATGCAGAAAGAGGGAGAGGGTGCAAAGAAGAAGAGAACGAGGAATGAAACAATTCACAAAGTTAATTTTCGAATTAGAAGAGCTGTCTTGTGTTTGGTAGTGTGATAAATTTTATGATTGTTTTATTGGATGATTATCAATAGATAGATGTTTTAAAAACTATATTATTTAAACTTATTTTAATCTGAAGAGTCCACTAAAATCTTGTGCTTAGTCCTTGATGTTTCTAGAATTGAAAGATAGCTAGATAGGCGTGGTGCAGGTTCATCGCCAGTTCTTATAGCAATTGGCCTTTTGTTCCAATGAACTGTGATGGTAAAAGTTAACAATGACCGATTAAGATGAATAGTTTTTTTTTTTTTTTTTACTCATGTTTAGACTAGGCTTTGCAAGTATTAAAAGTAGATTATATGTCCTATTGAGAACATTAGGACACTTTCCTTACCTTTGATAACCATGAGATAAGGTTAAAAAAAACAAAAAAAACACACCATTTTGCACTTCCATGGATTTTACAATGCTTTTTTCATGTAAAATATTTTACCCACAAAGATATGCACTATAAGTTCCTTTTTCAACCTATAGACGAATGCAAATATAGCTTTTCCTCGTTTGGGAAATCTAGTTTCATTTGTGGCATAATATAAAGACTACTTTGTTGACAAAAATAATTATATATCCCTTAATTAATCACTCACTTGCTGTATAGTAGCTTTTGCTGCCAACCCAATTTTGTTTGGAGGCGACAATATACACTACTATCAGTGATGATCAATAAAATGCAACCTCAGCACCGGGTACAATAGCTCTCGTGTCTATCTTGAGCTTCTTGCTGATTTGCCATGGCAGAGTCTAGGTAAATTATCTTGAACCGATAATGTTTTAATCACTTAACTTTCAATTTTTTTCTATTTTAACCACTTAACTTTTTTTTAAATGTTTTAACCACTCAACTTAGGGTCAATAATGGTTTAATCCATGAACTTTCAATTTTTTTTCATTTTAACCACTCAACTTTGTTTTAAACGTTTTAACCACTCAACTTATGATTTGACCACATTTTAACCATTAAAGTTCATTTGATCATTTAAAAAAACCCTTTCGTTAACTTATAATGAAAGTTTAGATCGGGATATATAACTTTAAACTGATTTTTTTTATCGACCAAGGTTGTCAAGATAAAGATCTTACTTAGGACCGTTTTTGTCTTCACAAGATGGAAATCGTAAGATCAAATACGATCCCGATTTGATCTTACGATTTCGATTTGATCTTACAATTTTGATCTTGTGAAGACAAAGACGATCCTAGGTACGATCTCTATCTTGACAACATTGGTCGATAAAAAAATCAGTTTAAAGTTTATATCATGAATTAACTTTCATTATAAGTTAACGAAAGGGTTTTTTTAATGGTCTAATTAACTTTAGTGGTTCAAATATAGTCAACTCATAAATTATTAACCCTTCTAATTAATGATGATATAATATATGTACATTTTGTCTTCACATGATCAATCTTAAATTATATATAAGATATATTACATGATATCATTAAATTATTAATTAGCCAATTAAATTTCTTAATTCTGTCCAATTAGCTAAAATTTAGGATCCAATGATGTCATAAATAATATAATAATAATTAAATATAGGATGAGAGCTATTTAACTATATTTAAGATTCCTATTTTCTTCTTAACAATAATCACGTATGGATTATTATTTTATTTACTAAAAAATTTTAATTTTACCTTACAGAACCCGTGTGTATACACGGGTTTAAGGGCTAGTAACTAAGTAATAAAAGATAAAGAATATATTCCATATTTGACTAAACTGTTAATTAAGTACTTAACATAACCAAATTAAGCAATTTTTTTATCCGTCGTCATCGTCCTTGTACGTAGCTGCTCTTGCTGGATTTGGAGTGTTGTAACACCTTGTCAATTAGCTCCCTAACCAAACCCATTAATTATCGACGATAACTACAATTTCGTAGCTTTTTATGGTCTCAAATTGGCCGGTTATTTCCGTTTTACTAACACAATAAATATAAAATTGGATTACATTACGGTTTGACAATAAAACAATCACAATCTTCTTTGATATATAGAAAGAAAGAAATGGGGCTAAAAACGCTTTTTGTCTCTGTTCTTGTAACGGCGCTTGGTCTAATAGCTGCATCTTTCGGGTTTGTTGCAGAAGCCGGACGGGCTAAGGTGATTCCTATTAACTTATAGGACTAGGATACATTTTATTTTACGATATTCTTATCAGTCATTTAAACTTTTGGATGTGGTTATTAATGTATTATATGTATGGCAGTACCCTACACTTCATCTGCATCTTCACGAATGGGGAGCACCGCTCGCTGATTGTGAATACCCAAGCAGTCCATCCATGGGCTTTGCCATTGCGGCAGTGGTTTTTGTTGTATTACTTCATGCCATCATTGCCGTCACCACTGGTGGTTGCTTTTCGGTTTGTCAAGTCCCTAACTTACCAACACTCGCTCGAGGTAGCATTTACATGTCATGGTATGTATTGGTTAAGTGCTACGCCTCTACGGTATGCTCATGATTGTTCGCCTACTTATGGTTGTAAACATGTGAAGACACTACAACTAAAATATCACTTATCCAAACCTTTTTTTTCACACTTTTTAAATTTATGTGGAATTATGTTAAATTATTTACATGTATAAGTGTGGAGAAAATTGTTACATCAATAAGTATAAAAATCATCAAAATCTTCACATATATAAGGGGGAAAAAATTCACTGAAAAGTTTGAAGAAATTACAAATTTTCAACACTTAAAAGTGTGAAAAAAGATTTGTAATACCCAATTTATCCACACTTTCTTTTGTGCGGGAAAATAATGTTTTACAAAAAAATTTCTGACACTTTTAAGAGTTAAAAAGTTGTAATTTCTCCACACTTACACATGTTAGCTTTTCTTTCTTGCATATATAAGTGTAAAAAATATTATCTTTTTCAAAAAATTTTACATACTTTGTAAAAGCATGGAGAATAAAGTGTGGTAAAATGATATTTATTTGTAGTAAGATAAAATACTACTACCGTTTAAACAGGGCCTATTTAAATGATATATATTTATATTAAAATGAAATATTTTTGTTACATAATTAATAAATTAATTGGGATGAAGATAAAAGATTCATTTTAGAAAGTTTTATTGCTGTCTATTTTTTTTTATATACAGGATTACATCTACTGTAGCGATTATCTTATTCATCGTGGGTGCAAAATTAAGCAATATACACGGTGTTGTGGTAACAGAGTCGTTTCACGATTACCATTGTTATGTTATGCCTTCTGGTGTCTTCTTGATAGGTGCTACCATTTCTCTCTTGAGTGTGCCTCTCGCACTAATCTATTATCTAAATTACGTCTCGGCCATAAAACAAGCAACCGATGCATCAAGGCTAGAGCTAGAAGCACAACGTGTTGCTGATGTCAAAAAAATCTCCGGTCATTGATGGAAAAAAAAAACCCGTTAAAGGCAGATGCGGAAGTGTTAAGGAACTATTAACGACACCATGATTGTCATTATTATGGTTATGGAATAATCACCATATTTTGGTGAGATGTATATTGCTTCATATATAGTACAAAAGTTACAGATGAAAGAATAACAATAAATGCTAAGCTAATAGTATATGAGATATATTCTTGACTAACTCAAGGATTTGTATATCCATGAGATACGGTGCTATTAATATATGAGATATATTTTTGACTAACTCAAGGATTTGGAGATCCATGAGATACGGTGCTATATATTACCCTCCCGCAAGCCAAGTGGGGGTGGACCAACACGAAGCTTGGATCGAAATGATTCAAATCCATGAGATACGTACGGTGCTATTAGTCATTATCATTCTAAGATCTTATTCAAATTTGATTTCGTAACTTCTAATTTGTTCATGCTGTATCTCACTAGCTACTTCATGTAATTGTGTTCTCCTATTTTGTTTATATAGCAATAGCATTTAATAACAAAGTATCCGTTTGGTTCTTGTAGTAGATTTTTATTGGGAATCATGTCGTTAATGACAACCTCTATCAATAATAATAGAAATAGAAATAGAAATCTAGCGCATTTATTCAAACCTTCACACGATAATACTGGATATATTCCATAAATGAGTTATCAGTGTAAACTTACGTACCTTCCAAAAGGCCATAGATGATAGATGTACGTACACACCAATTCCTGACCAATAAGTTATGACCGCATTTTGATACATGCTATTCATCAACTATTAGTTGAATAGTTCCATTTACCTTTGTAAATGTTAATATAAGGAATATATGACCAATAGCAAATTGTTAAGTTAGTTGAGTAACAAGTAAAAACTGTAAAATGACTCATTGGCAATATGTTAGCTTAAAAGTATATTAGAGCGATGCCAACCGTGGTTGAACCACTTCCAAACCACTTCTTGTTAGAGTATACAATATAATATATTCAAATTGTCATACAATTGCGGAAGCGAATAAACACGTATATGTAATTAGTTAAGATATAATTGTACCTTTTAGCAAAGCTCCAATAAACTATAATTAAATAGTTGAGGGCTTAAAGTAAAACCCCTCTACGATCGCACACACGACAGCAGCACAATAAGTATGCTAGTACTCCGTTCTTATTCCTTGGTCAAACCAAAAGATGACAAAAAAACAAAAAAAAACCCTTGGTTTGTTTTGATTCGTACGTACAAGAAAAGAGAGAGAGTATTGAATTAATTATTCAGGGTTTAATTACCTCTCTATTTATAGGGTGTACGTAACTTGGAAAATAAGTTTAGGGTTTTCCTAAACCCATGGGCCAGCCTCGTAGGGTTTTCTGGAATGTTCCAGAATTCTCCAAGTTTACTAATTACAATTAAGTCCCTCTCCTTTTAATAAACGTACAATTCACATTTTAATAAATTTTTATTAATTATTTCGTGAACGGATTAATTAATATATCTCACATTTATATTAATCAATTATATTGAGCATAAGTGTCAATACGTGTGACCCCGTAGGCTTAAATATTTCCGAACATGCATTTATTTATTACGTGGTCATATCCCAACAGCTCCCACTTGAGCTTGTCATTAATAAAGGCAATGACATTGGTAAGCGTCTAGCAACACGCCAATGCCCCCGAAAATGTTTAAGTATAGTTTCTTAAAATATATTATAGTTTCTCAAAGTATAATATAATTTCCTAAAGTATAATCAAGTTTCTTAAGAATATGATTTTAGTCTTCACTATCCCGTTGTTTCAGATACCTTGTTAATTATGGATATGGATCAATGTCATTCCATAGGTTAACGATTCTGTTTCTCATTCCTTTAATCAATCAAGATTACCAAATCAATTGAGACAATCTAGAATTCATTTGGGTACGACCGTACACACATCTTAATTAATTCTAATGAGGGGCCTAGTGGTATCATACTTCAATAGCTAATTGAAGGAACAAATCCTATCTTGACTACACGTGTCAGTCATGTACTTCACTACACTTCTGAAAATAGCCCTTTATTACTACCTTATTCAGGATAGCTAGAACTATATCAAGAAGATGCAATCCATACATGCAAGACCTGCTTGCATCTTAAGTCTAAGGATAAGTAAAGCAACCATTTACAAGTTTCACTTAATGACGCCGATCCATAAAGCAATAACTTGTCAGTTGGGGTAGTCCGATATGCATCTCATGGATATCATGTGAGTTTGGTGGGACCATCCATACCAATCACTCAGATTTATCTTAGTTCAACTATATTCCCACATAGTTGATCGATAATGGACATTTTAGAATAATATAAATTATTCATGGATTAAACATGCAAATATAGGATACAATTAATTATTAAATGAAAACAAATATACCAAGTACTTTAATTCATGTATTAGATAATAATTGTCTAACATCCTTTATCCAAATACTAAAACACAGAGTTACATGAAATAACTAGCAAAACGAAGTCCTATGCCCTCGGCATGTTGATTAAGCTTTCCCTTAGGTAAAGCCTTTGTAAACGGATCAGCTAGATTATCATCTGTGTGAACTTTGAGTAGATTGATTTCACCTAATTCGATCTGCTCCCGAACATAGTGATATCTCCTAGGATAATGTCTGGCCCCTTTCTGAACTCCAGGTTCATTGGCAATGATAATTGCTCCTGAGTTATCGCAGTATAACTCTATGGGGTTTTTATTTGTGGGAACCACGCCAAGCCCAAAAATAAATTTTCTAATCCAGACAGCTTCCATCGCAGCTTCCGAAGATGCTATGTACTCTGATTCTGTTGCAGACATGGCAGTTGTGGATTGCTTCTTGCTCTTCCAATCCACTGCGCCTCCATTCAAGACGAAGACGTATCCTGTCTAAGACTTCATATCGTCTCTATCGGTCTGAAATCCAGCATCACAATATCCAGTCACTTTGAGCTCAGCTTCAGGATTTCCACCATAAACTAGGAACATATCTCTAGTAGCCCTCAGGTACTTGAGAATATTTTTCACAGCAGTCCAGTGACTTTCACCTGGAT
This sequence comes from Helichrysum umbraculigerum, assembly GCA_949592205.1. Taxonomy (NCBI): domain Eukaryota; kingdom Viridiplantae; phylum Streptophyta; class Magnoliopsida; order Asterales; family Asteraceae; genus Helichrysum; species Helichrysum umbraculigerum. Next base: position 121,108,812 of record CATIUR010000003.1, on the reverse strand, counting down.
TCTGTTGAAATCGGCTGGTTATGTTCTGTGCGAACGCCACATCAGGTCTAGTGCATCTAACCGCATACATGATAGATCCCACAGCCGAAGCATTGTGACACCCGTCAAATTTGGACTAGAAATTTGTTCCTAATCATTATGTAATACATGTAGTTAGTGCTATGTATTAGGCTAATTGTATGTATCAAAATATATATGGATGAATATATATATCAGTACTCGATTAGATTTAATCGTTCATTTTCAAATCGGCCGAATTTCCGATTCATTTATACGGCGTTGGTAAAAATAAATATTAAGTAATATAGAAATTATTATTTAATACAACTCATTATTTATTATATATTATTTTGATAATATATAATGTATTCGTATCGTACAAATATAAAACATTCGCGACAAAACTCGTAAGTAATGTATTATTATTAGAAATAATAATTACTAAACACTTTGATCAAAATAAAACACATTTCGTTTTATATCATTTTACTCAAACGCGACAAAACTAATTAAATCATATCCGTCTCTCAAACGTAAAACAAAGATATATTTTTAGATCCCATTAAATGTATTTTTACAAAATACCTCGAATAAAAGTAAATACGATTCCATTTCTAGAAATTTATCGATTAAAAATATTATACTACTTTTCGATCGGGTACAAAAACACGGGTGTTTTGTACTGTGAATATTAGCCAACCAACTCAAATAATTGAGTTGGCCAGCTAACACCAAACGCACCCTTCTTCACATCATTTCATTCTCAATCTTTTCTCTTTTTCTCTCTCGGTTTCACAAAACAAAATAACACCAACAATAACAATCAACAACAACATAATCATCATCCTCATCGTGATCATCTACATCGTGGAATCCACAATCATCATCTTCGTTCTCTCCAATTCTCCATTTTTAACTCGGTATGAAACGACTCGTTTTTCTTAACTTATAATGTTTGAATTACTTATATTATCATGTATTAGTGTTAGAATGATCAAGTATTAGTTAAAATGCGGATTAGATTGGGTTTGGGTGAAATTTTGGAACGACAGACTTGAACCAGACCTCGGAATACGGCGTATTCAAGGGAATACGGCGTATTCCCGCCCAGACAACATGAATACGGCGTATTCAAGGGAATACGGCGTATTCCCGCCCAGAAAACATGATCTACCCGGCACCTCTTCGGAATACGGCGTATTCAAGGGAATACGGCGTATTCCCTCTATTTTCCGGAATACGGCGTATTCAAGGGAATACGGCGTATTCCCCACGAATGCCACCAATCCGGCGGATTCAATGGAATCCGGCGGATTCCCCCTTTATATTTCATGATCCAACGGATCAATAAACTAGCCCGGCGAATTCTAGCTTCTCGATGAAAAATTTATTATAACGGATTGAGCTTAAATTCGCAAGGTCACTCGGGAGCGACCCAATAATCAATGCTAAGTACCTTAGCCTAGTCAGTTTTAGGCCATCCGAGGTCGTTTAGGGGCCGAAAATGGCAGATTACTGTTTTCAGACTCGTACCAAATTTTGTATATTATGAAATAAAGTGTAACGGATATAATGAACTTGATTAACAACTAAACCTATACGATACGACTTATATATGAAACACATACACTTTTATAAGCACAACAAATCATGTATAATAATAATGGTTTGAAATTATTATTACAAACCATCACCAACGACCCGTATACATTTTCAAAACTCAAACATAATCGACAACCAAAGTATTTGGGCATAACTAGTTGAGGGAACAACTAGCATAGATGGTCTGTAGAGTCATCTAATCAATCAAAACCTTGCGCGTTTAATACGCCCGGCAGGTTCAATATCTAATCATTATCAAAACCTTGCGCGTCTAAGACGCCCTGCAGGTTCAGTCGTTGTAACGACATCAAATCATTGTGAATCATTAAAATTGTTGGCTAACAATTCATCAGACTCAGGTGAGTCTCATAGCCCCTTTTTAAATGCTTTTACCTAGGGGTGAGATACATGCTCGTTTTGTTTTACATGTGAACGCAAGTATCAAATTATCACGTATGCTGCATGAGTTGTTTTCATCTAATCCATCAAAGTCCTCTGAAGTATAGTTCTGTTAATATGATTTAGCGTGAATGTTAGTGTATGGTACCATATGGGATTGACAATCCCCGTCTGAGTTAGCAAGCACTAACCTGTCAAACGGACGCATTATCATTTGTTCAAACGTATGTTGATTAGGCATACGCATAGAGGCACCCTCGATCAGGCACTTGATTGTGATCCTGACCCCTCAGTTAAGCTCAGACTATGTGCTCATGTTAGTTGTATCAATCTTTACTTATTTGTTTAATTACAAATATTCATGTGATACTCATTATTCAATTATTTACATGCTTTGTAAATCAAATCATTAAATCTTGCGGTTCACAAATCATATATTATCATATCAAACCTGTGAGCTCACCAGCTTTATAGCTGACCTTTTAGCATGTTATCTCAGGTACTCAGCAGTAGGTTGGACTGCCCATCAGGATACTGTAGCTCGAGTCGCATGCAATCATATAAACATCAAGAGATTTCCCTGCATTTCTATATTTTGCTAAAATTAGATATGTATTGGAATCTCTCAAATATCTATGCGAACTCGTCTTTTGTAAAACATATGTAGACTTTTACGTTAATCAATGTATTTGTAAAACGACGCATGTAGTGGTCGTTCATTATGTATCTTATGTGCTTTGTGTATTGATTAGTAGCACCCCAAAGTATGCTTCCGCCAACAGTAAATTTGGGGGTGTTACAAGCATAAGGAACCCTTTGCATACGCTCCACCTCAGCAGGTGTAGAAGCACACTGTTTGCTATTCAAGTCAAGTCTTTCTTGCATCGGAACATTTCCACGCTTAGAATTTTCCATCTTAAATCTCTTTAAGATCTTATCAATATAAGCACTTTGACTTAGTCCAATTAACTGCTTTGTTCTATCTCTATAGATCTTGATTCCAAGAATAAATGCTGCTTCTCCTAAGTCTTTCATAGCGAAACACTTTCCAAGGTAGGATTTTACATCTTGTAACATTGGAATGTGATTTCCTATGATCAATATGTCATCAACATATAAGACAAGGAAAGTAACATTACTCCCACTAGCTTTTTGATATACACATGGCTCATCAGGGTTTTGAGTGAATCCAAACCTTTTGATTTCCTCATCAAACCTCTTGTTCCAGCTTCTTGATGCTTGCTTTAGTCCATAAATGGATCTTTGAAGCTTGCACACTTTGCTGGGATGTTTTGGATCAATGAAGCCTTCAGGTTGAACCATATAGACATCCTCGTCTAAGTAACCATTTAAGAAGGCAGTCTTGACATCCATTTGCCAAATCTCATAGTCATAGTACGCTGCTATAGCTAAGAGAATCCTAATAGCCCTAATGTCCGTGACAGGAGAGAAGGTTTCATCATAGTCAACTCCGTAGACTTGAGTATAACCCTTCGCTACGAGACGAGCTTTATAGGTGTGTACATTTCCATCCATGTCGGTCTTCTTCTTGAAGAGCCACTTGCAGCCAACGGTTTTAGCATTGGGTGGAAGATCAACCAAGCGCCAGACTTGATTAGCTTTCATGGATTTCATTTCCACATTCGCAGCTTCAAGCCATTTTTCAGATTCTGGATCTGATAATGCAGCTTTGAAACTAGGAGGTTCATTAAGATCCCCTAACACGTGTTCCTAAGATTCTACATTTAGACACAACTTCTCTGGAGCACGTATAGTCCTTGCGGACCTACAAATTGGAACAACATCGACTTGAGGTTCAACACTTTGACCACTTTCCCCCCCAAGTTGATGTTCGCTAGTGTTTGTAGAAGGTGATACATCTTCCTCTCGAGTCTCATCAAGTTCTACTATCCTCCCACCGTTTTCTTGAGCTATGAGATTCTTTTCAAAGAACTCAGCATATCGAGCAACTTTAACAGTATTTTCAGAAGGAAAGTAAAAATAGTAACCCATTGTTTCCTTTGGGTATCCTACAAAGATGCACTTAACAGATCTTTGTTCGAGTTTGTCAGGCGTATCCCGCTTCACAAGCGCCTCACATCCCCAGACCTTTAAGTAAGACAAATTAGGGACTCTTCCATGCCACAGTTCATGTGGTGTCTTATCAACCTTCTTGGTTGGAACCATATTCAAAATACGTACAGCAGATTCTAGAGCATAATCCCAAAATGATAATGGGAGAGTTGTAAGGTTCATCATGGATCTCACCATGTCTAACAGGGTTCGATTCCTCCTCTCAGACACTCCATTATGTTGTGGTGTGTATGGAGGAGTAAGCTGTTGGACAATTCCACACGCTTTCAGATAATCCTTAAACTCTTGGCTTAAGTATTCACCACCTCGATCCGAATGAAGGATCTTGATGGTCTTACCCAGTTGATTTTCTACTTCATTTTTAAACACTTTAAATGTTTCAAAGACTTCATGTTTATGTTTAAGCAAGTAAACATAACCATAACGACTGAAATCATCAGTAAAAGTGATGAAGTAGTTAGCACCTTGTCTTCACACATGTCTAAATGGACCACAAACATCAGTATGTATGATTCCAAGTAGATCAGTAGCCCTTTGCGTTTGATGCGGAAAGGGTTTCTTTGTCATCTTACCCGAAACACAAGACACGCATTTATCAAAGGATCCATCATCATTTGATTTTAAAAGCCCTTCACGTTGAAGCCTTTCAATGCGTTTCTTTCCAATGTGTGCAAGACGACAGTGCCAAAGATAGGTAGAGTCCAAGTTAGGCTTGGCTCTTTTGTTGCTAACTGAATACATAGAATTTACTTTTGAAACATGATCATGCATATCAATTTCATAAATACCATCACAAGGAATAGCATTAAAATAATGAACATTATTCTTAGAAACTGAAATACCATAATCAGTAAAAACATTGATAAATCCATTATCTTTCAAAAGTGAAACTGAAACAACACCTCTAGTAATAGTAGGTGCATAATAACAATTGTCTAATACAATGATTAAGCCCGAAGGCAAAACTAAGTCAAAACTTCCAATGGCTTCTACAGCTGCACGTAGACCATTGCCCACGTACAAGTAGAGTGCCCCATGTTTCAGTTTCTTCTTTCCTCTAAATCCCTGTAGGGTATTACAAATGTGTGTACCACAACCAGTGTCATATACCCAGGATTTTGAATTAGAGAAAGAATATAATTCTATCGTGAAGACACTTGAAGGTCCGATCGAACCGGCTTGCTTCTTCTTCATATTTATCAACTCAGCAAGATAGGCAGGACAACTCCTCTTCCAGTGTCCCACTTCAGAACAGTGGTGACACGCCTCATTCTTAGCCGGATGCTCTTTCTTCGCTGGAGGGGTTTGTTTAGGTTTAGGGACATAAGCACCTTGCTTTCCCTTGCCCTTAGCCTTACCCTTAGCTTGCGGTTTCTTATCTTTCTGGATCTTTCCACTTCTAATCCTAAGGATTTGTGGAGTAGCCAATTTCTTTGGAATAAGCTCTGTAATCATATCAAGTGAACTATGATTTTCAAATTGCTTTTGAAGTTCGGGAGTCATGCTGCCGAGCATCAAACAAGCAACTTCATTATGACGATCATAAAGAGCGTTCCATGCTGCTAATTCCTCAGCAGGAGCAGTAACAGCAGGAGCAGGTCCCAACGGCTTTTCAATGATGTCAGTTTTCTTCTCAACACGAAGGACAATCCTTAGTTGACGAAACCAATCATTGAAATTACTTCCAGAAAGTTTTTCTTTTTCTAGCATTTGCCTGAAAGCCGAATAATTCGAGTTCGGTGCAGGATTTGCTATCTACAATAGATAAAAGTTCAAGTTTAGTATTTTCGATAATAAATCCTTAAAGAAAATTAAATACCCAAATGTTTATACATATGTATAAACAATTAATTTTCTTAAGGCTAGGATCCTAATTGACATACCACCATCACATCAGTTGATCTGCTAGCAATGGTGTACTCAAAAAGGTAAGTGACGATCAATAATTGCATTACAAGTGCAATTCCTAGAATTATGGGACTTAATGTGTACTTAGTGATCAAGCAGTAAGTTTCATTAAGCATGTTTCATCCCATCGTATGCCACGGGCTTAAGGATCTCACCGCTTAACTCGTTTTAAGTCGTCCAATTAAGAACTGTAAATAGTCCACCACCGTCTCACGATGAGTGGTAATTTACCTTGGATACAATTCACCTACGTCTCACGCAGAGCAAAAAGCAAGTACAAGTGTTCTTACAAATTGGATGACATATGACTTAATTTAAATGGGTAATAATTTGATAATGTATATCAAATATGTACGAAGAAGCATGCACACATCTTCGTATCATAGATTTTAATAAAAAAAAAATTTTTTTTTTAGTTAATCCACTTATTAACGTGCGTCAAGATGTCTAATTTAATATTCATATTAAATTAGAGATTGCACTTTTATTAAAATTGACGATTCAACATGTTTTAAACCTTTTCGGCCATGTATAAAAGAGGCCATGAAGAGGCCAGAGGAGGGGCTAGAATCTTTACATCGTTTATCCAACCCGTCATCTTAGACACCAAGTCGAAGATACCTCTCTTATACAAGCTCCTAGTCGTGGTTTAAAACAAATTATTAACTTGCAAATCTCGTCGTGGGAGAAAATTACGGTATGTGAGCCCAACCCGAGTTGACAATAAGATTTGCAAGAAAATAATAAATCTTATTTCATAGTTATTAGTCCAGTTTATTTTTTCCATAAAACCATTTTACTTTACAAGTTACAATAAGAATAAGCAAAATAAATAAACTTACTAATCTATTAATAATTAATTTTCATGCAACATTTGGTAGAACCCTAAAACATGGCCAACTAGTGACAACTTGTCAATTAAACAATTTAAACAAGTAGCACATAATCATTACTATTAACAATTAATTTTTAACTAGCATATCATGTAAAAAGTGATATCCATGAAAAATTATGCATGAATTTCATGGATACCCTTTATTTGCTAATTTTATAGGTACATTGATAATAACAACAATTTTCACTAAACATGTCATTATTCTTGTTAAACATCAAATTTTAAATGGGATTTAAAAAAACTAACAAATATTAAAGTTTAATTTAAGAAAGAAAAAAAATTGTAGCCTAGTGTTTTCTAGCTAGATCCCACGCAAAACAACAAAACAACAAAAAAAAAACATAATTAATTTTTATTTTTCTTTGTCTGATCATGTGACCTTCATACCATAACAAAAAATATTTGTTTTCTGTGTTTGCGCTGATCCACCGAATGAAACATATTTTTATTTTTTATTTTTCTTGCAGTTCGTCGACATGATCACCACAGCCAATACCAAAACAATTTTTTTTTCCTTGTGTTTGTCGAACTAACCAAAACCCTCACAAAATTTATGTTTAACAAATCTAACTAATTATAACATACGTGTGGCTCTGATACCACTGTTAGAGTATACAATATAATATATTCAAATTGTCACACAATTGCGGAAGCGAATAAACACGTATATGTAATTAGTTAAGATAGAATTGTACCTTTTAGCAAAGCTCCAATAAACTATAATTAAATAGTTGAGGGTTTAAAGTAAAACCCCTCTACGATCGCACACACGACAGCAGCACAATAAGTATGCTAGTACTCCGTTCTTATTCCTTGGTCAAACCAAAAGATGACAAAAAACAAAAAAAAAACCCCTTGGTTTGTTTTGATTCGTACGTACAAGAAAAGAGAGAGAGAGTATTGAATTAATTATTCAGGGTTTAATTACCTCTCTATTTATAGGGTGTACGTAACTTGGAAAATAAGATTAGGGTTTTCCTAAACCCATGGGCCAGCCTCGTAGGGTTTTCTGGAATGTTCCAGAATTCTCCAAGTTTACTAATTACAATTAAGTCCCTCTCCTTTTAATAAACGTACAATTAACATTTTAATAAACGTTTATTAATTATTTCGTGAACGGATTAATTAATATATCTCACATTTATATTAATTAATTATATTGAGCATAAGTGTCAATACGTGTGACCCCGTAGGCTTAAATATTTCCGGACATGCATTTATTTATTACGTGGTCATATCCCAACACTTCTGACACATCAACGCCACATCAGCTTTCCACCAACTGATTCCCCAATGCCAACAGTTTAACCACTTCCATACCACTTTATTTACACTTTAATTATTTAATATACAAACACACACACAAATAATTAAAACACAAAAAAAAAAAAAAAAAAAAAAAAAAAAAAAAAAAAAAAAAAAAAAAAAAAAGAATCTTACAATTAGGGGCCATTATTTCAAGTGGTTAGACAAAGTGCACTTAACCGGTTGGAACTTTCTCTCTCCCAAAGTGATTCAAAACTGGTTCAGTGTTGGCACCCTCCCCTCTAACCGGTTTAAACCAATTCTCCAAAGTGGTTAACCGGTTCCCACCGTTGGCACCGCTCTTATTGTCCTCTTAGCTACTTATACCAATTGAAACTGACAAATTTTGCTGGATTGTTGTAACTTTTCTATTAATGTGGTTGTTGTTGTACGAATGGCAAAACTTAAAGTAATTAAGGCGGTTTACAACGCTCAAGTGCAAGTGACACCTCCATGTGGGGCCCCAAGAGGTCAGGCCATACACTTTGCTGCTGTCGCATCTACTTTCAGCTCATGCCATCATAACTGGGACTAGTGGCGGATATTGTTCATGTTGCCGAACTATCCCTAAGTTATCCAATCTTTCTCGACTCTGCATCGTTGTATCATGGTACATAATTGGGTCATAATTACTACTTCATTTCAACCCAAAATACTTTTTGTAACCATTTTTATCTCCAATTCAAACAGGATTACATCTTGTTTAGCCGTGTTCTAGTTTCTCAATGGTATGAATTATGATAAGTAGTCGAAATAGTGGTGAGAGCGAGATCAATGGCATGTACTATTGTTATCTTATAACGCCTCGAAAATTTACTTGGGAGTGGCTATCGTTAGTTTTATAAGCATTCTTCTTGGTATAGTATATATATATATATATAACCTCGCTTGTGTGTCAGCTGTATGTAATAAGTGAGTGAAACTTGTCATCGTCTCATCGAACTGAAGAACATCGACGACCTAATTGTACCGGCACCTCCAATGTTTCTATCACTCCTTTTGGAGTCAGAGGTGAGGTTAAATTGCTATCTAGAGGACTAATTCTTAGGAAATAAGGACATACATGTATCTTGTAACAAATAGGATGCATGCTGATGCTAAGTTTTCTTAATATATTATAGTGTCTTTACAGTCATATTAATGTTTATACAAGCTTCAACCATATTGGGTTTTTATTTTCTTTTTGTTGTGATGTTGTCCGTTGTATGATAGTTATGTACGGTCTTCTTATTAGTACAATGTATGAAAAATCTTGGTTTTTGGTCTGGTACGCTTCAAAAACAACATATTTTGTACATTTGTTTTAAGGGATTTGATAAACAATGGGCTAAGGAAATGGTTTAACATAGCTTGTATAGAACACTAAAATAATAAAACATTCAAACTTGTATAAAAATAATGAATTGATGAATTATACGGAGTATATAGAAGGTGATGTTTATGATATACCATGTAACCATATATTGTCCTGGCGAAAAATAAATAAAAAAATTGTTTGAAGATCACTTGCACAAAAAAAAGCACATAAAATTTCTTCCTTGCTCCAATCAACATTTATTTAAAATTCGTTTATGAAAAGAAAATTGATATACGTGAGGTGTTAATCGTAATTCGTACTTATGTTTGATTAAAATTACAGAACAAACTAAAGAGAAATGGTGGGTGTCCAATCCATTGCTGCTAGTTGGGCTGGGAATTAAATATAGAGATGGGGCCTATACAGGCCGAGCTGGAATTATTGGGAGAGTATGTTGAGTTGTTGACTATGTTCCTTGTTTTTCTGGACTTGACCTTGATGGCTTGATATATGTCAAATGGGCCGGTTAGGGTCAAAAAGGGTCGGGTTACACCAACCTGTGGACATTTATTTATCTTTTTTTAACTTTGTAAGTAGATGTAAATCTGATGATTATGAAAACTATATATGACTTAAATTAAAAAATAAGTATAATTTACTTTAATTACAATGACTTGTTAAAACACTATAAGCATCTGGATACATACGTCAGTGATTTTTGACCCATACAAAAATTTGAACGGTTTCAGTTTTAACTAATTTTTATATTTTACCCGTTTAGACACATCTCCATACAATCGGGTTAATATGTCATTTTATAGACCATGACTTAGTTTAATGGTGTAGGGTTTGGACTCTTATTGATAAGCATAAGCTAAATAATTTAAAAGCATGCCAATGGTTGCTTTACAGCTTGTTTTAGTAGGAAATCAAACACTTGGTCATGTACTCTTTTTTTTCTAGAAAGGCAAGTACCCACACACACTACTACCACGAATATTTACATTAATCCACGAATATATATAATTGTCACATTCCAGGACTCAAACCCCCAATCTCTTGGTTGTAAGGGTCACCACGATACCGTTAGGCCAAAGACCCCTTGATACTTGCTCATGTACTTTACCTGAATCATCAAATTACTGATTTATCTGCTCCTACACATAAATACTACTAGTAAATACAATTAATATGGGTTTAAAAACTTAATAAAGTATATTATTATTGTTATAGCTGTGTTGGGACTTTAACAACTATTTTCAATAATCACACATTAATAAGCATGAGTGGAGTTGAAGTATAATGAGAATTAAGTTAAACAGGGATTGCATGTTTAAGTTAATGGAGTGTTTGGTGATTGATGGTTAGAAGATTGAAGCCATGTTTTGGTGTGTTTGTGTGTCCTGGTCAATGGGGCTCCATGTTCCTTCACATTCTTTGGTGGGTGATCTGGCCTTTTTGGTAATGGGTCAACTGTTTTGGTCCCTTCTTGTCTCCATTTCCTTTAACTCTATCTTTGCTTATTCTTCAAAAACAAACAAAATATTATGATCACCATACCAAAATCTAAATGATGCTTTATTATAAGTTTTTTTCTGAAACCAATCTTTTGGTTAGTGTTTGTCAAATCTTATACGCAGGTTGTTCGCCTTACTTATAAGTTATAACGATGTTAAGCTCCATCAGAACATCATTTGTGGAATGCTATTTTACGTTTTTTTTAGTTGTTATTCGTAAAACGTTAATCGTATATGTTAAAAGATTGACAATTTGTTTATATCATTACGATTACAGATTGGCTCGGGGTGAATTTCTTACTTTTTAAAGTTAGTACATTATACAACATATGATCGATAAACATACTCTAGTGCTTACTTTTTGGACTATGAAAAAAATAGAGTGGAAGTAAACATAACATGGTCAAACCGCAAAACCAATAAAGTTGACTTTATTTGTGTGTCCGTCTTTGACTTTTTGATATTGCTAGTTTCCCAACTCATCCAATATCTGCTGTGGATCTGCATTGTTAAAGATGATACTTTAAAAAATTAAAAAAATAATGATAATAAAAATTAAAGGGAAAAATAATGTATATGAATGAATCTATCATATACATTTTAGGATCCATATATAATTCATCGCTTTTTGCAACTTGTTTCATTCACGTAGACCAAACAAACTTCCTTGTTTTCAAGGAGTTTGTCTCCATGAGGGTTAATTAAGGACTTAAAAGTGGGGTTATACATTAATTATTGTGATTAGACGATTTTTTTAAAGAGCAGTCCTACAAACTACCTCACATAATATATAATCACGAATATTTACATTCACTTCCAGTGAGGCTTAAACCCCTAACTTATAGGTTGAAAGGTCATCTTATACCGTTAGGCCAAATGTCATTTGGTTTGTTGTGATCATGTTATATCTTATCTGTTGGCTATGCTAGTAATGTTCGATTTTGATACATTGAATCATTTACTCGAACTATTTTTGCCTATTTCTAAATTTTTGTTACATCATGTATGAGTGACGCAAAATGAAGATGTGAACTAGAAAGAAGCTAGCTAGGGCGTCTTTTCATTTGAAAGGATTGAATGAATGATGACCATTTGAAAAAACTCGATAAATAATTGAAGTTATTTGCATTTTCAACATTGACTAAAAGGATCAAATCATACTAAAACTTGATTTGATTTGATGCTTGGGTTTTTTATTGTCGCGTCTTAGTTGGATCAACGAGAGTTTAATTTGTAAACAAGTTAATATATAGCATGCATCTAGATTGGATTCGAACTTAACATACGATACTTCCTGATGCAACTTAACAAACCCAACGATTAATTGATAATTGGTAGACCAGTAAGAACGTGACGAACAACCTTTCATTGTCATGGTACACATAATATCCGAAGACTCGTAAAAGACTTTACGACGTTTTTGGAATAGATCCAAACCAATCCAAGTGAGGCCCGCTTAATATTCTACGATGTGGTACCTCTTAAAAGATGTCGAATATACGAGAGAGAAAAAGTTGTCCTACGGATTATAACAGGCTCTCTCAAGAAATATGCGTTTGTTCCGCGAAATTCAACCAAATTCAATAAAATGTAATCTCAATTCCACTCCACATAGGTGTTTGGTTCACGGATGAATCGATTTGAAGATCATCATATTTCTTCACTCAAAGGAACTTACATTTCTTGAAATTCAAATTCATTTTATAATTCCAAATTATCCAAAACATTACGGGAACCAAACGCACTGTAAGTCACAGTTTGTGGTATAAATACATATAAACATAGTTGGCTTTTGAAATGACTCTTCATATATATAGTTTACGCCTAACTTTTATATATATCACATCTTTCCTTAAATACCTAACTTCACAACGTACTTAACTTATTTTGGAACCTCTTTCGACAAACTTATTTTGTTTCCAATGGTTACGATCGTTACAACAACAAGATAATCAGAAAAATATCGGTTTGGCCTCATTCGACAATCGTACAAAAATCATTGTTCTCTTCTCCTTCATGAGAGTTAAGACAATCTTTCTTTTTCCCTGATTCGGTGAAATTACATAAAAGCTAATGTCATTATGCTCGAACTTTGGTTTAAAACGTAACTATCATGTCTATTTTCTTGTATTTTACTTGAGTACGATTGCTACCATACATCCCACCCTTATGCTTGTTTTTGTAGTTTCCAAACTAATGCATCTATTGATTATATAACATGATTTGAATTATTCCACGATTAAAATGACCGTCTCTTACAAATAATGTTATCGTTATCGTTATCACAATTTGGGCATATTTCTTGTAATACATGTAACACTAAATTTGGTAGTGTATACAAGAAATCAAAACGTAGAAAAAGGTAAAAATGAACATAAATTCAAATGAAATATGCATTTGCTCTTTACCCTTTTACACTCTGCTTTTTCTTTTTATTTGGTTGTTTATCTCTTTTTCTTGCATTCTTACCTCCTTCAATTCTTGAGTTAAAAGCAAAATATACTTGTGTTGATGTAAAGGAAAATTGCATCTAGCACTACCACCCACAACACCAACTTTCTTGTCATATATTCCATCTTTCACACACATAATTAGCTATTGGAGCCATGCCCTTTTTAATTTCTTCTTTCTCTTCATCATTCAAGGATCTCATTGTCAAAATCTTTATGCTATACTTTATTTTTTTCTAGTTTGTGTGATTGAATTATATATAAAGAAAAGTTATCACCGGAAAGAAAGAAAATTGTTACTCGTACCTAACTGCACATTAGCTTTATACGAATAATGGCAATTCGCGTATTTGTACGTACAATACTCCCTGTGTTGCTCCAAAGGTGAAGTAACACGTTAGGTGAGGACTAGTTTATGCTTCGGGAGGCAGGACCGAGAGAATATTCTGTGCGATTGTTGATGAGACCTTGAACCGAAAGGAGGATACCCCTTTCGGCTGGCGATTCCCTATTGGTAACTCCGACTACCGTTTGGATAGACGAGTTATACGCCACAAATGTCAATGGCCTCTTTCGGTATCAGAGTGTATTTAATGTCCGTCATCAATGCCCAACAACTGGTGGTTGGGCGACTATTTATAGTGCTTCACACGTCCTTCCTTTACCCATTTCGGTATCTCTCTATTGTCCGTTGGATATAAGTGTTACCGCCTCCATTTGCAGCATTAATTAGATGCGACAACTCATCGGACATTTCCCTTCGGTAGGACGAAGACCTATGACTTGATATTTCCTTATAAACCTGTTATGCTTTAAAGGTTCTCTTTTAGGTACAAGGTGTTTCGGTATCGGCATACCGATACCGAGGTACGTCATCAGCCCCCCAATCTATTTTGGCAAAAAATCAGTGTTTTATGCCGAAATAGATTCATTAAAAATTACTATTATTATTTTATTTTTATTTTTTTTTTAGTCGGCCGAAAGTAGGTAAGTCTGCGTAATCGGCCTTGTCGTTGGTCTTGTATGCTGACGCGTGTAGAGTAATCATTACGTTGTCATGTCAATCTGTCAGAAGGGCGCGTCGGTTAGTCAGGAGGGCGCGTCGGTACGCATTCCCGTAGCGGTTATGTTTTCCTATTATAAATATGTGTAAACCGGTCATTTTCACATTATTTCACCCCCTTGGCTCTGCGACCGAAAGGCTTTTCTACCACCGGAACCCTTCTGCTCTGCTACCGAAAGCTAAATTCTCCCTTCATTTCAGGTATATTTCTTTTCCACCATTTTATTATTTTATTATTATTTCCTTCTATAAAGGTCTTCCTGCCATGCTCCCCATTCGGTCATAGTTGTACGATACCCGGCTTTATATGAGTTGTATGTTGCTTTCTAGTTTTATAGCTTTCCTTTTCCTTTCGGTACATGTAGTTATATAATCCTTCGACATGGCCAACGGTATGGCTATCGGCAAGTGGGATAAAAGCTTCTCTGTAATGACCCAGACCAACGTTAATATTTTTTGTGCCACTTTCAATATACCCATGGATCTTAACCCTACCGCTCCGGGACCCAATAAACGTATAGACGAGTTTCCGGAGGGTATGATAGGTGTTTATACCCGATTTTTTAATTGTTCCAACCTTCGTATACCTTTTTCCCGCTTCTTCCTTACTGTGATGCAATATCACAATTTTATATATCTCAACTAACTCCCGGTGCCGCCCTCAAAATTTCTTGTTTCGAAATTCAATGTCGATCCCTTGGTTTCGAACCCACAGTTCCCCTATTCCGTCGCTTCTATACTCTTAGCCGAAAGGGTAATTGGATTACGGTCGAACTTCGGCCGAAACCGATAGAAAGTTGCATCACCCAATACCCTACCAGTGTGAAGAAATGGAAGGATCATTTTTTTTATATCAAAGCTTCTGCCGTACCCTTTAAGATGGTTTGGAAACCCTTTGGTGCTGTTATAAAGGATGACATGCCCACCGATGTAGAAGCTGGGGCCGACCTTGTTAAGACATTAATCACAAACAAAATGCGTGTCCGTAGCTTTTTTGAGCAAGCGTTGGTCATCGCTGGAATTAGTCGGGTTTGGGCGGATGCTGATTCGGTTCCGACTTTGATGTACGAAGGGGCAGGTGTGTGTGACCTTGTTGCTTTTTTTCATACTTTGTTTGTTTGAGCTAACCGTTTCTTTATTTTTCCGCAGAGATAAGTTTGAGAGCTTTCCTTCAGAAGAAAGACTTGACAGAGGTGACTGCCGGTTCCCGCCCGCGTCGGCCGGAAGAGCCGGTGCATACCTCTATTCGTCCAGATATCATTGTCCATCCTTCGAACGAAACTGTGGAGCTGGTTGAACCTGCACCTTTACCTGAGATATCTATCAAAGTTTCTCAGCCGAAGAGGAAAGAGGTTAACGAAGCCGAAGGTAGCGAGCAGCCGAAGAAAAGGCTAAAACGTGCGGCCCAACCTGCTAAATCTCCACCGAAGAAGAAAAAGCAGGTGGTCGAGTCTTCTCAACGTCAGCTAATTGATGAGTCCACCGATACCGATACCGAAGGTGATATTTCTGATTTTGATACTTACAACGATTCTTTTCCGGGTGGTACGCCCCTTGCTTCCGGGTGGTCCACCCCCGATGTTTTTATGAATGATCCAGGCTTCGAGAAGCTGAAAAGTAGTCCGGGTGTTCGGTGTATTGACCCGCAAGGTGTTCTTCGTCTTATAGGTTCGAGACATGCGCAGCCATTGTCGGCAGTTAGGCAGGAGGAGGTGGTGAATGTGGAGGACACGCCTAGCGGTGGTCATGGGTCGGAAGGTAGGAATAAGTATGACGATGGTGGGGGTAGATTTTTGGGGGAGGGTAGTAATTTACAAAAATTCGAAGAATTTGCGAGTGGGGTAGATTCTGATGCGCCAAGGTCTCGGTATGCCGAAGTTAGTGCCGAGGAGCTGGAGGCGGAATATGGTGAGAAGATCTTTCGTCCCCAATGGGACATAAAAAATAAAGATGTTCTCGATGATCCTTTCGTCTGTCGGGAGCTTATTCGTGGGTTAGCTACTCATGGTGAGAAACGTGCCATGGCCACCAAATCCTCCGTCCAGGTACGAAAATTAGTAATTTTAAATAAATCCAAACGAGGTTACGAAATGTTCAGAGTATGATTTTTTCTTTCTTTTGTGTAGGTTATGTCCGATTACTACTATCATGAGGCTGCGGCCGTTACTCATGGGAGAGAGGCAGTTCGTAGGTGGGAGATATGTTATGAGGCCCTTCGTCAGGAGAGACTGAAGATGAAAAAAGCCTTTGCCGACCTCCAGGAACGCGATGCCCGTATTTCGGAACTTCAAGCAAGGACTGATGAGAGTGTTCTGGATGAGGTTAATTTTTGGGTGGTGACCGAAAGGTTGCGTTTGATGGAGCAGAAGAGAGAAAAAGCTTTAGAGAAAAGTCGTCGTATGCAGCAGCGGATTGATGAGCTCTCCGCCTCCATTGCCGATCATGAAAGATCCCTAGCTACCGAAAGGAGCAGTGGCGCCGAAAGGCTTTTAGCAATGGAGAGGTCGAAGCAGCAGGTAATCGATGAGCTGACCAAGGAAAATGAAAAATTGCGGGAGGAACGTAGGTGGTTCGCCGCTCATTCTTCCGGTCACGCCTTCGAGACCCTTCGCCAGAGCTACGAGTATTTATAATCTGTTGCTGTTGTTCAGAATACGGCCATAGACTATGGTCGTCATGAGGGCGTGCTTCTTGGTTACCATAAGGCGAGCATGGATGTTCCTATCGAGACGTCGGAGGGTTATGACCCGGGGGCCGAAAGTCGCTTAGACACTGCTGCTGACGAGTTGGGACAAGTTCAATATCCCTATCTTCAGAAGATTGCAAAAAGTGGTGACGTCTCGGTCGATGATTTTAAAGCTATCAAGCCTGCTCCCGCCCCTGATACTTAGGAATTTGTAAATTGTTGTTGATACATTCCCAAATAACATTTTGCTTGTAAATATATTTTCGGCCTCATGCCGTTTTGTCTATGATTTTATTTTATTTTGTTCTTTTTTATTCCGTTTACTACTTGCTCATGAACTGCGTTTTTGTTCGGTATTTTTATTCGGCATCTTGTTAATTATGCCATGATTCTGGTTATGGACCGGAGGATATTGATAATTTCCTATTTATACATCGTGCTTGATTAGGCCGTAAATCTTGTCTTGGGCCGAAAGATATTGAAAATTTTTATTTATATATCGGCGTTTGATTGGGCTGTAACCCTTGTCATGGGCCGAAGGCTATTGACAATTTTTATTTATATATCGGCGTCTGATTAGGCCGTAACTCTTGTCATGGGCCGAAGGCTATTGACAAATTTTATTTATATATCGGCGTCTGATTAGGCCGTAACTCTTGTCGTTGGCCGAAGGCAATTGACAATTTTGTTGGTCAGTGATCGTTAGGCAAAGCGTCCTTTGCAGATTTATGTGACCTTAGGTTGAACATTTGCAACCATAAGTTCGGTACACCGATATTTATCGGTGTGCCAGAGCGTGTTAGAGAGGTAAGCTCAACCCTGTGTCTTATATCGGATTGTCAAGTGTTAAACCGCTGCTCACAGCGTAAATATATTAATATTTATCAAAAGTACAATCGGGACTAGTATTTAAAATTAGTCTCCTTATCGGCCTATTCAAAAGTAGAATTTTCGGAGGTTCGCTCCGTTCCAACTTCTCGGCAATGCTTTCCCCTTTTCGTCAATGAGCTCGTAGGAGCCGTTACCGTAAGCTCTGGCTATACGATATGGGCCTTCCCATTTTGGACCCATCTTCCCTAGGCTCTGTTGTCTGCTTGCTTCATTTTTCCGTAACACATAGTCTCCGACACGGAACGTCGAAGGCCTAACGCGTTGGTTGTAGTATTGCTCTATCTTCTTCTTATGGTTTGCCTCTCTGATGGCGGCTATTTCACGTCTTTCTTCTAATAAATCCAAGTTTAGCAACAATTCTTTGTCATTTCCGGCATCCCTTTCTCCTGAGGTTCGGTAAGTCGGGATTCCGATTTCCGTCGGTATAATGGCTTCTGATCCGTAGGTTAGGCTGAAAGGTGTTTCTCCATGACTTGTTTTTATCATTGTTCTATGTGCCCACAGCACATGTGGCAAGTGTTCCGTCCAATTGGAACCGTCTGTGTCTATCCGTGCCTTTAGTCCTTCTACGATGCTTCGGTTTATCCTTTCTACTTGACCATTTCCCTGTGGGTGAGCAACCGACGTGAATATTTGTTTCACATTTAATTCTTCTCACCATCCTCTGAAAGGGTTGTCTGCAAACTGCTTCCCGTTATCTGTGACAATTTCTCTCGGTACGCCGAAACGGCAAACAATGCTATCCCATACGAATTTCTTCACATTCTTCCCGGTTATCCTTGCTAATGGCACTGCTTCGACCCACTTTGTAAAATAGTCTACTGCCACTAGGAGAAATTTTAAATTTCCCGGAGCTTGTGGAAAAGGACCAACTATATCCATTCCCCATTTGCGGAAGGGCCAAGCGCTTACGACGGGTATCATATTCTGTTTCGGCAATTTTGGTATTGGCGCATGAATTTGGCATGCCCTACACTTTCGTATCTCTTGTACCGCATCCTGATGCATTGTAGGCCAGTAATAGCCTGCGTTCATCGCTTTCGCCACCACCGACCTTGGACCAGAATGTAACCCGCATGAACCCTCATGAATTTCTCTAACGATGTAATTGGCCTGAAGGGGTCCGACACACCGTAACATTGGTCCCAAGTATGATCTTTTGTACATAATCCCGTCTTCGACCTCGAATCGTAAGGATTTGACGGCTATTTTTTGTGCCTCCCTGTCATCCTCCGGAAGGATACCTTCGGTTAGATACTTATAGATTGGTGTCATCCAGGTTGTTCCATCTTCGGTCACAACCAAATTCACTTCTTCACACATGACCGAGGGCTTGCCCAATGTTTCCACTAGAACTTGTTTTGTTAGGTGTTCGAAAGCCACTGAGGCTAATTTACTCAACGCGTCTGCTTTGTGATTCTTACTTCGTGGTACTTGTTCTATTGTTGCTCTTTCGAAATTTTTCATCATTTCTTTCGCTTTGTCCCGGTACCTTTTCATTACGTTACCTCTTGCCTCGTAGTCTCCATTTATTTGATTGGCTACCAGCTTCGAGTCCACGAAGACTTTTAACCTTTCGACACCCAATCTTGAGGCCAGGCGAAGCCCTGCTAGTAATGCTTCGTACTCTGCCTAGTTGTTGGACGCATCGAAACCGAAACGCAGTGCATACGTGTGCTCTATTCCCATCGGGTCTGTAAGGATAAGTCCTGCACCATAACCGAAGCTATTTGATGCCCCATCGGTGAATAAATTCCACTCGGTTTCCTTTGGTATTTCCCCTGTCGGCATTTCAGCAACGAAATCCGCCAATATCTGGCCTTTTATTGATGTTCGTGACTGGTATTCAATGCCATGTTCGCCCAGCTCGATTGCCCATTTTGCCAATCGGCCTGAAACTTCCGGTTTGTGTAGCACCTGCCGGATTGGCTGATCGGTTATTACGATTACTTGATGTGCCTGGAAGTATCGCCTTAGGCGTCTCGAGGCATGAACCAAAGATAAGGCCAATTTTTCTAAAGGAGAATAATTCGTTTCCGGTCCGTGTAGTGCCCGACTAATGAAATATATAGGAAGTTGTTTACCCTCCCTTTCGGCCATCAATACCGCACTGACTGCTTCATTTGCTGCTGCTAGGTATAGGTATAACGATTCCCCTGCTTTCGGTGCTACAAGCATCGGTAGAGATATGAGGGCGAGCTTTACTTCCTCGAAGGCCTTGTCGGCCTCAACCGTCCATTTGAAGTTTCGCTTGTTCACACCGTTTTTCAATGTTTTGAAGAACGGAAGTGATCTTTCGGCTGAACGAGACAGATATCTGTTTAATGCCGCCAATTTCCCGTTTAGGCTTTGGACTTCCTTTATCGTCTTCGGTGGACGCAAGTCGACGATAGCTTTTGTTTTATCAGGGTTTGCCCTTATACCTCTTTCCGTGATGATATGTCCCAAGAATTTGCCCTCTTCCACCCCAAAAATACATTTTTTTGGGTTTAGCTTCATGTTAATCCTCCGGAGGTTGTCAAAGGTTTCTTGTACATCGGCAAGCATAACCTGTGGTGCCGTGCTTTTTATCACAATATCATCGACATAGGCCTCCAGGTTTCTCCCAATCTATTCCTTGAAACTTCTGTCGACCAACCGCTGATATGTCGCGCCCGCATTCTTTAGACCGAAAGGCATTTTTCGGTAGCAGTAAACCCCTTGATCTGTGTGAAAAGCCGTTTTGTCTTCGTCTTCTTTTGCCATCTGAATCTGGTGATACCCCTTGTATGCATCCAGAAAACATTTATACTTGAAGCCAGAAAGGGCTTCGACTTTCCAATCTATTTCCGGTAGGGGGTAGGGATCCTTCGGACAAGCGGCATTGATATCTTTGAAATCGACGCACATTCTCCATGAGCCGTCGTTCTTCTTTACCATTACTGGGTTAGCGATCCAGGTACGATACTTTACTTCTCTCACAATTTCGACATTTACTAGCTTATCTACTGACTCACACGCCGCTTTGCTTCTTTCTGGTGCCAACGATCTCTTTTTCTGCACTACAGGCCTTATACTTTTGTCTGCGTTCAGACGGTGTTCGATAACGTCTCTCGATACACCCGTCATGTCGGATTCTGTCCATGCGAAGACATCTATATTCTTTTTTAACAGAAGCAGTAGCCCCGTTTTTATATGTTCCGGTATTCTACTACCGATGGATACTGGTTGTTCCGGGTATTGAGGATTAAGAATGAACTTTTCTTCAGTCTCTTCGGGTGTCATATCCTCCGGGGCCCCGGACTCCAGTGGCTTTTCTGCCGGGACCTCGCGAGAGCTTTCTTCATATAATTCCCTTTCGGCTTGCAAACTTTCACGAACTTCTTTTCTATCTGCTCTGACCGTTGCGATGCCATGTGGAGTTGGGAACTTCATGATTGCATGCATGGTTGATGCTACAGCTCGTAAGGCAGATAGGCCTGGACGGCATAGTAGAATGTTGTAGGATGAGGGCGCGTCGACCACTAAGAATCGTAAGACTATCGTTCGGCTTAGTGGGTATTCACCAAAGGTTACCGGTATGGCTACTTCACCCATCGGCCATACTCTTTCTCCTGCAAAGCCCACGAGGGGTCCTCCGGTGTTTCGAATCTTTTGTTGAAATTCATGTTCCAATGCTCGAAAACAATGCGCATACATGATTTCTGATGCGCTGCCTCCATCCACGTAGATACGATGTACCATTTGATTTCCGACTTCAGCTTTTATGACCAGTGGGTCGCTAGTCGGAAAATTTCCAGGTTCAGTTGGGAAAGTGATTGGTTCGTCCATCCAGTTTTCTGAGCGTTCCTTTCGTTTGGACCGATTCCATTCGGAGTATGTCACCATTATAGATTTCCCGCGCCCCTTCGACCCGCTATCTTTCTGACCAAGTGTTTGTCCCTAACCTTGGATCTATACGAACCGAGTCAATCAATTGATGGCGGAAACAACAATTGACTAATCACACAATCACACGAATAATCAATACTCAATGAATATCAAACGAAACGTATTATATTGATTATATTCGACTAGCTTTACAGAGATTTCGACAAATGGCGTTTAGGGTTTCGTCAACCCTAAACAGAAAACGTAAATACGAATTTATACAAACTCTGGCACCTGCGACGTCGCACACGACGTCGCAGGCCCAAGCCCATGCGACGTTGACTACGTCGCAGGCCCAAAACCTGACGTCGCACCTGCGACGTTACACGCAACGTCGCAGGAATCAGGAAACTCAAAACTGATTACAAACTACGAGCTAGACCAACTGACAGACACAAACATGTACCAACAAACTCCCCCGTGTCTTCAGCTTGGTCTTCAAAAATCTTCTTTAAACCCAGCCCGCAGGAAATTGACCGTCGGCGTGAATTCCATTAGCCACACAAACTGTAACCACATTATAAAACTGTTCGGCTAAACATTTATTGAATTCATTCTTTTCACCGACCCGAATCCGATTGTCGTAGAGTTTTCTCAAATCTTTTTCATGAAGATTAATCAAACTCATCGGATCATATATTTTAAACGTTGCTTGCTTTAAATTCCATATACCTCCAACTTCTGGCCATGGTTCAGAATCTGGAACAAAGTAATAATCGCTTCACCAGTCTGTGGATCAAGTTCCCATTTAACGAATCTTCGCAGAAAATAATAAGGAACAGGTTCCAGAGGTATCTCAGTCAAACATTTTGCAGGCGCATAATGAACTCTAACGATCGGACGCTTCGTATCTGGATCAATCTTTTTCTTGAATGTATATCGAGTACCTAACGTCGGTTTCAACTTATTATACTTCTTTGACAGAACCTCTCGACGTAAGCATCTTTGCATAAATTCAGCGTAATCATTCTTGAACGGATTGATCAGATTCAATTGAGCTAAACGATTTATTTCTCCTTTCAGCAACGAGCTCAATCTATCAAAACGCATTCTGAAGTACTGAACTATATCCCTTCTCTTTATCATAAACAAATTTCTCTGACATTTCCAGCTTCTGATAACTCCTGTGTAATTTCGACTAACTCGATAAACTTGACATTTAACTGGAATAGGAACTGGATTGCGTCCCTTAGGCCACCATTGCTTATTTCTTTCTCTCTTTTCTTCAGCAGTTAATTTCTTCTTAGGAACATCAGAAGATTCAGTTTCAGGAGCTGCTGAGTCCGGTGCCTGTGTCTCTGGAGCTGGAGTCGATTGTGGAGCAGGCTTTGCAGAAGAGCTTGATTCTTCACATTGATTCTTAGCAGGCCTCTCATCTTCACTTGAATCAGATTTAATAATCGGTGCACCATCGTAAGCTTCCCCAGATTGTGCATCATCATATGTTTCATCTGAATTCAACTGTTCTTCTTCAATCGAAACATCCTCATTCATCTCAAAAACATTCTCTGTTTCTTCCTCAGAGCCAACTCCACTGGCCATTCTCTGAATAAATGATAAGTCAGCGAATGAATAGTCAACGGCCAGCGGTCTCGGTTGCCCTGGAATATCATCAACACAAAAGTAATCCAAAACAGAAACATTTTCATTAACATTTTCAAGTACAGGGTTGGGGTTTACAGACGCAGGTTCACTTGACTCTAAATTGGGTACCCCAGACCCAGACTCCCCCGAGGCAAGTAACCTGCCTTCCAAAACATTAACCCAAAACTTCATTTCCTCAAGCTCCTTAGATTGAACCTCAATCAGTGTAGCTTGCTCAGCAATCTTTTCATCTTGAGCTTTCATCCTTTGCTGCATCCGCAAGATATCATCCATCATCTTTTGCATGAATGCTGGAGTCGGTTGAATCGCAAAATCATCTTGCGGTGACGGGTTGACTGGAGCTCTTGCTGATGAAGAACGACGAACACGACGACTAGGTCGATAAGTTACATCAGCAGAATCATCGTCACCTCGAGTACGTTTCCCGGTATCCCTTGGAGGTACATACTTGCGTCCTTGTCTGATCCTACGCTGAATCCTCAGATATCGGAATGAATCGGTAATCCGGATACGTTCCATCTCAGAGGGATGCGGAACAGTACCGTCCGAGTGCTCAGGCGTCGGACCACCATCCTGAGGACCTACATTTGCTGTAGCTTCATAATCAGAACCCTCAATAGTATCATGAGATGCTGAGTTGTCCGAGTCAACATGCCCAAATTGCTCAATGTTCTCCAAGAGAGCATCTACATTCTCCCCCGCAGCTTGAACAGGAATGTTCACAAGCGGTTGCTGTGGTGCCAGAATGTCCATATACTGAGGTTCCGGGGGCGGTACGTAATTCTCATCCACAATGGAACCAAATAAGGGAACATCCCTTGGTGCCTCAACCCCTTTCTCATAACCTACACAAACTGTAAAGATCCGACTCATCATTGGTGAAATCTTTAGTTGCTGATCAATATCACCCTGTGCCTGAAGATCTGGATGATGGCGAAGGATGTGCAACTGAATAAATCTCGGATATAATACCCATTTCTGATCCCCAGCGTTTGCGTTATCAACCACAGCCTTGAATATAAAACACGAGAAGTTGAACGGCTTGTTGTACACTAACGCTAACATGGCGGAAGCCAGACTTCGGCTCATCCCATCCGTTCCACCTTTCCTATTTCCCAAACAAACAATAATCACGTGCATCAAATATCTCCAAACACGTGTGAGATTCGCTTTCCGATACTGATCAGTGGGAATCCCGGGATATCCAATCCTTTGCATAGCCCCAGTAACGAAAATAGGATCAAAACTGACTGGCATATTCGGTTGATCGTTCAGCTGTAAAAGTTCCCGAATACTCTGTTCTGTAATAGTGATTTCCGTACCAAGAACTGTAGAGACCAGTCGTCGAACGTTGTTATCAGTAACAACATTTGCGTTTCTCCAGAAAGGGTTGATCAGATTTCCAAAAACCACAATGTTATCGGAAATGGTGTGGAATACCCTTGAACGTCTCAGAAATGCAATCATCTGACGATACGGTGCAGCTTTATCAGAAGTATCATCAAGGTAAGCAGCAGTATTATGACGTGCCTCAAATATCAAAGCCATATCTGCAAAAACAGAAACAGATTGCAACTCGAAAAAGGTTAGCAAAAAATGTTACATTTTTGGTAAAACCTTTATAAACTTCCTGGAACTAGCGACGTAGCCACTGACGTCGCATAACACAGAGCGACGTAGAATCGTACGTCGCCAAAAATCAGAATAAATTGAAGAGCGACGTAACACTTGACGTCGTAGAAAATTCGAGCGACGTCAAGAGGGACGTCGCATTTTGCAATTTATTGTGAATTTAATCACTTTATTTAAAATAGCGACGTAGCAAGGGACGTCGCGTAGGACGTCGCGGTAAAAGGCGACGTAGGGAAGGCGACGTAAACAAGTAATAATAACTAATTAGAGCGACGTAGGCCACGACGTCGCAGCGTACGTCGCACTGACGAACAGTCATCCCCAACCCAGAAAACCTAACCCTCGATTTTAGGGGTTTTCAAAATCAAACGCACGAAATTGTGCGGCTTACGATGGTGATCACAAAAATATAATTTATAACACGTAAATCATACAATACACCATCGAATTTATCCCAAAACCCGAAACCCTTTAAACCGTAATACATAAATAGCAACTATCGCATAATTACACGGTGAAAAGAGGTGAGATTGGTACCTAAGTGTGCGGAATAACGAGTAGATCAAAACTACGTGAATGAATCGGAATGAAAACAGCTACAAATCACAAAGATGCTCGAAAAAGTGCTACGTCGCAAATCGCCAGATGGTACGTCGCAGGCTACGTCGCAGGTGAATAGTGAATAGTGTGACGTGTTACATCGCGGTTGATACTATATATAGTCTAACCCTATGTGCGACGTAGACTGGGACGTCGCAAGCGACGGCGAGAGGGACGTCGCATAGAGCAGTGAGGATGTGATTTGAGTCGATTTTGAATTTTTCAAAAAATCGTTTACTCGTTATTTTAGCAAATAATATCCAAATGACTCGTGACTTGGAAAAATAACTTTGAATAAAAATAAAGCATAAAATGAAATAACTAAACTAAAAAAATCTTTTTGGTATTTTCTTCAATATCATAAAAAGTAAAAATATAACAGAATAAAATTACTAACACTCTATTTTTGGTGACGGAGTTGTTTTGTCTGATTAGGGATCATATCGGAATAACATGCAATTATTAGGAATAGTAAGTGTTATTTCGATCATCAGTATATTTGTCCATTTTAAATTTACGTGGCACATTTAAAACACATTTTATAAAAATTATTTCAAGACGATTATTGGTATTGTTTGTCCACCTAAACATGTTACATCCGTATTTGTGAGCTAACCTTTATTGTTAGTATGAATATTAATTTGTGAAACCTATTATATGATATACTGATAAACTTCAGTAAAACAAACACTGCATATTCACACAAGGTAAAGATTACAAGACCAAGTTAATCTCGGTTTTCTCGTAACATACACTTGATATTTATAGTTAGGCATACATCAAACCGACTATGAAGATACTAGTGGCCCCAGATCTGTACATAGTACAACAGAGGGTCCCTTAGTATGAACATAACAAGTTTGAGACTATTTGCATAACTAATGGATTCAGGTCTGTACGCGAGTACAACAATAGTCCCCATTAGTTAGGCGAATAATCATATTATCATTATATGCCAATTTTACATTTACATAATAATTATGACAGTGTATGATAGTACTTCCATTTATCAATTAAGACTTATGTCATACATCATATGATGTTTTTCACAAAGTAATAGACAAGTTTTAATGTTACTTCATACTCACTCACAGACCGGTGTGTATCATGCCTACCAATACATCGTGTAATGAAGACAATTTAGATAGAAACTGTTTTAAGTGTGTCATATAAACCTACTGACACATCCAAGATAAACCGTAAAATTCCATTTTGTGCATGTTACCCGATGTACTATCATATCCCAAGTTGTTTACAGACACAACTTCAACGTCTATTTTAAAAATGTTGCAATCTCGCGTTTTCTTTAATACTAAAGAGTATAAAGAGTGGCTATTGCGAGTTAAAATATATATATATATATATATATATATATATATATATATATATATATATATAATAATAAATGAATTTAAAATTTAAACTTAAAAATCCAAGTCACAGATCATTTCTTTGATTGAAAGAACCTTAAACCTATCAGATTGACCAGTTCAATAAAACGTGATCGCAAAAAGGCTTTTGTGAAAAGGTCCGCACACTGCTTAAGGGTTTCTATATGTACGACATCTATAAGGTGTTTCTCAAAGCAATCCCGTATGAAGTGGAACCTAAGTTCGATATGTTTGGTCTTAGACTGCTGTACGGGATTGTGTGTTATAGATATAGCAGCTGTATTATCAATGTAAATAGGAGTCATAGAGAGATTGAACCCGTAATCGCGTAGTTGATGCTGAATCCAGAGAACCTGAGAACAGCAACTTGCAGCAGCAACATACTCGGCTTCAGCTGTGGAAATAGCAACCGCAGTCTGCTTTTTGCACTGCCAAGAAACTAAGCGCGATCCAAGGAACTGACATCCTCCAGTAGTTGACTTCATATCTACCTTGCAGCCACCAAGATCCGAATCCGAATAGGCAGTTAACTCAAAGTTTTTCTCGTTTGAATACCATAGACCCAGAGATGGCCTAAAAGCGAGATATCCAAAAATGCGTTTTACTGCCTTCATATGAGACACCTTCGGATTTGCTTGAAATCGAGAGCAGAGTGAAACGGCAAACACTATATCTGGTCTTGAGGCAGTCAGATACATGAGAGAGCCTATCATTGAGCGATAGTCTTTCTCCTTGCAATCTTCGTCATCCTCATTAGGTCCAAGATTGTGTTTCACTTCAATTGGAGTGACGTAGTGTTTACAATCGAGCAATTCATACCGCTTCAACATGTCAGTGACATATTTTGACTGGTGTATATAAATTTCATTGTCAGATTGCTCGACCTGTAGTCCCAGAAAGAACGTGAGTTCCCCCATAGCACTCATTTCAAACTCAGATTTCATCAGTCTTTCAAAATCCTTGCACAACTGATCATTCGTTGATCCGAATATTATGTCGTCCACATAAACCTGCACAAGTAATAAATCCGCTCCTTCCCTTTTGATGAAAAGCGTACTATCAATCTGTCCTCTATCAAAACCATTCTTCAGCAAGTACTTGGCAAGTCTCTCATACCAAAGTCGAGGAGATTGATGAAGACCATACAAAGCTTTCTTCAGCTTGCAAACATGATTAGGGTGCTTTGGATCTTCAAAACCAGGAGGCTGACACACATAAATCACTGCGTCGACATCTCCGTATAGAAAAGCACACTTTACGTCAAGTTGATACACGCGGAATCCTTTAAAAGAAGCATAGGCTAGAAAAATTCTAATAGATTCCAAACGGGCGACAGGAGCGAAAACTTCATCATAGTCAATACCCTCTAGTTGACTATATCCTTGAACTACCAGACGGGCTTTATTTCGAATAACCGCCCCTTGATCATCCATTTTGTTACGGTAAACCCAACGAGTACCCGTCAAGTGAGCACCCTTGGGTAGAGGAACAATTTCCCAAACATTCATCTTATTTATTTGCTGTAGTTCCTCCTGCATAGCCTCGACCCAAGATGGATCTTTTAAGGCTTGTTCAACCTTTTTAGGTTCAATTTGAGACAAATGACATGAATCGATATGAGCTATAAGTCCCAAAAGCTGCTGAGCTGAAGTCTGCTTTGCTTGTTGTCGTGTTTGAACAGATGCATGAGGATCACCAATGATATTATCAATGGGGTGATCCTTATGTATACGAGTTTCTGGTATGGCACTTGGCACAAGATCCACACCCAGATTGTTCAAATCTCCCTCGGTTTCGGGAGTAGCAGCAGACTCAGGAAATGCTAACTCTTCTTCTTCCCCTTCACGTTCAGAAGTATATAAGTGAGAGTAGGCCATTGTTTCTTCCACTTCATCTTCTTCTTGAGGTTCCTCTAAAGGAGGCATATTTGGATCATATGGAAGCTCCTTTGTGTAGTTATAAACTGTTTTAGAAGGAGCAGTCGAAGATGGTGGAGTAGGAGATGGTGTAGGTGTAGGTGTAGGTGTAGTTGGTGGTGATTTGGTTGTTGTTTGTGGTTGTGTGGGTGTTGTTTGTGAAGGTGTATGTGTTGTTTGTGAAGGTGTAGGATTAGTTGGTGGAGGTGCGGGTGTTGCATTGGGAGATGGGTCGGATGGTTTATTATTAACAGGTATATCTTGAGTAATATCAAGTCCATGAAGTATAGAAACCAATTCTTCCGTATCATCCTCTTCCGGAATATTGAAAGAGTTGAAGAGGTTTCCATAGTTGAAAAACCAATCCGGACCCGTTCCTTGAGGAGGTTCCGTATACCTTAAACATTTCACCTCAAACTGTTCCTCAATCTGATTCGTTGATTTGTTGAAGACTCTTTTGTTCGGAGAGTTGACTGAATATCCAAGAAAAATCCCTTCAACAGCTTTATCACCAAACTTAGAGACCTTATCTTTTGTAATCATGATCATGCATGGACACCCAAATGGTTCTAGAAACTGCAGATTTGGCTTACGGTTATTGAAAAGTTCATAACACGTTTTGTTCTTTTTCTTAACCGTGAGCACTCTGTTGAGAACATAACAGGCAGTATTAACTGCCTCAGCCCAGAAGATGATTGGTAACTTGGAGTCAGCTAACATAGTCCGAGTTGTCTCGATGATTGTCCTGTTCTTCCTTTTTGCAACTCCATTCTGTTGTGGAGACCTCGGAGCACTAAATTGATGCTCAATACCTCTTGTAGCACAAAACAATTCGAGAGTTGAGTTCTTGAATTCAGTTCCATTGTCGCTTCGTATCCTTTTCACCTTCAAGTTGCACAGATTTGCCAACTTATCCAACAAATACACCAGATTATCAGGAGTCTCCCCCTTTGAGGTCAAAAAGTAAACCCACGAAAACCTTGAGTAGTCATCAGTAACTACCAAGCAGTAAGACCGACCACCAATACTTTTTGTAGAGACTGGACCGAAAAGATCCATATGCAGTAGTTCCAATGGTGTAGTAATGGAATTCACCTGCTTAGACTTATGGGACTTCTTACGTAGCTTTCCTTTTTGGCAAGAGATACAATCATCCTTTAGAGCAAATGACTGTTTTGGAACTCCTAGCACTAGGTCATTTTTAGTCAAGAAATTCATTTTTCGGAAATGAATGTGTCCCATTCGTCTGTGCCAAAGCAGTGAATCCTTTTCAGAAGCCTTAGACAAGAGACACGTATACTCGTTCGAGGTCTCAACAGTTCTCATGTTCAGAATGTATGTGTCATTATTTCTTGGTGCTCTCAGTAACACCCATTCTTCCGGAATGACATACCCAGGCTTCAGTATTACGCACTCTGTCTTTGTGAACGCAGTGGTATAATCCTTATCACAGACCTGTGAAACACTTAGCAAGTTGTGCGTAAGCTGTTCCACGTAGTTCACATTTTCAAAACTAACATTGCCGTTAGTTAGCGTTCCTCTTCCAGAAATGGTTCCTCCAGTATCTCCAGCAAAGGCAACATATCCTCCTGCGTATGGTTTAATATCCACAAGAAGAGATACATCGCCTGTCATATGTCGCGAGCAGCCGCTATCCAAATACCATTCACTATCTTTAACGCGTTCTGACTGCTGCAACACACAAACGAAGGAGATTAGTGAGAAACGGTGACCCAAGCCTTTACAGACTTAGGTCGACCGTGGTCATCAACAATAAGCACGTCAGATAGGATTTTATCTTTAAACAAATTAGAATTTTTATCTGATGTGTTATTGTTGACGACTGAAGAGTCAACATCAGACTCTTTTCGTTTCCAAACTTTAGAAGGTTCGGAATTGGTATTAGAAGTAATGTTGGGCTTTTGAATTGGCAAAGATTTTTGCTCAACATTACTTGGCTTCAAAACTGGCTTGGGAGAGTTTGAGTAACGCCTAGGTGGAGATTTTGAAAAAGAATTTCTATAAACAGATGTCCTAGGCATCTCTCTCCCATAGCGCTGATTTGACAGCTTTTGACATTCACGAATTAAATGTCCTTGTTTCTTGCAGTAGAAACAAGAACGAGTCTCAACAAACGGTTGAGGCTGAGGAACTACCACAGGAGATGGAGAAACATTTCTAGAACATGAACATTGCGTACACGTCTTAGAAAGTGTTTGTTTTGGTTGAGAGGTTGAAGTTGAAGGTTTATCATACGAAACTCTTTCATTTACTATTTTGTGTTGAAAAATCTTTACAGGTGACTGTAAAGTTTGTGGTTTCGAATTTAAAACCTTGGCTTTTCCCTTATTTGGTTGAACCTTAATTTCAGGTTCAACCTTTGAAATCACTTTTTCAGGTTTAACTTCAACTTTCTTAACCTCAGGATACTCCTAATTCGTAATGTCCTCAATCTCAACAATCTCCTCAAAACAGATTGGAGATTCATTCTTTAGCTCAACACTCTCTTCAACACTAACAGGAGATTCATTCACAGACTTAACAAACTTTGGCAAGGGGTACTCTGGCCGCTTGGTTTTCTCCTTTGCCGGTTTGTTATGTTTGGTCTCTTTAGCATCTTTAGCTTTTATACCGTAAAGCTTTGACCAATCAACTGGAATCTCTTCAAAGCCTTCCTTAACAGGCAGGGGACAGTGAGTAGTAGGAGGAGGGACTGAGTGGTATCCCAATCCTTCATTCTTTTTCCCACTAGTTCCATGCTTGCTAAGAATTTCATTAAAGACAACCGTTGAAGAATTTGAACCTAAGATTTTACTCTTATAATTCTCATACTCATTTTTTAAATCTGTAAGTTCTTTCTTTAGTAGTTCAATTTCAACAAGATAGCTTTTAATGGCATCTTCTTGACTAAAAACCTTAGATTTATATTTCTGAGTATCTAACCGATGAGCCTCAAGATGTTTTTCATAAAGTTTCTCATTAGCTTTTAAAAACTTATTTGACTCGGTTAGTTTTTCATTCTTTTTCCTCAACTCTACGGTGTCATTCTGATATGCCTTTAGAGATTCAGTTAACTTAATGCATGAGATACAATTTAATGGTTCATCAGGTACCTCATTCACAATGTGAGCCATCAAACACTGTTGGTATTGCTGGGAGACAGCCGTCCAATCCTGACTTGTGGGCTCGAAAACAATCAGGGCATTATCAGCAGGCCCTTTCTTGGTAACTTCCATTTCTTTGGTCTTTGGAGGAGTAGAAGGTGTTGTGAATCCCGATGCTGGCATTTTGGGTTTCTCGCATTCCCTGGCGAAGTGACCCAAGTTTTGACAATTGTAACACCGGACCTTACTCTTATTAAATCTGAAGCCAGTCTTCCCGTCACCTTCCAGGCTTTTACGCCCTGTCCTCTGCAAAAACTTTTGAATTCTTCGGGTGATCATTGCCACATTCCAAGTTAGATCCATTTGCTCCAGATCATCTTCATCAAGCTGAGCATAGTCTTCCTTAGTCAACTCCAAAGTAAGATTCGGTAGAGTAACCAAATCCTTGTATGAGCTTAAGAAAGCTGTGTAAATGGCAGCTTGTTCCTGAATAGCAGGTGAGACTTGAACCTGTTGTTGATTTGAAGAAGGTCCAGACATGAAAACAGAATGAATCCCATCGTAAGAAGAAGAAGAGGTTGATGAAGCATTTGTATTTGTCACGAAGGCGACTCCAGATCCATAAGTCTTACCAGAGTTAAGTTGAACACCATACACACTAGGATTCTGAATAGCAGCACCAGACCTTGTTTATTTCTTCTTAATCTTCATCGCGTGAGCTTGAAGATCCCCTATCAAAGTATCCAAAGACATGTTTGCAAGTTCTTCATTTTCTTTTAAAAACTTTAACATCCCAAGAACTCGGCAACACATCCAGTAGCTTCTTATTGACTTCAATAGGAGGAAAAGTATAACCCCCTTCAAACAACTCACCAACTAACCGTGAGTACCTAGTGAATAAAGAAGTTGTGTCTTCATCAGGAAGGATGTCAAAGATATCGTACTGTTTCTTAATTAGTTCGAGCTTGGCTTCCTTATACTTATCATTTCCTCCACAACGAGTTTCAATTGCCTAAGCTTTGATACCAGTTGTTTGTCCCTAACCTTGGATCTATACTAACCGAGTCAATCAATTGATGGCGGAAACAACAATTGACTAATCACACAATCACACGAATAATCAATACTCAATGAATATCAAACGAAACGTATTATATTGATTATATTCGACTAGCTTTACAGAGATTTCGACAAATGGCGTTTAGGGTTTCGTCAACCCTAAACAGAAAACGTAAATACGAATTTATACAAACTCTGGCACCTGCGACGTCGCACACGACGTCGCAGGCCCAAGCCCATGCGACGTTGACTACGTCGCAGGCCCAAAACCTGACGTCGCACCTGCGACGTTACACGCAACGTCGCAGGAATCAGGAAACTCAAAACTGATTACAAACTACGAGCTAGACCAACTGACAGACACAAACATGTACCAACACCAAGTGGTACGATAGCTTTACTTTCTTGTTTCACTATCGTCCCACTCCTAACGTCGTTTATCAAATGAGTTAGCTGTCCTGATTTCAATGCTTCTTCAATTTGTTTTCGAAGTTGAAAACAGTCGTTCGTATGATGGCCCCGGTCATTATGGAATTCGCAAAATCTGTCCATATTCCTCCGTTCGGGGGTTCCGGTTAGGGGACCCGGGGGTTTGAAGATCGAACGGGCTTCTTCAGTGGCTAAGATTTCACTAGGCGTTTTTGTGAGCGCCGTGAAGGGCATATTCCTTCGGTGAGACGTGGCCGGTGGCATAGTAGTTTGAGGGACTTTGCGGTGCTCCGGTCTGCTTGAACCGTAAGTCAGGAATGGACGAGGAGTCACGTTGCCCTTCCAAGTGTCCTGCCCTTTGGGGTTCCCCTTTCGGTTGATGGAATCAGGAACCTGCGAGGCCGCTGCCTCCTTTCCTCGTATGAAGGCTTTAGTAACCTCCCACATTTCTTCCGTTGAGTTCGGCACTTTGTTTTTTTTAATTTCTCGATTAGTTGCTTGTTTCGTATTCCATGCATGAATCCTGAAATCTGCATGAGTTCAGTGGTGCCACCTATCTCGATGCTCTCCGTTTTGAACCGGTCCATGAACTCTTGAAGTGTTTCGTTCTCCCGCTGCTTTATGTCATGTATTTCCACCGCGTGTCGAGTGTACCTTTTTTGGGAGGTGAAGTGTGTGGAGAAAGCTTTCCTTAGCTCTTCAAAACTATCAATCTTTTCGACTGGGAGACTATCAAACCACATTCGAGCGGACCCGGATAATGTCTGCGCGAACATATGGCACCATAGAGGCATGGACCACTCTTCCATTTCAGCCACCCCTGAAAAAAGGCTCAAGTGGTCGTCCGGGTCTGTTGTTCCGTCATAGATCCTTACATGAGAGGGCATTCTCATTCGGGAAGGTCTTCGGCAATTAGCTATTCAGGAGGTGAATCTTCTTGCAACCGATGGTTTGTAAGGAGAATTCAGCTCGTCCTCCGAACTGTCGGTACCTGAGGAAGTATCGCTTGTGGTTGCGGTGTAGCCACTTGACGTAGTAGCGTGATTCCTCTTTGACGACTTAGTTTCGGTTTTCTGTAACCTTTTAGGGCGTTTTCCCTTCGACCTCAGTCGTTTCTTTTTAGGGGGCGTTTTACGCTCTTCCGTCCAACGGGATTTCTTAGGTGTATTCCCTGTGTGGCTTGTCATTTCATCTTCCGTCGTATCGGGATCTTCATAGGATAGTTTCCGAGGTGCACCCCTCGGGTCCTCCTTCTCGATGGTATCCATGATTGTTTTCAGCTTCTCGAAATTGTTTTTAACAAATATAGGTGTAATCTCATTTGCTGGCGCATCTGTTTCACCCTCGGCATCCTGTCCCGCCGAAGGTGGATCTTCTGGTGCTACAATTGCCATATTGGTTTATTGGGTTAGGTTCAGGTTGTACTCTATCGGTCCCACGGATGGCGCCAAATGTTGCTCCAAAGGTGAAGTAACACGTTAGGTGAGGACTAGTTTATGCTTCGGGAGGCAGGACCGAGAGAATATTCTGTGCGATTGTTGATGAGACCTTGAACCGAAAGGAGGATACCCCTTTCGGCTGGCGATTCCTTATTGGTA
This sequence comes from Helichrysum umbraculigerum, assembly GCA_949592205.1. Taxonomy (NCBI): domain Eukaryota; kingdom Viridiplantae; phylum Streptophyta; class Magnoliopsida; order Asterales; family Asteraceae; genus Helichrysum; species Helichrysum umbraculigerum. Next base: position 121,073,462 of record CATIUR010000003.1, on the reverse strand, counting down.
ACTCCGACTACCGTTTGGATAGACGAGTTATACGCCACAAATGTCAATGGTCTCTTTCGGTATCAGAGTGTATTTAATGTCCGTCATCAATGCCCAACAACTGGTGGTTGGGCGACTATTTATAGTGCTTCAAACGTCCTTCCTTTACCCATTTCGGTATCTCTCTATTGTCCGTTGGATATAAGTGTTACCGCCGCCATTTGCAGCATTAATTAGATGTGACAACTCATCGGACATTTCCCTTCGGTAGGACGAAGACCTATGACTTGATATTTTCTTATAAACCTGTTATGCTTTAAAGGTTCTCTTTTAGGTACAAGGTGTTTCGGTATCGGCATACCGATACCGAGTTACGTCATCACCCTGAAATGAACGTGTTGCAGTATGTGTGTGACTCATCAATCAATAGGTTGGAATTGATATATATGTGGTAATTGTACGGGTAAGCTAGCTTTCTGGAAAAATCCGTGTCATATCGGAGTAGATAGAATTTTTTTAGTTAAAAAACCCGTTTAGAAAATCATGGTTGGCTACTTGGCTTATACATGAATTTCATCTAGATGAATTTACATTCGAGATTTGATATCAACATATATATTTGATGTTAGACATAATAATTAAGATTATCGTCTACTTGAATCGAAAATTTCTTTCTTATATGTCCTAAGGCAAAGAGAATGCACCTTGTAATTGGTTTCTAACATGGATATGGTTTTCTAGTGCAAATTCTAAGTATAAGATCGTTTTCGAACCACTTGAAGGATGTCAAATTATTTGATGGTTTTGATCAAGATAAATTAAGTATCGTTTGATTCTCTTTATTTCTTGTGTGCAAGTTATAGCCACCTAAACATATTCCCCCTAAAAAAAGCATTAATATTCAAATCCAAATATCCAATTGAAAAGGCATAAAAAGAAAGTCAAACGCCATGGGCAAAACGGTGATGGCAAGCATAATACATGGCTACATGCATTACTTATTTGTTTGTTTTTTATTTATATTTCAATTTAAAAATGTTAAGATAATCGAAACAATGAAACATAAAATGGCTCCTTGGATAGTTTCATGCTATATAAGTTAATTACTCGATCTGTCGGTCATAGTATTCACTATGAAAATATACACAGTTGTAAAATGTATTTACTCTTCATCAATCACATATCAGATCTACCCGCTAATAAAATCTTTTTTTAATTCGTTAAAAAATAGAATGAACACTTAATTTGCGACAATCAAAATTAGAAATTTGGACACTAGGACGACGGAGGTAGTTCGTACATGCAACATGCCTAATTATCTATATGAAAACTAGTTTATGGTTGATACATCTTAGCTATTTGTTTAATCTCCACAACAACTAATTAATCAATCTTACATCTTGATTAAAAAGAGAGAAAAGTTGGGTAAATGGACTTTATAATCCAAAAACGTTTGGTCATCCACCTAAACCATGCTTTAAGCATTGGAGTTGGGGGGTTGGTTAATTAATTTGTTAAATGATAACAATTATCGATATCAACTACATGTCATTAACCATTAACCAAATAATTCACATACAATATGATACGAGTAGTTAGGTATAACTCGACTTCTACTTTATTTTCTATGTATATAAGTAGAATAAAACTAGTTCCTACGATACAAACTTTGGTTTAGAAGTATAATGGTTTAGGATACACGACACACTTTTGAGGACTAGTGAATTAAAGCCTATTATTAATATCCTTGACCATGACTCCTACAAACTTTAGACTGATCCGTTTATTCCCATGCTGTATGCAAGTAGCTAGCTAGGGGCCGGAATTGAGGATTTCTTGTCGTTTTGGTAAATTGATCCATATGTGTATGTGTAACAAAAACTATAAATCATTTGCAACTTATTGCATATATAATTACGTATCTTTGTCGAACTGTTTTCTTGATGATCGAGAGTTTATGATTATAATTATGAATCTTGTATGTAATAGTTTTTAAACCTATGTATATACATAGTTCCGTTTGATCTTAAAAAAAATTATCATATGTTATACGAGCTTATTAATTGGGTGATGATTCGTACACCACCTGTTTTTAGCCATACACCACCAAACATGTTACAGGGTGTTGTACTGTACAACACTATAAAACACGTTTGGTGGTGTACAGCCAAAAACAGGTGGTGTACGAATCACTCCCCTTATTAATTAGCATAAATTTTGGTATGAATATATAAATATACACACACAATCAATCTTTTCTATTTATTTGAATTTAATTGTTTTCTAAAGATGATTTTTAATGTCATTATCTCTTTAATTTTAGCCTATTTAACAAAGGGTACGGTTCTGAGAGGAACCCTCCCTTTTGAGAGGGAGGGAGCACACTTACAATATTACCCCCTCCACCTTTTCAAATTTACATTTATCCCCCTCCTCATTACAAAACACTTATTTTCTTTCTTCATTTCACAAAACACACACAAAACACTATCATCTCTCTTCTCTCTTTCTTCACCAAACAAACACTCACCACCACCGGCAACCACCACCGGCCACCACCACCGGACACCATCGCAGATCCACCGTAGATCAACAGTCACCATCGCCGTGACCGGAAAAAAAACGGAAAAAACGATGACGGTTTTTTGTGGCCGGAGAGTTAATATGAAAACCACCACCGTTGGTGAACCGACCTCCACCGGATGTAACCAACCGTGGTCGTTTCTCCATCTCCTCCCACCGCCACCGTCGCCGCCATCGCCACCAATCGCCGATCAAACATCACCACCATTTACCACCACCAACGCCGCTCCTCTACCACCAATATGTAGATCTAGATCTGGAAATTCGTAGATCTAGATCTAGATCTATTTTTTAGATCTAGATCTACTTTTTAGATCTGACTGCATCGTACATTTTTTTCACTGCATCCTATGTTCTTTCTACTACATCGTACATTTTCAATTGCATTGTTCCTTTTTTAGTTCCGAAAAAAACTACTACGAAAGCAGTACATATATGCTGCATCTTTTTTAAGATGTAGTGATAAGATGAAATGTTTTTAAGATGCAGTGATGTCTTTTTGTTAGTGCGTCATGAACATTTTTTCACAAGCTATATGTTAAAATGAAATGCTTTTACTGCATCATTTTAGGTACTCATAGTAAAATATTGATCTAAATTTACCTTTTTATATCTGAAAAAAACTAAGCATCGTATATTTCTTTTACTGCATCTTACATTTTTTATTGCATCTTACTTTTTAGATATATAAACATGATGCAGTGATTCTAACTAAACATGATGTAGTGTGTTTAATTTAAAGTATGATGCAATGTATTCAAATGATGCAATGTTGCAAATTAAAAAACATGATGCAGTGGTTTTAATTTGATGTAGTGTATTAATTTAAAATCAAGATACATGGTTTTAAATTAAACACAAGATGCAGTTGTTTTAAATTTCAACCAATCACTAACACTTGTATTTAATTTATAAGTTTGATGCAATATAATTAACCAAAAATTTGATGCAGTGTATTTTATTAAAAAGAATGATGCAGTGTTTCTAATTAAAAAATATGATGTAGTATTCCAAATTAAAATTAAGATGCAGTGGTTTAAAAGTAAACACGTGATGCAGTGACTTTAAAAGTGTATTTTTTTTAAAAAAAATTAAAATAAAAATTAAAATATTTTTTTAAAGAAAAAAATAAATTTTTTTTTTAATTACTGACAAAATCTGACGGCGGCGGCCGGATTCCGACGACGGCTAGGTGGGGGTGGTGGGGTAGGGTGGGGAATAAGAAGGAAGGAGAAGAGATAAGAAAGTGAAGGGGTAAAAAAGAAATGAGAGGAAATGTGAAAGGGGTGTAAATGTAAAATAAATGTTATGTTTTTTTTCTTAACATATGCCATCACTTTTCATCATAATTACAAAAATGTCACTCCACCCCTTTTTTTTGTTGGTGCCCTTTGGTTCCCTCCTAAAAGAGGGTTCCCCTCTGATTCCAAACCTTTAACAAAAGCAAATAATTTATATCGATCAATTAAACTTTTAATGGCATCATCAACTTTCTATGGAGTACTGTATTTATAATTGTTTTGGGTGAAACATCGGGCGGGAAGGCATATGAAATGACAAATGCATTTTATTTTAATAACACTACATTTCATACCAATTAAATTTGGTTACATGTAACAACACTTTATTTTATTTCCTACAAATTTATCTTAAAATGCAATAAATCTAACAAATCTCTCGTTCCTCTCCTTTGAGACCTTCCTTAAGAACTTTACATTACACTTATTTTTGAAGTAAATTATACAATTTTGAATTGATAAAAAGTAAAAGGGTGTTAATGAAGACTTAAAAAGAAGAAAAAAAAGTACTCCATAAAATATAAAAATGGTAGAGCATCGATCATCATAGAAAATCGCGGTCACATGATATTTACACCCAGCCTCCATAACTATTTATTACACCCGAGATACCCCTTCACTTATAAAATTATTAGCTCCTTGCCCCTTGATTTATTACAATGTTTTCCGTTTGTGGGTTACTTAGGGGTGTCAATTAGGGTTGGGTCGAGTTGACCCGCTTGGGTTATCGAGTTGGTGGGTCAGATAGTCAACCCAAACCCGACCTAATTTCATAATCGGGTTGAGTATTTCAACCAAACAAAACCTTGACCCAACTTGACCCGATCCAAATGACCCATTTATTCAGTGAGATCAATATATTTTCGGGTCATTTTCTGTTAAGGGATTAACTTTGGTCAAATAGATCATATTAATAAGCATAAAATTGGTTATAAAATTCAAAAAACTCATATCGCTTAGTATATTTATCAAAATTTAATACTAAAACATCATTAAACACGTTGGATTATTATATTAAAATATAACTTCTAAAATTTTAACTACATTTAAATTATTCAGGTTGTCTAGTCAACCCAAAAACTAATTAGGTGACCCAAACCCGACCTAAAAAATTGTCAGGTTGGTGGGTTTTGGGTTTACGGTTTCGCGGGTCAAAAACTTTGACCCAACCTTAACATTTTCGTGTCGGTTTCATGTCGGATTTCAGGTCGTGTTAGAAATTGTCAGCCCTACTTTCTACTACAACATCCACACACAGGTGTTGTCTTAATTAACTTTTTATAAAGGAGGGTTTAACATTTTTATTAGTTTATGAGTTTGAAATGCCTAATCTTGAAAACCTTGACGTCACAAAAATAAAAGTTTATCGTCAGTAAGCTAAAAAATTCAAAAGTGTCTAGCAAATAAAAAATGGGTGTGGTTCAGAGGAGTAGAAGCTTTATGAAGGGCAGGGAGAGTAGCTTTATGACCAACCACAGACTGACAAGTGTCAGACGCAGTCCCCACCTGTCAGGCCGCCAGGGACTTTTTTGCAATTTCAAAAAAGTTGGGGACCTGCTTGATAAATTGCCCAAAATTTTTTCCAAAAATTGCAAAAAAAAATTTTTCATTTAAAAAACATGATAATATGCAATATTCCATAAAAAAAAAAAAATGCAGTGAAAAAACATAAAATGCAGTAAACAAAGTAAAATGCATAAACATGCTGAAAAAATATAAAATGCAGTGAGAAAAACGTAAAATGCAGTAAACTAAGTAAAATGCATAAAAATTCTGAAAAGACGTAAAATGCGGTAAATGGAACGTAAAATGCAGTAAACAAAGTAAAATTCATGAAGATGCCGAACAAACGTAAAATGCGATAGATGAAACGTAAAATGCGATAGAAAAAAACGTAAAATGCAGTAAGTTTTTCAGATCTAAAAAGTGGATATGAAAAGGCGATATAAACGTAAAATGATGGCTCGAAACGTAAAATGCAATGTTTTTTTCAGATCTACTTAGTAGATCTAAAATGCAGTAACATATACGTAAAATGCAGTGAATTTTTTAGATCTAGATCTGAAAAAGTTGATCTAGATTTACTTTTTTCAGATCGAGATCTCAAAATTAGATCTACGTCTACATTTTCAAATCTAGATGATGAAGGTGACGGTGAAGTTGGTGGAAGACGGTGATGGTGAAGGTGGTTATGAACGGTGACGGTGAAGGTGGTGGTGGACGGTGACGGTGAAGGTGGTGGTGTACGGCGAAGGTGAAGGTGGTGGTGGTGGCGGTGAAGGTGGACGATAACGGCGAAGGTGGCGGTGAAGGACGACGGTGACGGTGGTGGTGGCGGAGTATGATTACCACGGCGCCGGAGATTCAAGAAGGCATCGAAGGAGGTTGATGACGGTGACAGAGGCAGCGGAAGTTGATGAAGGCGACGGAGGTTGATGAAGGCGACGAAGGCAGAGGAGGTTTGTGTGTTAGTGTGTGTGTTGATGTGTAAAGAAGGAGTATGTGTGTTACTATGTGTTTGAGAAGAGAGAGAAAATGTGCATCTGACCACACCTCTGCCCAAAAAGACAAACTGATGGAATCATTTTTCAATATTTACATCTAGACCCCTATCTCATTTAATGTAAATTACAAACAAGTCTCTCCGCCCAAAATAATTAACATCTAAACCCTAACGTGATGTGGCATAATCTGAGTCATTGATACATGAAACGGACGGCTACAATTTTACTGCCCTCCCTGCCCCTCATAAAGGGGCTTCCCCTCAGATCCTTTCTATAAAAAATTGCTTATTGTGTAAATGTGATAAGTTAAACTAAGCCGAACACCCTAGCCATATTAACTTAAAGGCCAAATATATAAGAACTATCTTTTTTTAAAAGAAAAAAAATGGCAACCAACAATCTAATACACGATTATATACAATTCTCTGCCTTAAGTGAGACTTGAATCCCCAACCTCTAGGTTGAAGGGTCTCTCTCATACTACAAGGCTAAAAGCCATTCGGTAGAACTATCTTTTTTAGTTTTTGAGGCTTGATGTATAAGTTGCAAATTGTGTCAAATAGACAAACAGTTGTCAACTAATTACCAATGGTTTGTTGTTATCATTGAGTTAATACCTTATTATATCGTGGTCATATACATTAGTTGAATTGGTATTTGCCGATTTAGATCAAGTACATATACGTTAAATCAAAAACGAGTTTTTTTCGCAAAATAACAAATTGTATGTAATGTAATGAAATACTTTCCGTCCATCCTATAGAAGTGATTTGACACGTTACTTTCAACTTAACCATTGACCATGACAACTACTAGTCAAACAACGATCGACAAATGATAATAACATCGTTATATATAGTCACAACAATGGCCAAGAATTACTGCCATACACATTATATACCGACCTCCATTTAGACATCTGCCAATGGTTGGTCAGTTTGGCCGTCAGTTTCAATCGACGTCATTAACACGGGACGGTCGGTCTTTCTAGTTGGATATCTGATGTAGTGAGCGACGATGAAATCTTTCTTGTTTTGTTTTTTGTTTAATATATAAAAATACATGTATATTGGTAAATGTGTAGCCCAAAAATTGAAATGACAATATTATCGTTCGCCATTGTTAGTCAATTTCGATCAGTTTTGAAAAAGGCTGATGTGGCGCTGAGTTTTCACACCAGTTAGATTTCAGTTTCGGTCTCTTATTGGGAGTGGTTTTAAAAACTATGTGAGGGTGCCACCACTTGCTCCATCATGGCATCGTATATTCATATCTAACACAATATATATTCGAATAAAACCTAGCTAGATACAATTAACAATCGATATATATGTGAACGATCTATCTATAAACCAAAAATCACATATATATTTACTTAATGGTAGTTAATTTCTATCATGTACGATATGTTTAATGAAACTCATCATGTGACACATGTAGGGTCATACTTTACATTACATGTATGGGAAATAAGAGCATTTAATCATGTTTACTAGTTTTGAAATTTGATCACATGGTGTAGTTATGCATATGAAGTGTCATAATCGTTTGATTACGTGATGTGGTTGCATACATGTATGGTCATGATCTTTGGGTGTGTTTCACAAGTGTATTGTGCATTTGTGGTAATCAATGAATTATTACTACCAAAACTTTGACATAAAAAGCCTCCAATACGTACAATTATCTTAATAGTATCATCACAACCCACGTTTATGTTGCATAAAAGTGACAATAACACGTTTTTAAGTACCATCATGCAAGCAATAACGAATATTATTTGATGGAATTATATATAAACGAGTTGATTTAATTATATTAAAGATTTTGTATTTGTCATGAAAAACACAATAAATCAAACAATATACGGAATCAGAGAAGTAAATTAAAATCTTTTTAATGGAATATTATTATGTTAATTAACAAACAAATGCCGTATATGCGGTGAACATGACCCTGTGGCCATTTAACTATTCACCTTTTAAGAATATTAAATTGTCTTAATTTCTACTACGTATGATTTAAGTTTGATTTAACTATAGTTTTCGTTTTTTTACAATAAAATATCTCATTTCCTTCTAAGAATACACAATTGAAAATATGTAACATTTATGGGATATTACGGGGATATAATCCGTGATGTTGACAGCACAAAACAAATGTGCTGTTGACCAACAAGAATATTACATGGTCCTTCAATTTATAAAATGTGCAAAAATAGTTCTTCCACCAAAAATAACAACACTATTCATTGGTGCAGTTCAATAGCACAGTATAGTTCCCCAACATTTATTTATCTAGCAATATTTGCTTAGTTGACAAATTGGTTGTTGTACATTTTAGTGTAATAATGAATTAGTGGATACAGAACTGTCAATTTGAAGTGTATACCTAGTTAAGTAACCAACCCTAATCAAAATAGGGGGTCAACACAACGGCCCTGGGGTTTTTCAAGCTGAGGGATCGATTTGGTCTCAAGCTAAGTGATCGGTTTGTTATTAAGCTGATTTAAGTTAGGTCTAAATGGTCGGACTAAGGTTTTATCAGTTTGAGTTTGAATTTGTGTCCGTTTGAGTACTTGTAAATATTTTTGAAATATGGAAAAAGGTTTTTGGATGTCTAACTATTTGAAACTGTCACAATTCCTTGGAAAGTATGTGCATAATGTCATAACTATTTAGGACTTAGAAGTATATTGAAATTTGCTTCGTATACCCAAATTAGATTCACATCTTTAGTTTTATTTCAAGGCGACTTTGAACTAATATTACAATTGGGGTCGAAATATTTACATTGTAAAGTAATCTCAACATAGCTTACATAAATTTGAATATTAAAATCATTTACATATTTACAACCCAAATTTACTGACACGAATCATACACAAACCTAGCAAAGACCCGCGCTATGCAACGGATAATAGTTATATAAATCATTCAAAATCATTGTGATTAACGTGTTCCATATAGTTGACACGAATAATATATTTTATTGAAAGTTTAAGGAATAAAATATAGTAATAAAAGGTAAAGGTTAAAATATTAAAACAGTAACCAAATTAGTGAATGCTTAGAGATTAATAAGATTTAAGGATTAAAACAAGACAAAAAAAAAAATAGTAATAAATAAAGATTAAAACGTAAACAGGATAAAAGTTTAAAAAGTTAAAATTTAAAATATTGTTAATAATAATTTATTTTTAGAAACAATTCAGATTGAAGTTAACGATCATTTATATAGATTCAAAAATTAAAAAACAAAAGTTTCCATTCTTTTACCTTTAAGGGCATGAATGTAATTTTCATTATTTAAAAGCTTAAGGCAATAAAGAAAAAGCTTAAATGCTTTATAATGTGTTATAGAGTTATAGATGTTTGATAGATATTTGAAACATACAAATTATTTCCCATATTACAAACAATCATAGGCATCGTTTGTTATTGTTTTCTTGTCAAGTGCTATATACATATATTGTTTGGGGAAGGTTTAAACATATGAACACTTTTTATGGTGAGAATAGTATGAAAGGAGATTTTTATTTTTAACAAATAAATTAACTAACTTTTTTGATAAAAAAAATATTTCAAAATTATTTGAACTTTATGATCTTTAATACGAGATATAAAGTTTATTAAAAATATGTGATACAAATCATAAAAAATTTAGTGTGTATCACACGTAAAAGTTGTAATATACAACTTTAATTTGTATATCATATATTTTTTTAAAAATGGATCTAATATTATAGAGGATAAAATTTTAATAATTTTTGTTTTTGTTTTTCCATAAATGGTTCCAAACATAAGGGAAGTATTATACAATAAATCTCTCTTTAATATTTGTATATATAATTATATACAATGTTTGTTCTGAATAAGTTATATGTAGTGAACTTACCTTCATTTTATGTATCGGACGTCTCAATAGCAAAAATTATATGTATGTATGTATGTATGTATATTTAGGGTTTTTCTAAAGACACCCCCCAGGTTTCTGGGTATACCCCTGGGCTCGGTCCAGTTCTTTTTCAGTCCGGTTTTATCTAAGATCGGTCCCAATTCAGTACAGAATCAGTTTAAGTTTTAGACTAACCAAGGGGTAGGAATAAGAAAAAGAGAGGGTATACCCAGAAAGTTTGTTTTGGGTCCTAATAAAGCTACCCCTTTTGTATTTTTTCTCATTTCCTACCCCCTCACTCATCTAATCAATCACATCATACTCTTTTTTTTTTATTTTCTGGGTATACCTCCTCTTTTTCTAATTCTTACCCCATGTTTAATCTAAAACTGAACCTAATTCTGTACTGAACTGGACCGATCATAGATAAAACTGGACTGAAAAATGACTGGACAGGGATGAGAGGTGGGCCAGGGGTATCCCCTGTAATTTGAGGGTGTCTTTATAATTCCCCTAAAAAAAACATGATGTGATTAATTAGATGGATGGAAGAGGGTATGAGATGGAAAAAAGGGTAGCTTTACATGGACCTGTATATTTAACCATTAAGTAAAAAAACAAACGGACTCCTATATATTGTTCGTATGTTTTTACTTATATTCACATAATTTTGTTTTAGTTATTTTCACCCTTATTTTAATTTCCATATTTGGCTCATAATACACCATCAATCCTTTTCTCCTAATTGATTCTGTATTTTATTTTCTCATCCAACTTATTTCCAAAATTAAAATTTCCACATTTTCACAAATTCACACATATACATGCATATATTAATAAATTGAAATTTCCGCCTATAGTGCGTGTTCCCCATAGGCTCCAGGCATCTTCTCTTTCATGCTGTTTTTGTGTTAGCGTTTATCATCCCCCACCCCCAACCCTCCTCTGTTTTCTTCTTTATATTTCATTATTTATTCATATTCATTAAAATTATTATAAATCAAAAATATCAAATGGCTGTTGAAGCTCAATACCCATCAAATATTATACATTTACAATCACAATCACAATCACAACCTTTTCTTCTTGTTGTTGATCATCCATCTCCAACAAACAATAATAATCACATCTTATTCACCGATTTCCCAGGTTTGTTTTTTTCTAATCTAATCCATTAATGTTAAGTTTCCGTTTTCATCATACTAATTGTGTTTATTTATATGTTTTTATTATATAGTTGTGAATAGTGGTGATTCAAGAAAAAGAAGAAGAGATATAGATATGAATCAATTAATGTCGCTTCTTCAACATCAACAACAACAACAACAGCAGCAATTTCATAATCAAAACGTCGACGTTTCCACCGGTCTTCGGTTATCGTTTAACGACCATCAACAATTACAGCACCAACATTCTCTTTCTTCACAATCCTCTGTTTTATCTTTATTGTCTCAAGATTTATCAACGCAGATTACACACCAACGTCATGAAATCGAGCATTTTATTCACACCCAGGTAAACCCCACCTCAAAAAATCACATTTTTTTTCTGGGTTTCATTTTATTTTTCAGAAAAATTTACAAAAAAAAAAAACCTTTATTTTTATCAGGGAGAAGAGCTCCGGCGCACGATAGCTAGTAAAAGGCAGATGCACTATCATGCGCTGCTCCGAACGGCAGAGGAGTCGATATCACGGCGGATGAGAGACAAAGACGCGGAGGCGGAGAAAGCTGCGCGGCGCAATGTGGAACTAGAAGCACAAGCTGCGCATCTTAGCATGGAGGCGCAGGCTTGGCAAGCGAGAGCAAGGGCACAAGAAGTAGAAGCGGCGGCGTTGCAATCGCAGGTGCAGGATGCCATTGTGAGTGGGAGGCGTAGTTTAGTACAAGAGGATGAGTTAGGTCTAGGATGCGCCGGGGGTGATGCGGAGGATTGCGAGTCTGCGTATATTGACCCGGAACGAGTTGTGTTAGCGAGTGGACCCGGTTGTAAAGCTTGTGGGAAACGAGTTGCCTCAGTGGTGTTATTACCGTGTCGGCATTTATGCGTTTGTACGGAGTGCGACGGCGTCGTTTCGGCATGCCCATTGTGTCTTTCTTTCAGAAGCTCTAGCATTGAAGTTTACATGTCATGATTTTTGGGCCTTTCTTGAGCTCAATTCTGATTAGGCCCAATTACTTATTAACAAATAGAAAAATTGGAATCTGGCAGAAGTAAAAAATGATAATGATCGATGGATTATTATGTCTTGAAGAAAAATAATAAAAAATAAATAAATATTCATTTACCTAATGTCACTTTTGACAATTTATTTGGGTTATTAGGGTTCTTGAATCTGCTAAATTACTTTTTGGCGATTTGTTTTAGGTTCTTTAAAATTAAACATACTACGCTCGTAAAATGGGGATTGTCTAGGGCGTCCTTTTTGGACGATCCGTCTTTCTCATTCCGTCTTTCTCCCTAAGACGGAAATTATAGGGAGTGGTCTAACAGGGAGAAGTAAATAAATAAAAATGTTACCTTGTATAAGGTCTAAAAGTACATAATCTTGGTGCCAAACTTTAAATGTATTTTGTGATCTTAAATGTTTATTCTATTTTACTCCTTTAACTGAGTCTTTGAATGTTATTACTCTGTAGTGGGAACTTTTGCTTTAATGGCGGTTCAAAGAATGTGTCATTAAATATTGTTATTTGAGTCATATGTTTAAAGTTCCCGGAAAACATGAAACATTAATAAGTTTTTGTGAGAGATAAGCATTGCTTAATTTTAGATAATATGTTTGGTTACCTTCTTCTTTGTGAGATGAATTTCGCATTATTATATATAAACAGTTGAATTATTATTAGTTTACTACTTTGTGAGATGAGATTACGCCCTCTGACCCCAAAAAAAAAAAAAAAAAAATTAGTCGGCTAACATAAGTAATCGTATATAATTTGATGTGGATATCTTTGTTAACTCAAAAACGACGTTTGATATTAACTTATAATATTCATCCTAAATTGTTAAATCGTCTTAATTAAGTAATAAATTTCAGGCCATTTGCAATTTTGCATAATCATCCCACTGTTCCATGGGGTTATGAACATTGAAAATTAAAGCAACTATAGAAAATTAGAAACATTTCACCTTTTTGTACTCACTGATCATCAACAACACAAATTTTTATTATCTTAAAAGAATAAAAAAAATAGATAATCAGAAAAACTGTTGCAATTTATGAAGAACGTACTACACTGCAAATAGTTGTTGGAGAATAAAATGGTACGTACCTCTACTTATGGTAAATGAAAATTGTAGACTTACACCGGTTAGAATTGCAAGCGTGCATTTGTTTTCATATCTATCTATTAGAGTCTATTTCGATTAGTTGAAACATGAGTGGACATTTATTTAGGACAACTCAAAGTGGGACGGGAGGAGTATAATGTTGGGATTGTAAAGCTTAAAAAAAAATCAATTTGAGTTGAAAGTGATGCGATTCCGGTGGATTTTTTTGACAGATAATATGATCCTGTTGAGAAATTGAGTAGGTTGGCCAAAATTGACACTTTCTTGTTTCCAAAGTTACTTCCTCCTATATATTAACCCCTATGTATTGTAAACCCTGAATTACGAAACTAATAATAAAATTCTCTGATTTGGCCCATTGGACAAAATCTATCTCAAAGTTTGAGATCGAATATAACCACATTAAATCATTGCGTTCGAAACATGGGGATGACTCCAATACCAATTGATATGAAACTATAAGCCACCAATCAATCTCATACTTTGCCGATGTGGGATCGTAATAATAACTCATGCTTTCAAAAGTCAACGTTCGTGTTGGCCACGACTCACGACTATGTTGGTCATAGTTGGCACCTCTCTTTTCGGGTCCAAACCACCACTCCGAGGTGTTGGAACCTCGAAAGATTGGGCTAGCGCTAATACCAATCAATATGAACCTATTTCATTAGAACATCACATGTTATGTTCACATCAAGTCATAAGTCGAAGTATATAACTCACTCTCAAAAGTCAGTTTATTAGAGGAGGGGACTTATAAACCATCAATCAATCTCATTCTTGATCGATGTGGGATCATTAGATTTTGTTGATGATTGATATCAGCATCATAAAGTATCTGTTGATTGTCTTTAGTTTCGACTGTAATTCTTAAGAATTACAAGGGTGTATTTCCATTACATATGACAGCATATATATATAAATATAATGGAAATGAAAATGAAAATGTGGCAACCGAATATATTGTAATTAGTCATGTCATGCTACATCTTTTGTATGAATTAAATAACGACAGTACAAGTTGAAGCGTGACGATAGTTCGAGACTTGTAGTACAATGTTGACATGAAGGGGTGTGGCATGCATTTTACTAAAATAAATAAAGTTTATGAAAACAACGTATTCCTAATCAACTAAACTCGTTTTGCCTTTGCTAATTATTGTGTACATACATACATACATACATACATACATACATACATACATACATACATACATACATACATAATAATCTTTCATTATTAGTATGATGATTTATGTGAGAACATCTTGAATATTTGAATTAAACGTCACATTTAGTTTGTGTGGTAAAGTTTATATTATAATAATTTGTGCAAATATAATTATATATAATGCTGTTTTTTTTTTTTTTTTTAACTATGATGTTTTCAAACACACATTCTTATTTTTTGATGTAGTTAGGGTAAAACGCCGTTTCATACAAACTTAAACAAAGATTAGGTTCAGATTTTAAAAAGCATGACCCGCAAAGCCGCAGATGAATTGAATTAATGGTACCTAACTTATGCATGCGAAACTCGAAATATCATGTCTCATGTAACACAAAATCTTAGAGGATTAACCCGACTTGATCACCTGACCCATTGTAACATGCATCGAGAGTTCAATTCCCATCAAAACCAACAAGAAACTTGTTTTATTATAAAAGATTTACTTGGTTAGGATAAATCGATCAATTTGGTAGATCCCTATCTTAAGCTGACTGCTACGTAAGGTGATCATATGAAAAACCTAAGATGAGATATCGCAATATATATGAACGTGTTAAGTGCCCGTTTAATACCATTTTGGCCACCGCTCTGGATCGATGAATACGAGTCAGTTAATGGAGGCAGGTGGGAATTTATAATATTGTTGCGTGAAAATAATAGAGGCAAGACAAGACGAGGCAGCAACAAGCAAAAGAAAATTGTAAGGCATGCCAACCCACATGACATTATTCAATGTACAAAGTCTTTCCTGAATTCAGGCCCATTTCAAATGGGTTCTACTGTACAATACCAACCATTTTAATTGTTTTCATCAACTACCCTTCTCAATTTCTGTCAATACTATTTTTAAAAATTATTTTAATTATTTTATTTTCTTTCTATAAAAAAATCAAATCAAAATTTAAGATATAGGTACCCTAATATAAGCTTTGAAAAATGATTGATAGGCCTAAATATGTAGGACTAATAATAGACCTAAAAATGTGATCGATGAGCTTAAAAAATGATTGGATAAGATTAGAAGAGAAAAAAAAAACAGAAAGTTATGCCTATTTTTAGACCTACGTAAGTAGACCTATTTAGCATTACTCGCAACCTTTACTTTGGAAGTTCCCACCAATAATATTGATGGTAACATTTTACTTCAACTAATATTTGTTTCTATATATTATTATTATCTTTATGTCTAGAAATTATGAGTTCGAAATTTCACCATGACCTCAAGGTCATGGGTTCGAACCCGGATGTGGGCAAAATGCTCTCCGGGATGGAGACAGGGGTTTTCTCTCAAAATATTCGGGTTTCCCCTGGAATTGGTGATGGGTATATGAAGAGGCAATGTCACTGAGCCCAATACTGCCTTTCAAAAAAAAATATCGACAAAAAAAAGTTTCTGTTTTGTCTCAACGTGTCCTTTTATATTTGTATGTTTATGTCCTTTTATTTTCTTCTCAAATCAACGGTAGTATTAATAAGGTGCGAGTAATAATTTTATATTGTAAAAAGTTAGGAAAAAATATTATTTTACCTAATTCGATTTAAGTTACATAACTTTACATTTATCCATTTAAGGTTTCGAAATTTTTAAATATCTAATCAAGTTATGAACGTGTTTTACCTGACATTCCACAAATGAATTACTACGTAGTATTTCTCGATAATTTTTTTTTTTAAGGAATTACAACATTTAAAGGAGGTGTGATTGAACTTTTGTCATGTCAAGTATTATTAAAGTTTAAGACGTGCACCATAATTTTAACTACGGTTTCATTATTTTGCTCTTTTCTTTTGTCCTTTTTACTTCTGTACAGTCGATATATTTATACTCCGTATTACGGTTATTAATTAATTAATTAATTGAAATATATTATTGTTCCAGTTTGTGTAACTGTGTAAGGCAATACTCACATAATAATTGCTGAAAGCCTGAAATATCATGACTTCATGTAAGGCCTACCAACTTTACATGCTTACATAAATATAAAATAAAAAATCATTGGTACCTGGCACAATATAACTATTTCATGTCATTCTTTTCAAATTTTGAGTTTGATCATTTTTTTATTGATAGATTAAAATTCGTATTACTAAATATAAACTTAGAGAGTTAAGAGTTATAGATGTGCCTTGTAGATATGAAAATTTAATTGTATACGATTAAAAGAGATACAAAAATTTCAACCAATCAGAAAATTAGACACATTTTTAAGCCTATGTAAGTATGACTATGTATCATTACTCTTTTTTACATGTAGTTGTAATTCCGTCTCAATGCAAATGTCAACATTGTTATCTTAATTTGTCCCAAATAAGTGTATACTTTCATATTACAATCAGGCCAAAGAAACTTTTGTCGGTAGAGATTGTATCTGATTGGTAAGTAGCGTAGTTAGTGAAGATTCTGAAAATTATATTGATGGTAAAGTGAATATTTTTACTGTGACGCAAGAAATAGCTTTATTATTATTTTTATGGTATTTTAAGGATCCTGGCTTCCACTAGCTAGTGAATATAACAGAAACACAGATTATTTGGTTACACTTGCACATGATATCCAACTTGTTTTGCACATGTTGGACATATGTACAAATGAGATGATACAATCCAAGTTAGCAATTACTCAGCTAGAATTATAAATTTTCAGAAGTAATAATGCAAATGAAGTGTCAAATTGAAATTGAAATAACCATAATTGTATGCTTGTGTAAATCATGTGAGTTTGTTCTGTCCTCTTCTTTCTTATTGCACGAATAGCGGAATCTATTAAAGATGAAAACAGAAGTGCACAACATACTTGGTAAAGATAATTTATTAGTCATCGTATTGTACTGAAAAATAAAAATATATATATAAAGTAAATATGATATTAGATGTGTGTTTGATAACCTCATTTTAAGAGATTATTGTGGTTTTAGGAGATTAAGATTCTAATTTTTAGAATCTTTATCTTTTATATAATCACAATCCTTGTTTGCCATAAAAATGGAATGGACCTTTTTAAAAAATACTCTCAAGTACAAGCTCCTAAAGTCACTCCCATCCGTTTTCTAATCACTTCTTCATTACTTCTGCCACCTCAGCGCTACGTCAACTTTCCACTAACTTATTCACAACTGATTACTCACTGCCATCAATAACTGATCACTTCATTTTTCTGACCACACATTTACCAATATACCACAATTCCTATACACTAAACACACACACAAAAAAAGTACACGGGCCTCACAATTTTCAACTTATTACAAATCGATTTTCCGATTACACTTCCAACTAATTAGGAAATGATTGAGAAGTGATGCAACCAATGGCACCAAATCACCAATCACTTCCTAATCAGTTTGAACCAATTACTCCCGATGGGAGCACCCTAAAGTAGCTTAACTAAATAATCTCATCCTATTATTATTAAATTACTACATTGCCCTTTTTACATGACGCTTCTTATAATTATAAATAAATTGAGTTATAATACATCATTTCACACTATGTCACTTTACAGTATAAGCTCCAACCCTATCTACTTTGACAAACACTTATTAAAATATAAAACGCCGCCTATAACCCCAAATGAAAGCTTCAGCTCTAGTTTTTAACTTCCATCTTTAGCTAGTTTTGTCATACACACCCTACGTATATAATTTAATTTTGAAGAAAATAATAATTGTATATATGCAATCAGTAAAGTATGAAAGAATTATGTGCATAATAATTATATTTAAATTATTTAATCCGATAATTAAGACACCAATGGGTCATACTAATGCATCATTGACGGATATGTATGATGATAATTAACTATGGATTAATTATGTAGAGAAATATATATTTGGTGATTATATTAAACTAATTGTTAGTTGAGGGTTTAATTCGTAAATCTTGATTAACTTGTTGGATAAGATTGGCCTACCTATAAATATAAGGGTTAGGGATCAAGATTAGGTTAATACATACAAACCCTAAACCCTCACAAATATTCTCTCCCTCCCTCTCTCTTGGTTCGGCCGAACTCCACAAACCCCAAAACCGAATTTTCGGTTTTGGGTTATTCGATCCATACACACACACACGTGTGTATCGTTCTTGATTCGGTTCGTGCGTTGTTACTAAGTTGTAGTAAAGATAACGTATAACCAAGAGATAAACGACTAGCGGTTTATATCCACAAGATGACTAGTATTGGTACGAACGCGTTGGCACCTCCAACAAAGAAGCAAAAGATAGTTCATACCGAGCAAGTCGCTGTAAGTTGTTTCTTTCGTCTCGTACTATTAGTTGATTGATTTAATTCAAGTATTTGGATCCGCAATTATGGGTTTTTGATTTTATTATTTTCCGCATATTATTGTTTTAATATTTAATAAAATTAACCGTATAAAACCCATCAGTGGTATCAGAGCCGCTTATACTTGTTTAAATCATCAAAGATACATGATTTGTTTAATTTTGATCCGTATAAAATTATGAGAATTTAATTATGTGGTTTATTAAAAAATCGATTTATATATATATGCATATGTGGATTTCGATTTTTGTTGATATATATTATTATTGTAATTGTTTGTATTGTAATAAACCTAATCTTGATTGATAGGGTTTTGTGAACCCTAGTTAAGTCGATTGGGTTTATGGTTTTGGTGATACTCACCTTGGCCGAATCCAACCCAACCCCTATTGGGATTTCGGTTGTTGATTCGCTAAGAAGGATTTAGAGTATAGTCTCAAAACTCGTTATTACAATAATATAAGTTATTAATAATTGAATATAATTATTATTTTAATTAAATGGATCAAAATAAAGTCATGTATATTTGAAAGTTAATGTCGTTAAAGTTAAAAGTTAAAGATTAAACCTTTTGGCACACTTGTTATTTAATTTATAATATAGGAATGAGTTTGCATTTATTTGCAAGTTATATGCAAACCGATTCCTATAATTGCCAAAAGTTAGAATCTTGCACATGTGACATGTTTGTGGTACATAGCCGAGCCAACGACCAAATATTGCATGTTGTGTGTTGTATGTAATGTTGTGGTTGTTTTTAATGTAATATGGTATGAGGAGGCCTGCGTGCCAGTTTACAACCTCTTTTTGATTATGTAATTTTTAGTTTTAAAATAGATAGGTTAGACTAGTTTATTTTTAAATTAAATGTAATCAAAAGACAAACAAGCGGAGCAATTTTGGAGCATATGGAGCACGGAGCTTATTTGGATGGAAACATCAAGTGGGAGCTTTTGGACTTCATCAACGCCAGAATTGTGTCATGTTTATCCCATAGGAAAGGACCGTTTAATTCGTGTTGGCTCACGAATTAAACAATTAGTTCTGGTTGGCTATGTTACCGGTTTTATGTTTTATTTATTATTATATAAATGCGTTGTTGTGGTATGTTTAAATATTAAACAAATGACACGAACATAAAACCATTGTTTTAACATTGTTAAAACATAAATTTTAAAATAGTTATTTGATAATGTTTTAAATAAAGACGTATTATAAATCAACATGATTTATATATAAAGCGTATATATATTTTTAAAAGGTAAAAGATATGTTTTAAAAATTGGTTATTTAAAACTAGAAAATATTGGGAACACGATTTAATTGAAACGTGAAAGAACCCTATAAAATTAAACCTAAAGCGTCCTCCATAAAGGGACATTCATACCGACCCCAACTCCATATCCTTTGCCGCCTCCGCGGGTGGGTATGGTTACACTTGGGTTAGGGTGAAGTGTGAGAACCGCGATATCCACTTGAGAAGATGGCCGGATCTCCACAGTTTCGATATGGTACGGTTTATTGGTGATTCGAGTTGAGAACTTCGCCCAGTACGCGTGATGAGGTTAAACATGCCCAGCTCAACCGGAACCTCATAAAGTCTAGGAGTTGTAGGAATACAATTGATGAACGCGTCATCTACCTAAAAGCTATTGCTATGTCATTGCAGCCTTCGTTGAGGGCATATAATAGTGGAATGTCGGGTCCTAGGCTAATAAGTCAAATTTAGGGTTGTTTGATTTATTAGAAATAATCAATACTGAATTATGAATTTGTTTTATTTTCTGTAGATGGCAATTAACAACACAAAACAAATAATACTTCTCCCTGGTAGTCGTCTTGAGCGTTACAATGCATATCTCAAGGCGCTTAGGATGGAGAAAGGGCAGTCGGTGAACGATTATTGGACGAACGTTGAAGTTGTCTTGAATCGTTTAAATGAGCTTCACTATGAAATCCCAACGGATTGTCGTTTGCTAAAGTTGCTTGAGTCATTAAGTGAGGACTTTAAATCCTTTTGCTTGATGTATGACATCAATGACGAATCAACTATATCAAAATTCTATAAGGATTTGTTTGCTTATGAGACGCAAAATGAGTTCAACATGGTATTCAAAGGCTTGAACTTTGAAAATGATGATTTTGATGACTTGCCTAGCATTCCCTGCCCCACATGTGGGAATGAAGATTTATGCGATTGTGTGTTTGGAGGATATTGAAATGGATGATAATTTTGATTCTGGTATGTTTATGATTGATTGTCTTATGACTTCTTTTGATTCTTGGGTATTAGATACTGCATGTGGTAATCACATCTGCAATAACTTGCAGGGTTTTGAAAGAAGTAGGAAACTGGGACAAGGCGAGTTAAGTTTGCGCGTCGGTGACGGAACAAATGTTGGTGCTGAAGCCGTAGGAACTTACAAACTTGCCCTCCCTACGGGATTAATTTTAGAACTTAATAATTGTTACTATGTTCCTAGAATTATTAAGAATGTAATTTCGTATGACTTGTTGGTGGATAATGGTTTTGATATTATATCTAAAGGAAAGACATTTTTGGTTTATCGCAATAATGTTTTTAATTTTAAAGCTATCTCCCAACGTGGTTTGTACACTTTAGAATTACATTCCCCTTCTAGTACAATTCTTCATATTAATGCTAATGTTGATGTCAATAAGGCATACCTTTGACATTGTCGTTTAGGCCATATAAATGAGAAGCGCATTTAAGAGCTCCATAAAAATGGACTCTTAAACACTTTTGATTTTAAATCATTTGATAAGTGCGAATCTTGTATTTCTGGTAAAATGACAAAGGCACCTTTCAAAGGAACGAATGAAAGGGCTAATGACTTATTGGAAATCATACATACTGATGTGTGTGGACCTTTTAGTCATGAAGCTAGAGGTGGATACCGTTACTTCATTAGATTTACTGATTATTTAAGTAGATATGGTTATTGTAACACCCGCCAAATTAGGACTAGTACTTAGTGCCTAATCATATGTTAATACATGTAATTAGTTCTGTGTTAGGCTAATTAATGTATCGAATTATATATTGATGAATATATACAACTTTGTGATTTGATTAAATCGTACGCAAATTAAATCGAATGTATTTCGGTTCCATAAATACGGACGTTGGTGACACAATTTATATTTAAGTATAAAACATTATCTGAAAACATTACTGGGTCCAAACTAATGTTTAAATTACATTTCCAGAGTTGTCCCGTTTTGTACAATTAAAACTTACGTAATTAAAAACAAAATACACAAATTATTTAAATCACATTTTAAATCTTTAAATTAGTAGATAGTTGGTAAAACAATTTAATTAGATTATTAAACAAAAATTCGTATTTTAAAATGGTTAATTAACGCGCAAAATATTTATTAAAACGTTAAATGACGGAGAAAACGAACACCACGCGGAGCGCGGAGCGAAGACTGAAAAGTGGAGGATAACCTCCCACTTTCCATCTCTTTTCTTCATTTCTTTCTTTCCTCTCTCTTCCCTCTCTTCTTTTTCTTTCAACCAAAAACTCACCATCATCATCTTAAATCTCAAAATAACACACCAAAACACGCTCGGATTTCCTCGCTCGTTTGGAACAAAAGACTCACCACTTCGCGATCTACACTTCCATCTTTCCGGATTTCCATTTCACCACTTTGTAAGTTTCCGAAAAAATGACGAAACCTCTCGTTTTAGCTTATTTTTACATATTTATGAGTTACTCAAGTGTATATATGTCCATTACAAAGAGTAGAACACGATTTTATAGCTTAAAATGAGTTTGAATTGGGTTTTGGCCGGAAAAATCTCGACAGCCGCGGTTTTCTGGGCTGGTGTTCATCTATGCGACACAAGCCTTGTGTCGCATGTTGTGTCATATAAAATCCTCTATGTCGTATTTTGTGTCGTATGAAGCCAGTTATGTCGTATCCTATGCGACACAATATTGTGTCGTACCTTATGTCGCAAATACCATGCGACACAACCTCTATGTCGCTGTTAAATCAGCATCTCGAATCTATGCGACACAACCTTTGTGTCGTATAGATATTGTGTCGCATATTTATGCGACATAACCCTTGTGTCGCATGACAAACCTTGTGTCGCACGTTGTGTCGCAAAACACATAAAACCGGAATTTTTAAAGTCAAAGTTACTGTAGAAAAGTCAAATTTACTGTAGCAATTCACTGTAGCAAACGCAATAATAACATTTTAGAACTATCGTTGCAAACCGTCACCAACGGGCCGTACAAACTTTCAAAACTCAAACAATCTAAACAAATTATGGGAAATTGGACATATATATATAGTTGTGTAACAATTACAAAGGTAGTCCTTTGTGATACCGACTCACGTTTATAACCATCGCGTGTCGTGGACACCCTCAGGTTACAAGTCTTTGGACTACATTCTCGACTAATCAACGCAAGCTTATTAAAACAAAACACTACAGACTCAGGTGAGTCTCATAGCCCCTCTTTTTACTGTCTTACTTAGGGGTGTGATACATTGCTTATTTTAACATGTGAACGCAAGTACAACTTTTACTTATACTACATGAGTTTTACACTAATCATTTAAAGACCTCCGTCAGCATAGTTGTTAATACGTTGTAGCGTGAATATTAGTATATGGTACCATATAGGATTGACCCTCCTCGTTCGGGTTAGCAAGCACTAACCGGGTAAACGGACGTACTAATATTTGGGAAGACGAATGTTGATTAGGCATTCGTGGAGGCAAAAACGCTCAGGCTGTGACCCTGACCCACGAGTTAAGCTCAACTATGTGCTCATGGCTGTATACACTTACATTATCAATTGCTGGATGCAATTCAATTATTTAAATCTTGCGGTTCATACTATATTAACTGATTTCAAACCTGTGAGCTCACCAGCTTTAGCTGACCCATTTTAGCGTGTATCACAGGTACCCAGCAGTAGGTTTTGGCTGCTAGCAGGATTACTATAGCTCGAGTCAGCATGCAGACAGTAGAGATTTTCTTGCATTAGTATATTTTGTACAAGTACTTATGTACTGAAATCTCTCATTTTATCGAACACGAGCTATGTACAGCTTCAAATGTTGTAAACATTTCTTATATTAATATATTTTGTTAAAACGAAGCATATAGAGTCGTTTGCTATATATATCTTTGTGCTTTGATTATTGATTAGTAACACCCAAATCGTGCTTCCGCAAAACATTAAATTTGGGGGTGTTACAGTTATGTTTACTTAATGAAACGTAAATCTGAAAGTTTTGGTAAATTCAAAGACTTTCAAAATGAAGTTGAGAATCAATTAAGTAAGAAGATAAAGAAGCTTCAGTCCGACCGAGGTGGAGAATATCTGAGCGAAGAGTTTGAGCGTCATTTGAGAGATTGTGGAATTGTCTCACAATTGACTCCTCCATATACACCAAAATGGAATGGAGTATCCGAACGTCGGAATCGTACTTTGTTGGATATGGTACGATCAATGATGAGTCAAACGGATTTGCCTTTATCCTTTTGGGGACACGCACTCGAAACAGCAGCATATACACTAAACTGTGTACCATCTAAATCAGTTGTTACAACTCCGTATGAGTTGTGGTATGGTAGATGTCACACCCCCAAATCGATAATCGTGTTTATTAACAGTTTAGCGGAAGCTTTTAGTTGATTAGCGGAAGCATTTTAATAATAGTTAAGCATCGGGGGCGGACAGATTCGATAGTGCATTCACGATGTCAGAGCATATGATCATACAGAACATAAATATATTTAAGATGCCATAAGTTTAAGTTATTACAAAAGATACGACTTCGTAAAGTCGTACATAAGTAGGGTTGTCAAAGACAACTTAAGTATTTGAAAATACAAGTTTATAAAAGAGGGATTTCATAAGTATAACCAATGGAATTGATAATACAAAGGAAATCCAGGTTTCCCAAAAGTGGCATCATAAATAGTCAGGTAGCCTACGTCATTTATGCATGCAGATGTACCTGAGTCCTAATTCCCTGAAAAACATAGTAAACCGTCAACATTGAATGTTGAGTGAATTCACAGGTTTAGTGTGAATATAGTAAATCAAGTTTTGTATAAATTATTCATGTACACAAACATAATATTTATATGTAAAGTAGGAAACACAAGTATTCTAATTAAAGAAAACATTTCCTATAATTAGTAAGAATGTCATTCTCACTACAATAATAACTGTGTAGGAAACACAAGTTTAATCATAAACATTTCCTAATCAGTAGTCGCAGGATATACAGGTTTATCAGTTAAGTAAACATATCCATTTCAATAGTTAAGGAAAATCAGGTTTAGCAGTCAAGCAAACATTTTCCAACAGATAGTTAACAGGAACTCAAGTTTAACAATAAGGTAAACATTCCAATAATAAACGTCGCAGGAAACACAGGTTTATCATTTAAGTAAACATTTCCTATAAATAGTTGTTTTGTGGGAAACCAAGTTTAACCATTTAAGGTAAACGTTTCCTAAAATAGTCTCTCAAAGGAACACCTGTCCTATTAGTCATCACAGGGAATACCCTTCCCAAACCAAGTTGTTGTTTAGTTGTTTAGTTGTGTGGGAAATTTAGACTATAATCCCTCCAAGGTGAGCTAAACCTTTAGAGTTAAAGTAACGACCTCTAGTACTATAACCAAACCACGACTAGTTATTTTGTTGTTGCCCCAGTAACACGGTAAGTATACACTCCTCGTTACGACTATCGTCGATGGGGTTGGAATGACCAACGAGTAATATCCTGGGAGGGTTGTCAAATCGATAGTACTATCTGTATACTCAGTGGCTAGAGTCACCTAGCTAATGCTTATAGGTTGCAAGCACTGGGACTTATGTGCACTACAACTACCTCGCGTAAACCTAGGATCGTACCAAGATCTGCTGTCTTATTCCCAAAATGTTGTGAAAACGTTTCATATAATTACTTCAAGTTAATTCAATATGAAAACATTTTATAGAAATAGTTCAAGTTTGATGGCGTGAAAGAAATCATGTTATTCAGTTTCACATAATAGCATGCAGCGCAATACATAAAGCATATAGCATGTTGTATCACATTGTTCTATGTTTTCCACCCCTGGTTTTAAAAGCATTTAAAACAATAAAAGATAGGGGCTGTGAACTCACGGTTTGCAAGTCTTCAGCACAAATAGCTAGCAAACAATCCAAAAGCGTCGCTCAAATACCTAGACGCAAATAATAATACTTGTATAAGTATGTGGATTATTTGTTAAGTTGAAATGTTTGTAACATTTTAATTGTTGGTAACGTTTGCGTTTATATACTCGCTAAGTTCAAGTATGTATATTTATATACATATTAGTTGAATATATATATTCTAATATATATATTAGTTGTCATCATTGTTAAAGTCCATATATACATATATTATAATTGTCGAGTGTATGTATATTTACATAGATGTAGTTGTCGTTGTTGTCGAGTATGTTTTCAAAACATAATTATAATAGTTATCAAAATAACTTTGTTATATCGTATATATATAAGTCGTTTGTAATTGTCGCGAAATAAACTTAGTTGTTGTTTATGTTTCAAAACGTAACCTTGTTTGTTACAGAATATAACTCATTTTTGTTTATCGTATATAGTTTGTACTAGATAAATTAAATCGTTCCATTTATACGTTTCATTTGGTTTTATCATGTCCAAAGTATTCGATTTGTGTTTTTGTTTTAGTTTTGTAAATAAGTACGGCCCATTGGTGACGGAATTGAAATTATATTTCAAAAACATAATTTGGTTTGTTTTCGTAAAAACATTCGTCGTGTATAAAAAGTTCGTCGTGAAACTGTTTTGACATGGCTGCACTGTTTTGGCCATATCTCCTTCATACGAACTCGGATTTAGACGATCCACCTGGCCAAACGACCGTGACTCAGAGGGCTACAAAACTACAAAAGATGGTGTTGTTGAAGCAAGTTACCCGTCCGGGTAGGGCCTCATACCCGTCTGGGTATCATCAACTTTTTGCTATCACCCGATCGGGTGTCAACATATATCCGTCCGGGTATTATCACATACTCGTTCGGGTAGGGGTGCCTCACCCGTTCGGGTAGGGGTGCCTCACCCGTACGGGTTTGGTTCCTCACCAGTTCGGGTTTGGTTCCTCACCCGTTCGGGTGTCATTCCTCACCCGTTCGGGTGTAGTTGTTCTTGTTCTGGGTTCAATTCGTAGCTCCGTTTCAGTCCAGATTTTTTATAAGTTTTTGCTATTGTTTTGAGTTGTAACTTCTACAATTGTTTTAGTTTAACATAGTACAAGTTTTATCCATGAGATTTACACTTTTATTCATACCCATTTTTATGTACAGAGTTATTTTTGGTTCATCATCAAAGTTTCATTTTTAGTTCATTCAACCACAATAATGATATATTAACACAATATAAACATTATATAAATGAAATTTGAGCAAGAAAAATTAATAATGAAAAGTGTTCTCACAATATTGATGATGATCCGGTTATGATGATGATGGTGAACGATGATAATGATTATGTGATCATTTTGTGAAGTGTTTGATTGTTTGAGAAATGAAGATGATGAGGTGATTGTGGTGTTGCTTCTGCTGCTACTCCCTCTGCTGTTGTTGTTGAAGATCACAGAGACAAGGAAGAACCGGTGAAGGTGTAGTGTGTGAATTATTGGTGGTGGTTGGAATTGTGATCTCAGGGAGTGTATAAGGAAACGATATCGGTCGAGTTTTTCAACTGAGAGTATGGAGGGAGTGGCAATTTGTCGCCAGATATTTTGAAATGTGTAATATTGGTAGTTTTTAGCCCGTTAATTTCGTGTACGGGTATAATTTGTGGTACTTTATTTATAATAAAATTACGCGTTATGTTTCTCTATATCTCAGATTTAGAAATTTGGAAATCGAAAGGTGAAATACTTTGTTACAAGTATAATTAAAATTAATCACAGTAAAAGTACTGTATAGTTAAAACGCGTGCCAGATTTCAGTTAAATTTAGAAATCATATTTTGAGGTAACGTTCTATACATTAAAACAGTAACTTACGAAATAATACTTTTATTATTTGGATCCTCTAAGCGCGTTTTAAAATTGTTTCTGTTCGTATTACGTGTAACAAAAATCGTCTAAATGTTTCGTTTTCTTTTCGTTATAATACTTTTATATAATAATTTCAAACTAAAAATTATTCAAAAGTATTTTTGAAGTTCATTTCGGAACTTTATTATTCGCGATTAATACGTTTATTATTAAACGTATACATTATTATATTATCCCAATAATATAATTATATAATAGTTGTAATTAATAATTTTCGAATTATTAATTATTTTGTATCACCAATATTATTGTGTTTAGTTTGTCGAGTTTTATATGTTCATATCGCACGTAATTATATATATACACATATAACTACAATCAAATATATCACGTAACACATAGTAAGTTTCACAAAACTTAACACATAATTTGTTTCGAAATCACTAGTCAGGGAATAACTCTAGGTAATGCATGAAATTAGGTTAAGTAAATACCCTAATTGGAGGATTGTCACATTCTCCCCCCGTTAGCGAAATCTCGTCCCGAGATTTAATTTGAGTTATTCGTGTTGATCGCTTGTTCAAACAGG
Source organism: Helichrysum umbraculigerum (assembly GCA_949592205.1). Taxonomy (NCBI): domain Eukaryota; kingdom Viridiplantae; phylum Streptophyta; class Magnoliopsida; order Asterales; family Asteraceae; genus Helichrysum; species Helichrysum umbraculigerum. The sequence goes on along the minus strand of CATIUR010000003.1, from coordinate 121,044,716 downwards.
TGAGGGTACTTCTTTCTTATCTCATCCTCACGTTCCCAAGTAAACTATGGGCCATGCTTCGAATTCCATCGAACTTTGACAAGTTTGATTCGTTTGTTTCGCAGTTTTTGTGTTTTCGTATCAGCTATTTCGATTGGTTCCTCCACAAAGTTAAGCTTTGAGTTTATGAAGACTTCGTCAGGAGGTAGGATAAGTGTTTCGTCGGACAGACACTTCTTCAAATTACACACATGAAAAGTGTCGTGAATACTACTAAGCTCTTGTGGTAGTTTGAGTTTATAAGCAACAGGACCAATCCTCGCAAGGATCTCGAAAGGTCCAACATATCGTGGGTTTAGTTTTCCTCGCTTGCCAAATCGTGCTATCCCTTTCCAGGCGATACTTTGAGTAGAACCTTGTCTCCTACTTGAAACTCAAGAGGTTTACGGCGGTTATCGGCGTAACTCTTTTGTCTATCTCTTGCCGCTTTCAATCGGTTAAGTACTTGAGATATTTTGTCTGTGGTTTCTTGGACAAGTTCGGGTCTGGATAGTTGTCTGTCATCCAACTCTGCCCAACAGAGTGGGGATCGGCACTTGCGTCCATACAACGCCTCAAACGGTGCCATCTGTATACTGGTGTGATAACTATTATTGTAGGAGAACTCAGCTAATGGGAGATGATTATCCCAATTTCCTCCAAAGTCAATCACACATGCTCGCAACAAATCTTCAAGCGTCTGTATCGTTTGTTCACTCTGGCCATCGGTTTGCGGATGATAGGCCGTACTCATATCGAGCCGAGTACCTAAAGCCTGTTGTAGCGTTTGCCAGAAACGAGATGTGAATCTGCTATCTCTATCAGATATAATCGATAGTGGCACACCGTGCCGAGAAACGACTTCTTTGATATAGATCTTTGCCAGTTTCTCAAGTTTGTCAGTCTCTTTGAAAGCAATGAAGTGGGCTGATTTCGTCAGTCTATCGACAATCACCCATATTGAATCAACACCAGTTGATGTCTTTGGTAGCTTCGTGATGAAATCCATCGTTATGTGCTCCCATTTCTATTGTGGCATCTCTGGTTGTTGCAAAAGTCCTGAAGGTTTTTGATACTCAACCTTGACCTTTGAACAAGTTAGACATTTGCTGACATAAGTAGCGATGTCTCTCTTCATGTTAGGCCACCAATAGAATCCTTTCACATCTTGGTACATTTTATCTGCACCAGGATGAATAGAATAATTGGACTTGTGAGCTTCGTCCAAAATCAGCTTACGTAGTTCATCGTCGCTCGGTACCCAAATCCTATTCATGAAGTATAAAACTCCATTCTCTTTTGTTTCAAGCTGTTTCTCCATTCCTTTCAGGGATTCGTCTTTCATGCGCTCGGCGGTGAAAACTAATTGTTGCGCGTCGCGAATTTGAGTAATGAGATTCGAGTGGATTGTCAATACCAAAGCTTGAACTCTGCGAGGTTTAACGTTCTCTTTACGACTCAGGGCATCTGCTACTACATTAGCCTTGCCCGGAAGGTACTTAATTTCACAGTCGTAATCATTCAGCAATTCGACCCAACGTCTCTGTATCATGTTGAGCTCTTTCTGGTCGAATATGTGTTGTAGACTCTTGTGGTCAGTGAAAATTGTACACTTTGTGCCATATAAATAGTGTCTCCAAATCTTCAATGCAAAAACGACTGCTCCTAACTCTAAGTCATGAGTTGTATAGTTCTTCTCGTGAATCTTCAATTGACGAGATGCATAAGCAATAACTTTGTCGTTTTGCATGAGAACACAACTTAATCCTTGATGTGAGGCGTCACAATAAACAATGAAGTTCTCGGTTCCCTCAGATAAGGATAGAATCGGTGCGGTGCTCAACTTTTGTTTCAACAGTTGGAAGGCGTTCTCTTGTTTCTCTCCCCATTCGAATTTCTTATCCTTCTGCGTTAAGGTGGTGAGTGACTGGGCTATCTTTGAAAAGTTCTCTATAAATCGTCGATAATAGCCAGCCAAACCAAGAAACTGTCGAATTTCTGTGGGAGTTTCCGGTGCTTTCCAGTTCTTAATCGCCTCTATTTTGGATGGGTCCACATGAATTCCCTTATCATTTATTACGTGACCTAGGAAGTGAACCTCTCTAATCCAAAATTCGCATTTGGAGAACTTAGCATACAGCTTCTCGTTCTCAAGTAGTTGGAGGATAAGTTTCAAATGTCGTTCGTGATCCTCTTTCGTCTTTGAATAAATCAAAATATCGTCAATGAACACAATGACAAACTTATCTAAGTAAGGTTTGCACACTCGGTTCATGAGATCCATAAATACTGCCGGAACGTTAGTTAATCCAAACGGCATGACTAGGAACTCATAATGACCATAACGAGTCCTAAACGCGGTCTTCGGTACATCCTCTTCTCGAACCTTCAGTTGATGATAACCAGAACGCAGATCGATCTTAGAGTAGTAACTTGATCCTTGTAGTTGATCAAATAGATCGTCAATGCGAGGTAACGGATATCGGTTCTTGATAGTTACTTTATTCAATTCTCTGTAGTCAATGCACATGCGCATGGATCCATCCTTCTTCTTGATAAACAAAACCGGAGCTCCCCAAGGTGAAAAGCTAGGTCGGATGAATCCTAAGTCTAAAAGCTCCTGCAACTGTGTAGACAGTTCTTGCATCTCTGATGGAGCTAGACGATAAGGTGAGCGAGCGATTGGTGCGGCTCCAGGCACCAGATCGATGCGAAACTCGACTTGTCGCGGAGGTGGTAATCCTGGAAGATCATCAGGAAACACTCCCGGATAGTCTCGTACTATAGGTATATCGTCTAAGCGTCTCTCTACAGATTTCTTTTCCACAACATGCACCAAAAATGCTGGATATCCCTTTCGGAGATATTTACAAGCTTTTAAGCAATTAATAGTTTTGACGGTGCTCGTACTCTTATCTCCTTGTATCACCAAAGTTTCTCCAGTTGACAATGGTATACGTATCATTTTATCAAAGCAAATAATCTCTGCACGATTTTTCGACAACCAGTCCATACCGACTACGATGTCAAAACTTCCCAACTCAACCGGTAGTAAGTCTATTTTGAAAAGATGACCCTCCAATGCTAGAGTACATCCTGGTACTATTTCTCCTGATTCAATCAACCTACCATCGGCTAGTTCTAAGGTGTACTTGTTGTCTAGTTTACGAGATCTAACGTCTAATAGTGGTCTAAAGTCCTTAGACACAAAACTCAAATCGGCGCCAGAATCAAATAGTACGGATGCATAATAATCGTTAACTAGAAACGTACTAGTGACAGTGTTGGGGTCCTGGCGTGCCTCTTGCGCTCCAACGACAAATGCACGACCCCTAGCTGGCTGGATGTTGGCGTTTCCACGATTGTTGTTGTTGTTCGGGTTCGCAGGGCGGTTCGGATTATTTTGGTTGCCACGGTTCAGTTTAGGGCACTTGTTTCGGAAATGGCCTTGCTCGCCACATTCAAAACATCCATTTGCTGGTCGATCCCTATTTGCTTGGGTGGTAGGGTTCGCTCTACAGTATTGGGCCAGATGCCCCCAGCGTTTGCAATTCCCACAGAAAGTACAGTCACCATCATGATGACGTTCACACTTGCCACACTTGGGCTTACTCCCCATGTAAGTCTTTTGTTCAGCAGTAGTGGCAATGTAGGCTTTCATGGTACTAGCCTGCTTCTTATTCTTGTGACCCTGACGGTCATTCCACTTGCGTTTTCCTTTCCCAGCATCAGCATTGCTGGATTCAACCTTTCCAGTAGCAGCTTTCTTAGTGAGATTCCCCATTCTTACTGCTTCATCAGTCAAACGCTGTGCTAGTTCCACAGCAATCTTAAAAGTAGCAGGATTTGATGATGTTACCAAACTTCGAATTTGTGGCACTAAACCCCAGATATACCTTAAAGTGCGCTTGTACTCAGGAGTGACCATGTGAGGTACAAGGCGTGCCAGTTCTTGAAATCTGGTGGAATATCCTGTGATATCAGCACCAACCATAGCAATGTTCCAGAGCTCAGACTCAATCTTCTGCAGCTCACTGCGGGGACAAAACTCTTCCATGACCATAGTTTTCAAAGTTTCCCAAGTCAATGAATGAGCGGCTGAACGTCCCATTGCTTGCCTTTGGGCGTTCCACCAAGTCAAAGCCTTATCACTAAACGTGCATGTAGCATACATTACCATATCTTCACGAGCACACTTGCTAATCTCTAGCACAGACTCCATTTTCTCTATCCAATGGATGATTCCAATGGCACCTTCAGTACCACGGAAATGACTCGGTTTACAAGCTAGGAATGTCTTATATGAACATCCCTTCTGAGTGCTCTCAGGGTTACTACCAGATGCATTTGGTTCGGTGTCTCTACTACCGCTACAGTTTCGGTCAGTATCATACTGAGCAAGGGCTTCAGAAATCCTTCGGTTTACCATTTGTTCAGTAGTCTCCTCAACGGTAGGAGGTGGTGTGGGGTTTCGTTGGCTGTTCCTGGTAATTCTACGTTTAGGCGGCATGATTCAGTCCTAATCACACACAAGAAACACTCGTAAGATACCAAATCAAGTCATCACTCATAAAGTATGTGATAAATATAAATATAGTACGAGGTCAATCACCAATTGATATCATTCATAATGTACACAGCGATGTAAACCAAACATAAGTTATATATCATAATCATGGGTTAATTGTCGTTACATCAGTTTTGTACAAAGATGGGATTTACTACAAAATATACCCATCGGATCAAACATGATCTACAAAATGTGATGGATTTTAACCTATACATCCATCTAGTCAAAAGTTAACCCAAATACATCATAACTATAGTCCTAATACATCATACATACGGTCTAAAAGAAATACGGTAGACTCCATCCCACAAACATCCTAACAGCTGCCATCAACACACAGAATCCAACTGCGATACCTATAGTCTCCAGACGACTCTCTAGTCGGATCAGACGTGCTCTAGTAGCATCGGCAGACTCCCTGTCTACCTCAATATGCAACTCAGAAGTCGCAAGGCGTCCATATATCGCCAACACATCATCGTCAAGACGAGAGGCGTCACTGCGCATCACTCGGATGGCAGACTGCGTACCAAAATGGAATCCCAGCAAGGTACGAATAACGGCGACCACAGTAGGGACCGTAAGCTCCAGAGGCTCCTCGGTCAAATGTAGAGATGTCGGTGTGTGAGATGACTCTCCAGTCTCATAGGTGGAAGGAATCCTCTCAATGATCCTCCAGTGGCGTAAAATGCGTGGCATCCAGTCCAGATGCGGAACTCTAACTCTCGGTGTCTGCTGATCACAGCGGATCTCTCGCTCCTCAGTCATCGGCTCCTTGCCGTGAGATGATGAGGGTCCTATGGGAAAATCTCTGACACACGACAACGGTGTCCTCCTAGGTGTAGGCCGATAAGAAGGCTCTCCAATAAGGTGGCATCTAGACATAGAGATAGATCCTAACATACGGGTAGCAGGATCAGTGGATGGCAATGGTGGAGTGGCTATCGAACCATCTGAAGTATCTCTAGGGAGTGTAGGCGGGTAAACCTCCTCAGACACTGCTGTAGGTATCCCGTCGTATGACCCCTCCATGGGCTCCTCCTCAGTATCAGAATCACTGATGTGAATAGGTGCGTGTCTCGACCTGCCTAGTCAAAGAATCGGGTGTGACGTGTCAGACGTATGCAATAGTATGAATGCAGAAATGAGTTAGCCAAGGCTATAGTCTAGGTCTCTAAAGTTTTCAGTCACTTAAAGACTTCTAGTTCTCTATAACCAATGGCACTGATACCAAGTTCTGTCACACCCCCAAATCGATAATCGTGTTTATTAACAGTTTAGCGGAAGCTTTTAGTTGATTAGCGGAAGCATTTTAATAATAGTTAAGCATCGGGGGCGGACAGATTCGATAGTGCATTCACGATGTCAGAGCATATGATCATACATAACATAAATATATTTAAGATGCCATAAGTTTAAGTTATTACAAAAGATACGACTTCGTAAAGTCGTACATAAGTAGGGTTGTCAAAGACAACTTAAGTATTTGAAAATACAAGTTTATAAAAGAGGGATTTCATAAGTATAACCAATGGAATTGATAATACAAAGGAAATCCAGGTTTCCCAAAAGTGGCATCATAAATAGTCAGGTAGCCTACGTCATTTATGCATGCAGATGTACCTGAGTCCTAATTCCCTGAAAAACATAGTAAACCGTCAACATTGAATGTTGAGTGAATTCACAGGTTTAGTGTGAATATAGTAAATCAAGTTTTGTATAAATTATTCATGTACACAAACATAATATTTATATGTAAAGTAGGAAACACAAGTATTCTAATTAAAGAAAACATTTCCTATAATTAGTAAGAATGTCATTCTCACTACAATAATAACTGTGTAGGAAACACAAGTTTAATCATAAACATTTCCTAATCAGTAGTCGCAGGATATACAGGTTTATCAGTTAAGTAAACATATCCATTTCAATAGTTAAGGAAAATCAGGTTTAGCAGTCAAGCAAACATTTTCCAACAGATAGTTAACAGGAACTCAAGTTTAACAATAAGGTAAACATTCCAATAATAAACGTCGCAGGAAACACAGGTTTATCATTTAAGTAAACATTTCCTATAAATAGTTGTTTTGTGGGAAACCAAGTTTAACCATTTAAGGTAAACGTTTCCTAAAATAGTCTCTCAAAGGAACACCTGTCCTATTAGTCATCACAGGGAATACCCTTCCCAAACCAAGTTGTTGTTTAGTTGTTTAGTTGTGTGGGAAATTTAGACTATAATCCCTCCAAGGTGAGCTAAACCTTTAGAGTTAAAGTAACGACCTCTAGTACTATAACCAAACCACGACTAGTTATTTTGTTGTTGCCTCAGTAACACGGTAAGTATACACTCCTCGTTACGACTATCGTCGATGGGGTTGGAATGACCAACGAGTAATATCCTGGGAGGGTTGTCAAATCGATAGTACTATCTGTAAACTCAGTGGCTAGAGTCACCTAGCTAATGCTTATAGGTTGCAAGCACTGGGACTTATGTGCACTACAACTACCTCGCGTAAACCTAGGATCGTACCAAGATCTGCTGTCTTATTCCCAAAATGTTGTGAAAACGTTTCATATAATTACTTCAAGTTAATTCAATATGAAAACATTTTATAGAAATAGTTCAAGTTTGATGGCGTGAAAGAAATCATGTTATTCAGTTTCACATAATAGCAAGCAGCGCAATACATAAAGCATATAGCATGTTGTATCACATTGTTCTATGTTTTCCACCCCTGGTTTTAAAAGCATTTAAAACAATAAAAGATAGGGGCTGTGAACTCACGGTTTGCAAGTCTTCAGCACAAATAGCTAGCAAACAATCCAAAAGCGTCGCTCAAATACCTAGACGCAAATAATAATACTTGTATAAGTATGTGGATTATTTGTTAAGTTGAAATGTTTGTAACATTTTAATTGTTGGTAACGTTTGCGTTTATATACTCGCTAAGTTCAAGTATGTATATTTATATACATATTAGTTGAATATATATATTCTAATATATATATTAGTTGTCGTCATTGTTAAAGTCCATATATACATATATTATAATTGTCGAGTGTATGTATATTTACATAGATGTAGTTGTCGTTGTTGTCGAGTATGTTTTCAAAACATAATTATAATAGTTATCAAAATAACTTTGTTATATCGTATATATATAAGTCGTTTGTAATTGTCGCGAAATAAACTTAGTTGTTGTTTATGTTTCAAAACGTAACCTTGTTTGTTACAGAATATAACTCATTTTTGTTTATCGTATATAGTTTGTACTAGATAAATTAAATCGTTCCATTTATACGTTTCATTTGGTTTTATCATGTCCAAAGTATTCGATTTGTGTTTTTGTTTTAGTTTTGTAAATAAGTACGGCCCATTGGTGACAGAATTGAAATTATATTTCAAAAACATAATTTGGTTTGTTTTCGTAAAAACATTCGTCGTGTATAAAAAGTTCGTCGTGAAACTGTTTTGACATGGCTGCACTGTTTTGGCCATATCTCCTTCATACGAACTCGGATTTAGACGATCCACCTGGCCAAACGACCGTGACTCAGAGGGCTACAAAACTACAAAAGATGGTGTTGTTGAAGCAAGTTACCCGTCTGGGTAGGGCCTCATACCCGTCCGGGTATCATCAACTTTTTGCTATCACCCGATCGGGTGTCAACATATATCCGTCCGGGTATTATCACATACCCGTTCGGGTAGGGGTGCCTCACCCGTTCGGGTAGGGGTGCCTCACCCGTACGGGTTTGGTTCCTCACCCATTCGGGTTTGGTTCCTCTCCCGTTCGGGTGTCATTCCTCACCCGTTCGGGTGTAGTTGTTCTTGTTCTGGGTTCAATTCGTAGCTCCGTTTCAGTCCAGATTTTTCATAAGTTTTTGCTATTGTTTTGAGTTCTAACTTCTACAATTGTTTTAGTTTAACATAGCACAAGTTTTATCCATGAGATTTACACTTTTATTCATACCCATTTTTATGTACAGAGTTATTTTTGGTTCATCATCAAAGTTTCATTTTTAGTTCATTCAACCACAATAATGATATATTAACACAATATAAACATTATATAAACGAAATTTGAGCAAGAAAAATTAATAATGAAAAGTGTTCTCACAATGATGATAATGATCCGGTTATGATGATGATGGTGAACGATGATGATGATAATGATTATGTGATCATTTTGTGAAGTGTTTGATTGTTTGAGAAATGAAGATGATGAGGTGATTGTGGTGTTGCTTTTGCTGCTACTCCCTCTGCTGTTGTTGTTGAAGATCATAGAGACAAGGAAGAACCAGTGAAGGTGTTGTGTGTGAATTATTGGTGGTGGTTGGAATTGTGATCTCAGGGAGTGTATAAGGAATAGATATCGATCGAGTTTTTCAACTGAGAGTATGGAGGGAGTGGCAATTTGTCGCCAGATATTTTGAAATGTGTAATATTGGTAGTTTTTAGCCCGTTAATTTCGTGTACGGGTATAATTTATGGTACTTTATTTATAATAAAATTACGCGTTATGTTTCTCTATATCTCAGATTTAGAAATTTGGAAATCGAAAGGTGAAATACTTTGTTACAAGTATAATTAAAATTAATGACAGTAAATGAAACACCCCGAAACGTGAACAAAAATTTTTTTTTTTTTAAACATAACACCTCTAATTCCTTGTACTTACTTATTGTGGTCCCAAAACACTGGCTATTACATTACTTAATTATAATCAACACTCAAAGTTGCTGGACACAGGCTGAATCCGGCCGGATTCAAGGGAATCCGCCGGATTCCCCACTCTTTCAGACTCAACTTTTGACCAGAACTGAAACTATGCAATCCGGTTTTGAATACGCTCCGGAATCCGCCCGGATTCATGGCAATCCGCCGGATTCCCATGAATCCGCCGGATTCCCAGTTCCAGCAGCAGAATCCAGAGTTGCACATTTTGATACCAAAACTCGAACTTTAACAACACATAACTTTTAATCTATAATACCTGGGATCGCCAAATTTTGCAGATACATTTAAAATGGTCAAATAAACATATCTCAACTTTTACTTTTCCAAAATTTCTCGTTTTGACCCGTTTTGACACTTAAACTCGTTTTCGACCATTTTAACCAAAAATATGAACATGTCAAATTCTAAAATACATCAAATCTGACTTCCAGCTTTTGACTACACATTTCAACTTGACTTTAGAACTTGTGAGAACCAAAACCATTAACTTTCGACAACATTGACCCATTTTGACACTTAAGCACTTAGTGACCCATTTGGGCACCAACTTGACCCACTTCAATCTTTGACTAACCAATAGCATTCATTCTTACTCAGTTGACTTTTAAAAGTCAAACAAAACACTTTTCATTCACATTCACTTAAACATTAACATTTCCAAGTCTCACTACATTTAGCTTTAACCAAAACATCAACTTTCACAAGTGAGACTTACTAACTTTTACAAGATTTACTAAAACCTTAAACTTTACAAACGGGGGTGTTATTAAGCATGATCAAAAGGGATAAAACTCATTACCAACCAAGCAATGAGCTCCACCACTAGCTATCCATGGGCTTCTTTCCTGACTCGTCTTTTACCTTGCTAGAACTTCCTGTAACATGTTAAACACAACGAATAAGCATAAATGCCTAGTAAGTAAATGGATTCTGACAATTAAAAATCTGCAACAAGTTAAGGATCCATAACATCTAACATGTCAAATTCCGAAGAATTGACATCAAACTAAGCTAATGACAAAGTCATTACTTAGATACCACCAAGCGAATGATAAATCACTCCTTGGTTCCACATATCCATATACTTACCTTTTCACTTGCACAACAATTACTTGAACTCTTGCACACTTGATCACCTATTCACATAATCACATAAACACTTATCATTTACATATTTAACTAACTCTTTCTTACTTCTTACATGTACTTAGGTGCTAAATCACATAACACCCATATTTCTAACATAAGTTCCATACACATAATCATACAATCACATGTACTTGGGTAATTAACATCAATTCTTACCATTAACACTCCCATACCTCATAAACATCACTAATTAGTGATCATACATGCTTATCATCGATCAATTACCCACAACACATATGATTATAGGATTATCACTATATCTAACACTATTTAATCATTCCTTCACATTCAAAAACATGTATGGAATCTAATATAACTTAATTACTCACTTACTCATAGAAATCCCTAACTTAGGGATTTAATTTCTTAAACCCTAACATGAATTTAAAGAATTAGAGAGTAGTTCTTACTTTGTATTAGCTCAATTGAAGATTTGAAGCCCTAATTTCACCAACTAGCAATCAATTTGAGGTTTTCTTCTTGCTCTCTCTCTCTATGTCGATCTCTCTCTCTCTCTCTCTAAAAGTTCTGTACGTGATTTCTAATTTTACAATATGAGGATACAGTAGAACATTTCAGAACCTGTGTTTTATCAACACAATTCACATTAAACCCTTCAACTTTGTAAATTTGACATTTTCTACCCTCTAACTCTATTTTCTATACATATAATTAGTTTCACTGACTAATTCTAACACATAACAGTTTATTTCACATAACATAATATTATATACATATAATTTAAATAACTAAATGCATATAATAAAATTTTAAACTTACAAAAATTTGGGGCGTTACAACTCTCCCCCACTTATTCAGGATTGTGTCCTCACAATCCATTCCTGATACAAAGCCGGATAATACTTAACAATCTCATGCTCCGGCTCCCATGTGAACTCTGACCCTTTTCTATGTTTCCACTGTACTTTGAACAGCTTAATTTCTTTATTTCTCAATCTCTTAATCTTTTCTTCTAGAATCATTATCGGTTGTTCTATATAGTTCAATTGATCATTGATCTCTATCTCTTCTAAAGGTACATATGACGCTTCATCCACCAAACACTTTCTTAAGTATGATACGTGGAAAGTGTTGTGGATTCCTGCTAACTCTTCCGGTAGCTCAAGTCTATAGGCTACTTTTCCTACTCTTTCTAGAATCTTGAATGGACCGATAAACCGAGGACTTAATTTTCCTCGTTTTCTGAAACGTATGATGCCTTTCCATGGAGATACTTTTAACATTACTCTATCTCCAACTTGAAATTCAATTGGGCGTCTTCTAACATCGGCATAAGACTTTTGACGGTCCTGTGCCATTTTCAAACGTTCTCTGACTTGATCAATCTTTTCAGCTGTTTTCTGTACAATATCGGTATTACCCAATTCTCGTTGACCAATCTCACCCCAACAAATTGGAGTCCTACACTTTCTTCCATAAAGCATTTCATAAGGTGGCATACCTATACTCGCGTGGTAACTATTATTATATGAAAACTCTGCCAAAGGTAAATGTTCGTCCCAATTACCACCGAAATCAATAGCACAAGCTCTTAACATGTCTTCTAACGTTTGAATAGTTCTTTCACTCTGACCATCAGTCTGCGGATGAAAAGCTGTGCTCAAATTAACACGAGTACCCAAATCTTCTTGAAACTTGTTCCAGAACCTGGAAGTAAACCTGCTATCCCGGTCAGAAACAATCGAAAGAGGTACTCCATGACGTGCCACCACTTCTTGAACATATAAATCTGCAAGTGCTTCTGAAGTATACGTCTCTTTAATTGGCAGAAATATAGCACTTTTCGTCAACCGATCCACAATCACCCAAATTGTATCATGCTGACGTCGGGTCTTTGGTAATTTGGTGATTAGATCCATAGTAACATGCTCCCACTTCCAGACGGGAATATCTAACGGTTGCATCATTCCCATGGGCTTTTGATGTTCTGCTTTCACCTGTAAACAAGTTAAACATTGATCGACATATTTAGTAATTTCTCTCTTCATACCTGGCCACCAATAATCTGTTTTTAAATCATAATACATCTTAGTGGCACCAGGATGAATGGAATATCTGGATCTATGTGCCTCATCAAGCAGCAATTTCTTTAACTCTGTTGACTTTGGAATCCAGATTCTGCCATATCGAGTCTTTAACCCTCGGGAATCTTCAACAATATTCTGAATCTGACCTTTAATACGTTCTACTTTCCAATCACCTTTCTGCCAAGCATTTTGTTGCACTTCCTTAATCTGATCTAACAAACTTGGAGAGATTGTAATTCGAAGAGATCTAACAATCAAGGCATGATGCATTGCCTTTCTACTGAGAGCATCTGCAACTACATTCGCTTTTCCAGGATGATAAAGGATTTCACAATCATAATCCTTTAACAAATCTAACCAACGTCTTTGTCTCATGTTAAGATCTCTCTGATCAAAGAAATACTTAAGGCTTTTATGGTCAGTATAAATAGTACACTTTACCCCATACAGATAATGTCTCCATATTTTAAGGGCAAAGACAACTGCAGCTAATTCTAAATCATGCGCTGGGTACCCTTTTTCATGTTCTTTCAACTGTCTCGAGGCATAAGCTATTACTCTTCCACGTTGCATCAATACACAACCTAATCCATTATAAGAGGCATCACAATATACAACAATATCTTCAGTACCATCGGGAAGTACTAAGATAGGTGCCTGACTTAACTTTAATTTAAGGGTTCTGAAGGCTGTTCATGCTCATCTTTCCATTCATACTTGATATTCTTACGAGTAAGCTTTGTGAGTGGAGTAGCAATTTTGGAGAAATCCTGGATAAACCGTCTATAATACCCGGCTAAACCCAGAAAACTCCTTACCTCAGTCGGATTGGTTGGGGGTTCCCATTTCATTACCGCCTCTACTTTGGTAGGATCAACCTTAATTCCTTTACTGTTTACAACATGACCCAGAAAATAAACTTCACGAAGCCAAAATTCACATTTCGAAAACTTAGCATAAAGCTTTTCAATACGTAACATTTGCAAAACTTGCCTCAAATGAAGTTCATGTTCACCAGCAGACTTGGAATAAACAAGAATATCGTCAATAAACACAATTACAGATCTATCGAGCATTGGACGACATACCCGATTCATAAGATCCATAAAAGCGGCTGGTGCATTAGTCAAACCAAATGGCATCACCACAAACTCATAATGACCGTATCTGGTTCTAAAAGCTGTTTTTGCTACATCTTCTTCTCGAACTTTAAGTTGGTGATAACCAGAACGTAAATCAATCTTAGAAAAATAGCTGGCACCTTGCAATTGGTCAAACAAATCATCAATCCTAGGTAAGGGATACCTATTCTTGATGGTGACTTTATTCAATTCCCGATAATCTATACACATACGCATTGTACCATCCTTTTTCTTAACAAATAATATTGGAGCACCCCAAGGTGAACTACTTGGACGAATAAACCCCTTATCTAACAATTCTTGTAACTGTTTCATCAATTCTTGCATTTCTGAAGGGGCAAGTCTATACGGAGTCTTAGCAATAGGAGTAGCTCCAGGGATAAGATCTATACGAAACTCGACTTGCCTCTCGGGTGGAATACCCGGTAGCTCGTCAGGGAAAACATCGGGAAACTCCTTTACAATAGGAATCTCCACGAGTTTTGGAACACTTTTCTGAAGATCTATCACGTGGGTCAAAAAGGCTTGACAACCACGGGACAAATGACGTTTAGCACGAGCAAAGGTACATATGGATAAGGAAGGCTTTTTCTTTTCCCCATAAATATCAATCACTCCCCCACTTGGAGTATTGATACGGATAATCTTTTTCTCACACTGAATCATAGCATTATACCTACCTAGCCAATCCATACCCACTACTACATCAAACTCACCCATTGGCATTGGAACGAGATTAATAATAAAAGATTCATTACTAATCTGTAATTGACACCCACGGAACACATTAGCAACATAAACTATTCTATCATCTGCAACCTCAACATCCAGTGGAGTGTCTAACTCACTAAGGGGAATAGAGAATTTCTGACTAAACTTTTATGACACAAAAGATCGCGAAGCTCCCGAATCGAATAACACGTGTGCAGGCATTAAATTTACAAGAAAGGTACCTGTCAGGACATCGGGGGCTCGCTGAGCTTCCTCAGCAGTGATTTGGAAGGAACGGCCCTTAGACTTTGGAACTTCTACAGCTTTCTTTTCTGAAGTTCTTCGAGGTGCTGAAGAAGTAGGCCGGTTCCCAAGTTTTGGACATTCTGATTTTATGTGCCCCGGTTCATAACAATTATAACATACACGGATTGGGTTTGGACAATCTCGGCCAAAATGACCTTCTTGCCCACATTGATAACAAGCGTTAGTGCCAAACTTGCATTCTCCAAAGTGTTTTCGATGGCACTTTTTACATTCAGCTGGCACCGGTCTATCATCCTTCTTTGTACTCCCACTCGGTCTAAACTTCTTTGATGGACCAGAACTTTGATCACTTTTTCTTTTGGCAGTTGTCACTTGTTCGTCTTTCTTTAACTCCAATTCCTGGAATCGCGCTTCATCTATCATCTCTTCAAGTGTCTGACATCTCTTTGGAAGTACATACTTTCTGATTTCCTTTCTCAGGACCTTATGAAAATGATTCATAAGCATCCTTGGGTTATCCATATACTCTGGACAAAAACGAGCTCTATCCAGAAATTTTCCCACCAATTCATTCACTGATTCGTTCGTTTGCTCCATAGCTAAAAACTCTTAACGAATTCTATTCAAATCTGCGTCTTGAGAATACGTGCTTTCAAACATTACTTTAAACTCTTCCCAAGTTAATTTGCTAATAGCTTCATCACCTTTGGTTCTACACTGTACATTCCACCACCACTTAGCACGATTCTTTAAAAGATTAGCTGCATACCTTACTTTAAACGTGTTGGGACAATCCACAGTAGCGAATGCCCCTTCTACTTCTGAGATCCAACGGTAGCATTTGATTGGATCTAAATCACCATCATACTCTGGTGGGTTGCAAGCTGAGAAATCTCTATAACTGATCTTTTTCTGCTCCTCCTGAATGTTAGGTTGAGGAATTACCTCTGGTCTGGGCACAACTATTTCTCCTCGTCCTTTCTGCACTTCTTCACTCACAATCTTTCTTACAGTGTCTGTAATTGTCGTCACTAGAAACGGAAGGGATGCTTCCTGAGCCTGACTAATCTCTTTAGACACAAGGGATTTTATACCTTCCCAAGACAATTCAGTGTTAGGAATAGGAGACCTTGGTCTTTCGTTACTGCCTCCTGCCTCATTATCTTGGGCTCTGTTACCCGGGTTAAATCCAAGAGTAAGATCTATTTCTCGCTCATCCATCTTTACTGAAAGTAAACATAGTAAAATTAACTCGACTTACTTAATATTTACAAGTCTACTTTATCTATACTTCTAACACGTAACACTAACAATAGCTAATAACTTATCCTCTAATGTTTCGTGGTTTCCATGGATACCCATATGGTAATATGATAATCATTGCGTTGGCCAGGCGCACTAATTACCGTATTAGAATATAACATATCCAAAGTCCACACGACACACTTTGATTCAAAATCATTAGCACACATAATCTTGTACACATAACAGTTCTAAATCATGCTCAATACAATAATTAAAGTGGTCTAAGATCAAGTACCCACTAATGGTGAATACCCGAATCCCTTAAACCGTGATCTGATACCAACTTGAAACACCCCGAAACGTGAATAAATTTTTTTTTTTTTTTTAAACATAACACCTCTAATTCCTTGTACTTACTTATTGTGGTCCCAAAACACTGGCTATTACATTACTTAATTATAATCAACACTCAAAAACGAAAGTTGCTGGACACAGGCTGAATCCGGCCGGATTCAAGGGAATCCGCCGGATTCCCCACTCTTTCAGACTCAACTTTTGACCAGAACTGAAACTATGCAATCCGGTTTTGAATACGCTCCGGAATCCGCCCGGATTCATGGCAATCCGCCGGATTCCCATGAATCCGCCGGATTCCCAGTTCCAGCAGCAGAATCCAGAGTTGCACATTTTGATACCAAAACTCGAACTTTAACAACACATAACTTTTAATCTATAATACCTGGGATCGCCAAATTTTGCAGATACATTTAAAATGGTCAAATAAACATATCTCAACTTTTACTTTTCCAAAATTTCTCGTTTTGACACTTAAACTCGTTTTCGACCATTTTAACCAAAAATATGAACATGTCAAATTCTAAAATACATCAAATCTGACTTCCAGCTTTTGACTACACATTTCAACTTGACTTTAGAACTTGTGAGAACCAAAACCATTAACTTTCGACAACATTGACCCATTTTGACACTTAAGCACTTAGTGACCCATTTGGGCACCAACTTGACCCACTTCAATCTTTGACTAACCAATAGCATTCATTCTTACTCAGTTGACTTTTAAAAGTCAAACAAAACACTTTTCATTCACATTCACTTAAACATTAACATTTCCAAGTCTCACTACATTTAGCTTTAACCAAAACATCAACTTTCACAAGTGAGACTTACTAACTTTTACAAGATTAACTAAAACCTTAAACTTTACAAACGGGGGTGTTATTGTATCGTAAGCATGATCAAAAGGGATAAAACTCATTACCAACCAAGCAATGAGCTCCACCACTAGCTATCCATGGGCTTCTTTCCTGACTCGTCTTTTACCTTGCTAGAACTTCCTGTAACATGTTAAACACAACGAATAAGCATAAATGCCTAGTAAGTAAATGGATTCTGACAATTAAAAATCTGCAACAAGTTAAGGATCCATAACATCTAACATGTCAAATTCCGAAGAATTGACATCAAACTAAGCTAATGACAAAGTCATTACTTAGATACCACCAAGCGAATGATAAATCACTCCTTGGTTCCACATATCCATATACTTACCTTTTCACTTGCACAACAATTACTTGAACTCTTGCACACTTGATCACCTATTCACATAATCACATAAACACTTATCATTTACATATTTAACCAACTCTTTCTTACTTCTTACATGTACTTAGGTGCTAAATCACATAACACCCATATTTCTAACATAAGTTCCATACACATAATCATACAATCACATGTACTTGGGTAATTAACATCAATTCTTACCATTAACACTCCCATACCTCATAAACATCACTAATTAGTGATCATACATGCTTATCATCGATCAATTACCCACAACACATATGATTATAGGATTATCACTATATCTAACACTATTTAATCATTCCTTCACATTCAAAAACATGTATGGAATCTAATATAACTTAATTACTCACTTACTCATAGAAATCCCTAACTTAGGGATTTAATTTCTTAAACCCTAACATGAATTTAAAGAATTAGAGAGTAGTTCTTACTTTGTATTAGCTCAATTGAAGATTTGAAGCCCTAATTTCACCAACTAGCAATCAATTTGGGGTTTTCTTCTTGCTCTCTCTCTCTATGTCGATCTCTCTCTCTCTCTCTCTAAAAGTTCTGTACGTGATTTCTAATTTTACAATATGAGGATACAGTAGAACATTTCAGAACCTGTGTTTTATTAACACAATTCACATTAAACCCTTCAACTTTGTAAATTTGACATTTTCTACCCTCTAACTCTATTTTCTATACATAATTAGTTTCACTGACTAATTCTAACACAACAGTTTATTTCACATAACATAATATTATATACATATAATTTAAATAACTAAATGCATATAATAAAATTTTAAACTTACAAAAATTTGGGGCGTTACAGTAAAAGTACTGTATTGTTAAAACGCGTGCCAGATTTCAGTTAAATTTAGAAATCATATTTTGAGGTAACGTTCTATACATTAAAACAGTAACTTACGAAATAATACTTTTATTATTTGGATCCTCTAAGCGCGTTTTAAAATTGTTTCTGTTCGTATTACGTGTAACAAAAATCGTCTAAATGTTTCGTTTTCTTTTCGTTATAATACTTTTATATAATAATTTCAAACTAAAAATTATTCAAAAGTATTTTTGAAGTTCATTTCGGAACTTTATTATTCGCGATTAATACGTTTATTATTAAACGTATACATTATTATATTATCCCAATAATATAATTATATAATAGTTGTGATTAATAATTTTCGAATTATTAATTATTTTGTATCACCAATATTATTGTGTTTAGTTTGTCGAGTTTTATATGTTCATATCGCACGTAATTATATATATACACATATAACTACAATCAAATATATCACGTAACACATAGTAAGTTTCACAAAACTTAACACATAATTTGTTTCGAAATCACTAGTCAGGGAATTACTCTAGGTAATGCATGAAATTAGGTTAAGTAAATACCCTAATTGGAGGATTGTCACAGTAGATCTCCAAATTTATCATACATGAAGATTTGGGGTTGTAGGGTAGATGTTAAAAGACCTGTAACCGACAAACTTGAATCTAAAACTGATAAATGTATATTTGTTGGATACCCCAAGGAAACTAGGGGGTATTATTTCTACAATTCAAGTGAGAACAAAGTGTTCGTAGCTCGTTATGGATATTTTCTTGAAGAGGATTTCCTTGACAAGAAAACTGATGGAAATAATCACCTCCTTGAAGAAGTAGAGGATGAACAAATACAACATGAAACGATTGTACCTATTCAACATGATGATGTTGATGATCAATATGAAGATGTTGATGATCAACATGGCAATGTTGACACTACTGAGACACCTAGTCTTTGAAGATCCGACCGGATGCGTGGCGTACCTAGTAGGTATGTCTATGTCATTGAAGATGATGGTTTGCAAGAACTAACTTCTTACAATGAAGCAATGTCTAGTTCGGAATCTGATAAATGGCAAGAAGCCATGAAGGCTGAGATGCAATCCATGTATGACAACAAAGTTTGGGAACTTGATGAACTTCCACCTGGTGGTAAAGCTGTTGGGTGTAAGTGGGTTTTCAAGAAGAAAACTGACATGGATGGTAAGGTACAAACTTATAAAGCAAGGTTGGTTGCAAAAGGTTTTACTCAAACTCATGGTATTGACTATGATGAAACTTTTTCACCCGTAGCCATGCTTAAGTCTATTAGGATTCTAATGGCCATAGCTGCGTACTATGATTACAAGATATGGCAAATGGATGTCAAAACCGTCTTCCTTAATGGGAACTTGACTAAGGTTGTGTATATGTCACAACCGGATGGTTTTGTGGATCCTAAAAGACCTAAAGGAGTTTGTAAATTGCTTAAATATATTTATGGATTAAAGCAAGCATCTAGGAGTTGGAACTTATGTTTTGATGAGAAGATAAAGGAGTTTGGTTTCACCAAAAGTGAGTTCGAACCATGTGTCTATAGGAAGTTTAGTGGGAGCGACATTACCTTCTTGGTTTTATATGTAGATGACATATTGCTCATTGGAAATAGTACTAACATGCTTAAAAGTGTTAAGTCATGGCTTAGTAAGTGTTTTCAAATGAAGAACCTTGGAGAGGCAGCCTATATTCTTGAAATCAAAATTTTGAGAGACAGGAGTAAAAGGTTGATTGGACTGAGTCAAAGTACATACATTGACAAGATCTTGAGTAAATTCAAGATGGATGAATCCAAGAAAGGGATGATTCCGTTGTCTGCTGGATTGGTTCTTACGAAGAGTCAATGTCCCGAAACTGAAGAGGACAAGGAAAACATGAAAAGCATCCCATATGCTTAGGCAGTGGGATCTATCATGTATGCTATGTTATGTACTAGACCGGATGTCGCATATGCTCTAGATCGCAGTCAGGTTTTGTGTTTATGTTAAATGGAGGAGCAGTAAGCTGGAAGAGTTCAAAGCAAAGTACTGTGGCCGATTCCACTACCGTGACACCCCCAAATTTAATGATTTGCGGAAGCTCGATTTGGGTATCACTAATCAATATACAAAGCACATAAGATATAATGAACGACCACTATATGCGTCATTTTAAACTCGTATTAATAAAGTAAATGTTTACATCAAAATAATGTTACATTAGCTCGGTTCCTGGAATTGAGAGATTACATGGCATAATTACTTTTACAAAATATAATAATGCAATCAAATCTCTAGTTGTATGTATGCTGACTCGAGCTAATAGTCCCTGCCTGAGCAGCCAACCTACTGCTGGGTACCTGTGATACATACTAAAATGGGTCAGCGAAAACGCTGGTGAGCTCACAGGTTTGTATGTCAATGTATAGTTGTAAGAACCGCAAGATTTAAATTGAATTTAAATTGCAATTAAGCAAAATAGAAGTTATACAATCCATGAGCACATAGTCTGAGCTTAACTTGAGCGCTAGGTCCAATTTAAGGAAACCTAACTGATTTGCCTCCTACGAGAGTCTAATCCACACTCGTCTTCACAAATGCTAATACATCCGTTTGACCGGTTAGTGCGTGCTAACCCGGATGAGGATTGTCAATCCCATATGATATCATATACTAACATTCACGCTAAAATATTAGAGACTATGCTATAGAAGACTTTAAATTGATTAGCTTGAAACTCATGTAGTATTTGAAGGTTGGTACTTGCGTTCTACTCGTAAAACAAAACAGAGCAGTAATATCTCACCCCTTGTTGTAAAATAGTGAAAATGGGGCTATGAAACTCACCTGAGTCTTGAAGTGTTTAATTTAATAAAATGGAAGTAATTAGCTGTGAATTGATGTCCAAGGACTTGAAACCTGAATGTGTTCACGACACTTGTTTGTTATTAATTGTACCGGTATCTCGAAAGACTACCCTTGTAGTTGTTATACAACTATATATGTCCAAATTACTACGATCTGGTTGATTGTATTGTTACAAGTTACAACGACTTGCTTGATTTTGAAATATGTTTTGGAAACACGTACGGCTCGTTGGTGATGAATTTGAAATAATAAACTTTAAGTATTGTTATCATGTTATTGGCGTTTTGCACTTACAGGGTGTTCCGATGTGTTTTATAAGTCGTATCGCATAAGTGTTTAAGGTTATATAGGCTCGACACTTAGTGAAATTTTAGTTTGAAAATCTGCTGTTTTATGCGACACAGTCATGCGACACAAATGTTTGTCATGCGACACAAGGGTTGTGTCGAATAGAAATGCGACACAATACCTATACGACACAAGGGTAGTGTCGTATAGATTTGAGATGCTGATTCAACAGCGACATAGTAATTGTGTCGTATGAAAATACGACATAAGATGCGACACAACGTTGTGTCGTAAAGGGTACGACACAAAAGGATTTATACGACACAAGGTGCGACATAATAGGCAAAATACGACACTACATGCGACACATTGCTTGTGTCGCATTGAAGAACACCAACCCAGAAAGTCCGACTGTCGAGATTTTTCCGGCCAAAAACCCAATTCAAACCCGTTTTTAAGCTATAAAACCTTGTTATCTTCATATATTTGGACATATACATGTTATATAACTCATAAATATGTAAAAACAAGCTAAAACGAGAAGTTTCGGGAATTTGTCGGAAACTTACGCGGTGTCGGATTGAAAATCCGAGAAGATGGAAGTGTAGATCGTGTCGAGGTGGTTCCGTTTCTACAAAAATCTTGATGATTTGATGTCGTTTAGTGCTCTAATCTTGTGATTTTTGATGAAATGGAGGTGGTGGAATTTGAGAGAGAAATTGGTAGAGAGAGAGAGAAGGGGAGATAGAAATGAAATGAGGGGGAGGTGATGACCCCCTCTTGGTGGCTGATTTCGGTGGGGGCCCACCGAGTGTGGGTCTCCACTTTTAACTCCGTGCAATCGCGCTTCGTGCGGTGTTCGTTTTCCCAATCGTTTTAACCGTTAACTAATTATTTTTATTCGTTAAAATGTATATCTTAAAATACGAATAATTCCCCAATTATTTTTTTTTTGTTGAAGCATTTTATCAATTGCTATTTAGTTGCGTTAAAATATAACTTTAGCTTGTTTTTGTTTGCTTGCGCGTTGTCGTACGATACGAATTGTGTACGAAATATTGTAAAACAATATTTTGGATATAGTTGTGTTACCAAATAATATTTGTACTACTTAATAAAATTGATCACCAACGTCTGCATTTAATTGAATCGAAATACGTTCGATTTTGGACTCGTACGATTTAAACAAACCGCATAATTGTGTAGATATATATTCAATAATATATATAATAATTGATACATTAATTAGCCTAACACAGAACTAATTACATGTA
Source organism: Helichrysum umbraculigerum (assembly GCA_949592205.1). NCBI lineage: Eukaryota > Viridiplantae > Streptophyta > Magnoliopsida > Asterales > Asteraceae > Helichrysum > Helichrysum umbraculigerum. The sequence continues at coordinate 121,021,939 of CATIUR010000003.1, read as the reverse complement.
TTAAAACTTGATTAGGCACTAAATTCTAGTCCTAAATTGACGGGTGTCACAACTACAGAGGCGGAGTATATTGCTGCAAATGATGCTGCAAAGGAAGCTGTTTGGTTGAAGAATTTCATAATGGATCTTGGAGTTGTTCCCAGTATCTCCAATCCATTTGAAATCTTTTGTGATAATCTTGGTGTTGTGGCGCAAGCTAAAGAACCTAGAGCTCATCACAAGTCCAAACACATACTTCGTAAGTTTCACTTGATTCGAGAGATTATCGAACGAGGTGATGTGAAGATACAACAAATTCCAACTGATGATAATGCTGCTGATCCGTTAACAAAAGCGTTATCTCAAGCCAAGCATTACAAGCATGCTGAATTCATAGGCATGAAGTATCTCTAGGCTTATTATTATAATTCTTTATGTATTGGTTGAACAATTGAACTTTATTGAAATTCAAGAGATGTTTTGTTTTGCGTATTTCTTTAAAATGTTCAATTATTTAGTGTGTTTTAGCAATCCATGGAATTTCGCATGACGGATTCCAAAATCTTCCATAGCCTACTCGTTGTCGTGGGAACCACAATGGGGTGACGGTGACTGTGAAATATTGGCCGAAATCTTAATTAGGACTTATAGCATTAAGGTTGTCAAAGATTCATGGGTATTTGATTTGATCAAATATTGGTTGACCCGCTTTGAGTGTAACTTCATGGACTTCTATCATAAGTTAACTCAAGTGAGATATCCACATTACATGAGACGTTAATTGCATTCAAGCTTAGTTGACATTGGGCTTAGGCACAGTCTAACGTTATGCGTAAATGCGTAGCCATAACGGCTGGTTGCTGGGTTCAGTGGGAGCTAAGTGTAGAGTGGTTAATTGTCAAGATGGGATTTGCACCTCTTTTAATTAAGAGAGATATTATTAGGCCTTTGATGGTTAAAACTGGAGAATGCGGGGCCGCGCTCGGAGAGTATTAGACTTCCGTCATTTTAAACCAGTTGAGACTAAATCAAGAACAAAAAGAGTATTATTTGGTTGAGTAAAGTCCATGCCAGGCGCTCTCATGAATATCGTGTTGCAAAAGGATATGCTGCTCTTTTAATATACCGTTGTGAATGGGTGATTCAACTAAAATCATGTGAGGTATAAGAGTTCTTATGACTCGGTCATCCTATGTGTCTTGCTAGGGACCGCCATAGGAAACTTAATAAGTTAAGTATAATCATCTATGCACAAGTGGGAGTCTGAAAGAATTATGTGCATAATAATTATATTTAAATTATTTAATCCGATAATTAAGACACCAATGGGTCATACTAATGCATCATCGACGGATATGTATGAGGATAATTAACTATGGATTAATTATGTAGAGAAATATATATTTGGTGATTATATTAAACTAATTGTTAGTTGAGGGTTTAATTCGTAAATCTTGATTAACTTGTTGGAGAAGATTGGCCTACCTATAAATATAAGGGTTAGGGATCAAGATTAGGTTAATACATACAAACCCTAAACCCTCACAAATATTCTCTCCCTCCCTCTCTCTTGGTTCGGCCGAACTCCACAAACCCCAAAACCGAATTTTCGGTTTTGGGTTATTCGATCCATACACACACACGTGTGTATCGTTCTTGATTCGGTTTGTGCGTTGTTACTAAGTTGTAGTAAAGATAACGTATAACCAAGAGATAAACGACTAGCGGTTTATATCCACAAGATGACTAGTATTGGTACGAACGCGTTGGCACCTCCAACAAAGAAGCAAAAGATAGTTCATACCGAGCAAGTCGCTGTAAGTTGTTTCTTTCGTCTCGTACTATTAGTTGATTGATTTAATTCAAGTATTTGGATCCGCAATTATGGGTTTTTGATTTTATTATTTTCCGCATATTATTGTTTTAATATTTAATAAAATTAACCGTATAAAACCCATCAAAGTAATGGTACAATAGGCTTATATAAGTTGCATCATATTTGTCTTCTAAGTCTAAAGCCAATTTGTAGACCCTGTCACCCTCTAATATCACACAAACTTGTTAGGGTTAATGCTATGAAAATGTATTGAACTTGTCATAAAATCTTATTGTATGCATTCATCTTTGAAAAATTCTATTTTAGTATCGAAGTTACTAATCACCCATATTGTATGTAGTCATTAACTTGAAACCAGATTTTGACTTATGTGGCACCGGTTAATCAATTTTTATCCATGTCACCCGCCACCTAAGAGCCATATTGGAAAATGTAACCAACTTTTGATTAATATGTTAAACTATGAATGTTTTATTATAATATAGTGAGCAAAACAATATTCAATTAATTGAATAACATTATAAACTTTTGAACATATTTATTTAAATCCTTTTATGCATCATAAAAAAAATACACTATGAGTGACTTTTGATCAATTTACTTGATCTACGTTTTATGAGCCGATTGACTTGATGAATTATATGGGAAAGAGTATTGACTTGATGAATTATATGGGAAAGAGTGTACGGATGGTGGAGACTTTGTCCAGTAAACATCTATGATTCTTCAGGACTGTACAATGAGGGCGGACTTCAGCTCAAAAATGTGTAAAAAGATGTGGCAAGCATCTATGTTGGTAACCGGGTATTATGTATAAAAGAATAGAAAAAAGCGTTTACGTATTATATACGGAAGAATAGTAACACTAAAATCTCCAGGTCAAAATTTCTTTCCATATCCGGATCATTCCAGGAAATACAGGTCCGTGCTTTGAGTGGATCAGTAAAAGGGTAATGATAGGAACGTTGGCATGGTATCAATGGTTCGAGTACATAGTAAAGTGTGCTTTAGGAACTGAAGTCGAAAGGGTTTATTGTGTCGTTATGTGTTAAACTTTACACTTTTTACTATTGTATGAGACATAATTTCATTTTGTTCTATTGTAGTATTGTATGTATCAAAGTTATAAATATCGTGTATTGTAGGTAAAATTTTCTTTTTGGGTAAAACAAAAAAAGGAAACTTTCCTATTTTAGTTTTACCCAAAAAGGAAAGTTTACATACAAACAAGTTCAATACATACGATAGAAGTTTTCAAAATTTAACACATACAATAGTAAAAGGTGTATAGTTTAATACATAGCGAAACAATAAACCCAAGTATACATGGAACTCTAATTGGTATGGTTTGCGGTTGCAGTAAGCCAGTAATTAAAAAACAAACTTTTTGTGGGTTAGCTTCATGTAGTCGTATAGAATAATACTCCGGTATATAGGCATGGGAGGTGAATAGAATTAAAGTTAGAGAATGGTGGAATAGGATGATTTAGCTTATATAATAGGTCGACTACCTGATGTATTTTTTGGCATTTTAAGTTTTAATACAGTTATTACTACCTTTCGATAAAAAAGATACCCCTTTATTCATCTAGTAAAGGATTATCTATGTCTAAGTTTATATATGGATTTTAGTTACCTTACTGACAACCAACAAAAGCATGTATATGAATCCTGTAATAAAGTAAATCGGGCAAATAGCTCCTCTTAAGCAAATCCCAGTCAGCACTTAGCATCGGCTTCCGCTGATGCGTTTTAGAATTGTACTAAACGATATTGGCATGCATAAGTAATAAAGTGGCACATAAACTTACAGATAATCCAATGTGAATGGCTCGTCTTTCATTTTATTAAAAGAAAACAGTTGTATAAGCTAATAAAAGAGCAAGACAGCTTAAAGCAGCTTCACACCGGCTTCCCTTACAGAATCTATTACTGCTCTCACCTTACCATGATACCTTTGATTTTTTTTGTAGACAACAGATACGGCTGGGATTTCTTTGAGTAGCAGCCTTTCACCTAAAAGTTTCCCAATCTTGGCAGCAGCAGAAACATCTCTAGTGCTTTGTTGTGTTTGCTTCCAGGCTTCTCGAAGAGCCTTCTCCTGTGAGCTTGCGGCAGAGGCAATGGTTGCAGTTGGTGAATGAATCACCTGGGCACTCACATAGTTGTTTGAGAAGTGCATCTTCAAGAGATACGGTTTTAAATAGTTTGTTATTCTGTGAGCCTTAACTGGTGGGGGAATCACCATATCTGTTTCAAGAAGATAATCAATAATCATATATATTTAATCAAACAATGTCTAACGGGTCTGGACGTCTGGTTGACAAATTTTTTGGTGGATAGATGGGTGGTTTGGTAACGGGTCAAAACTGTTAAATTAGTTCAAAGCCCCCTGTTTGATTTGATCCGCACACACTTTTTTGTCCATTATTGTAAACAGAATTATATATTCAATGCGTTAAGTATGAGTGTTCAACTACCAAAAAGCCAGTAATAAAACTTCAAATAGTTGAATAAAAAGACTTAGTTAAGCTGTATGAATTAAAATAAACCTGGGTGACTTTCAAGTTTCAACCGGTTTGACCCGTTTCCCTTTCAGGTAGTATTTTTTATTTCGCCAATTGTATCCATTTGAAATAAAACGCAACCCAAATCGACGCATTTCACCTCGATTCAGTGAATTAAAAAAAATGCAAGATTAGCACGTTTTTGCAATTATGAAGAAAGTCGAATGAAAGTATAAATGATTGGTTGATTGTAAGAAAAATGAATTCAGACTTGTCTGCTTGGTCCAACACCAACATACAATAAGAGAGCATCAAAGAAGAAACATAAGGGAATCCAATATCAACACAATGAGAAAATTAATAACATCATTAAATTCCTAATTTGCAGTTCAAAAGGAAGTAACCTAGCATTATTAATAACATAGCAATAGCAAAGACTCATAACTGTTACTATATAACCAAATATATATAACATCTCAAATATACATAAGAAGATGACATTTACCCTAACTAATATATCAACCAACAATTGAAATCAAATACACTCCGTATTAGTTATACAAACTACAGAAACAAGAAGAGTTTCGGTTCGGGTTAGAGAGGACCAATTTAACACATGTCAAACGGAGCAGGGTCAGATTAGCCTGCTAACTTTTTAGACTTTATATTAAATTTCAAAAAAAAAAACTATATGAAAGAAACCCTAATCGACAAATGGTAAAAATACAGGCAGAACAGAAGAATGAGAAGACGATACCTGATTATCAGACGAGATATTTGAGCACACAGATTGATTAGGAGGTCAGAGAGTGAAAAAGAATATGTTTGATTGATTAGAGCATAACATAGAAGACGATGGTGTTATTACCGTGCCGGCATTTATGCGTTTGTACGGAGTGCGACGGCGTCATTTCGGCATGCCCATTGTGTCTTTCTTTTATAGAAGCTCTAGCATTCAATATTCAATTATTCATGTCATGATTTTTGGGCCTTTCTTGAGCTCATTTCTGATTAGGCCCAATTACTTGTTAACAGACAGAAAATTAATAAAAAATACTATAATGATCGATGGATTATTATGTCTTGAAGAAATAATAAATAAATAAATAAATAAATAAATAAATATTTATTTACCTGATGTCACTTTTGACAATCTATTTGGGTTATTTGGGTTCTTGAATCTGATAATCATTTCTTTGACAATTTAAATTGGGTTCTTTAAACGTACTACGCTGGTAAAACGAAGCCGTGTCTCGGGCGTCCTTTTTGGACGACCCGTCTTTCTCTCTAAGACGGGATCACATGGAGTGGTCTAACACTGATAAACGAAATGAGAATAAACAAAAATGTTACCTTGTATAAGGTCGAAATGGACATAATCTTTGTGCCAAATTTAAAAATGTATTTTGTGATCTTAAATGTTTATTCTATTTTACTCCTTTAACTGAGTCTTTGAATGTTACATCTGTAGTGGGAACTTTTGCTTAATGGAGATTCAAAGAATGTGTCATTTAATATTGTTTTTTGAGTCATATGTTTAGGGTGCGTTTAGTTGTGGAAAATTTTCCATAATTTTTCATTTCCAATTTTCTAAAGAAAATCATTTTCTAGAAAAATGTTAGAAAATTTAGAAAACGCGTTCAAATGTTGGAAAAGTGGATTTTGGAAAACTAGTTATATCTTGAAAAATTTGGAAAAGTGTGGAGGAAGTTTATAAAGGAAAATTTGGAAAAGTGAGGGGAACTTGTTTTCAACCTCCAAGTTATATTTTGGAAAAGTGGATTTTCCATTTTCTTAGAAAATTTTCTTAAAAAATTTCATTTTGAACGCGTTTTTCAGTTTTCCACTTTTCTTGGAAAATTTTTTTAGAAAACTCCCCATTTTTTTCGCAACTAAACGCACCCTTAAAGTTGGTACTTATCTTGAAGAATAAACAAATTGGGTAATCTAAAAGAAGTTATCAGAATATATGAAAGATTAATAAGTTTTTGTGAGAGATAAGCATTGCCTAATCTAACACCTTTATAAAACGTTTACACCCTTTTTTTACAGAACTTAAAGTTTAAAGATGTAAAATTCCTATTATACCTCTTTTATCAAATTATAAACCACAACTATAACCATTAATTATATAATCATCAAATTAAATCACTTTCTATATTAGAATTATGGAAAATATATAAATCATAAGTAATTGATTCATCTACTATTACACATTAACCATACCGAATCTTTTTACTATCACAATAATTGTCATATGAGCATACAGTGAAATACCTACATTATTTATAATAAACCTTAAATCCCGCTACTTAGTGCGGGTGTCTGCTAGTTTTAGATAATATATCAATACCCATATGGGGAGCTGATAAATACAACACATAAATTGATTGATACACCAATATTATGTTATTATATATTTGTACAATGAGCTTCAAATATTATACAGTTTGTTGTATGCAGCAATTTTTTTGTTGCATTTATCAATTCCCATGTGTTTACCTTCTTCTATGTGAGATGATTTGTGCATTATCTTTAGACAATTGAATTATTAGTTTCTACTACTATTGTTTTGCTCTTGCACAACAAAATAAACTAATAATAATAATAATAATAAAATAAATAACAAATTATTAAAAGTATTTTTCTATTGGTGTATGACATAATTGTAAAATTCTGCTAAAAAAATTTAAAAAAATAAATAAATAATTAAATTATAACCATTAACACTGCTCAATTTATTCGTCCCTCCACACGGATAATATATGAAAGACAATGTTGAACAAACACTTTAAATTGAATGATCTCTTATAAGGATTGTTTGACCATTTTAGAAAACATGACAATGTTCTTGCAAATTCTTTTCTTCGAAAATCAACTAGATTATGCACTCTACCCAAAATATATATATATATATATATATATATATATATATATATATATATATATATATATATATATATATATATATATATATATGTCCATTTCAAAATTATTTTAGTCGGCTAGCATAAGTAATAGTATATAATTTGATGTAGATATCTTTGTTAACTCAAAAAACGACGTTTGATATTAAGTTATAACATTCATCCTCTAAATTTTAACTAAGTCTTAATTAATTAAGCAATAAATTTCATGGTGGTGTAAAGCGTATGGTCAGGCTCAGGCCATTTTTTTTTTTTTTTTTGAAATGCAGTTTTGAATCACTGACGGACCTAGGCAGGTAGTGGTCTACCCGATCATCTCCATAATGCACCCTCGAGAAGCCATTTAATTTGCATATTCATCCCACTGTTCCATGGGGTTATGAACATTGAAAATTAAAGCAACTATAGAAAATCAGGAACATTAACCTTTTTGTACTCATCATCAACAAAACAAATACGGAGTACTTATTATCTTTAAAAAAAAATTACAGATAATAAGACAAATTGTTGCAATTTTATGAAGAACGTACTACACTGCAAATGGTTGTTGGAGAATCAAATGGTACGTACCTCTACTTATAGTAAATGAAATTTGTAGACTTAAACATGTATAGCGAGGTTAGAATTGCAACCGTTGCATTTGTTTTCATTAATTCTAGTATATTATTATTTACTATTTTTACTACTGTATTATATAACTATTGCTATTGCTATTGCTATTTTGGGATTGTGAAGCTTAACAAATAAATTAAATTCGGGCTGAAAATGGTACGATCTCGGTGGAATGGGAACGATCCAAGTGGGATCCTTTTGAGAGAGAATATATATGATCCTGGTTGGATTGAGTAGGTCTGCCAAAATTGACGTTTTCTTGTTCTCAAAGCTACTTTCTCCTATATATATATTAACCTTTGTGTATTGTAAACCCTTCAACTACAAATGTAATAATAAAAAATTTCTAATTTGGCCCGTTGGACTAAATCGATCTCAAAGTTTGAGATCGGATATAACCACGTAAAATCTTACGTTCGTATTGTTTCGTTTATCTTGTTTCCCTTGTTATTCTTTATCCATCTACTGTTTGTGGGTGTAACTTCGATTACACGAGTGTCGATTAGGAATGTTTTTTTGATACGAACATACTACATATTAGGCTCATTGATATCATGAACATAGTGGTGGAACCTCGAAAGATGAAGATGTCTCTAATACCAATTGATACAAACCTGTAAGCCACTAAATAATCACATACTTGGCCGACGTGAAAAAGTAACAACACCTTAAGTTTGGAAGGGCCAACGTCCTCGTTAGTCACAACTATTTTGGTCAAAGATGGCACCTCTCTTTTCGGGTCTAAGCCACCACTATGTGGTGTTGGAACCTCGAAAGATTGGCTGACTTTAATACCAATTTATACGAACCTATTATTTACTATGCCCATATCAAGTCATAAGTCAAAATGTATAACTCACTTCCAAAAGTTCGCTTATAAGAGGAGGGGATATCTAGAATTATAAACCACCAACCAATTACATACTTGGACGATGTGGAGTCATTACATTTTGCTAACGATTGATATCGATGTCATAAAGCGATTGTTGTTAGTTGTTTGTTTCGACTGTAATTCTTAACAATTACAAGGGTGTATATCCATTGATCGTGTGCCATATACTTGAGCTGTAACACCTGTCAAAATTAGGACTAGTAATTAGTACCTGATTTTCTGTAATACATGTAATTAGTCCTTGGATTAGGTTAATTAATGTATCTTTTTATATATATTGATGTGTAACATCCTCTCCAGTGGCCTGGTATTTTTCTTTTATAATTGAGTATTTAATAGTTTTAAATAATTTTGTGATATAATTGTTTAATTATTAAAGTTGGTGAAATAGGTCTCAGGTTTTATTGTGGATAATGAAATGTTGTTTATTTTAAAATATGAAAGTTGACGGTATAATAAAATGAATTTCTCGCATTTAGTAATTAGGTACCAGACAATAGATTTAGGGCGGGTGTTAATTACCCAAAGTTGCAGGTCGGTTTTAATAGGGACCGACCTAACCCTTTTTGATCAATTTACCATTTTCATTTCTTCTTCTCTTTCAAACAAACCCACATAAACCCTAACTTAAATATATGATCAAATCATCAAATCAAGGTGTGATCTTCTACTTGTATCATCATCATCATCATCTAGCTTGATCATCTTGTTCTTCCTCCTCTTTGTAAGTGATTTTTTTTGTTTATGAATTCAATTTTAGAATAAGTGATGAAATTGATGAATTGAATGATTCTTGTAAGTTATATAGTGATTGTTTGTGATATATGATGTTATGTGATGATTCTTAACTAGTTAAATGCATTAAAATCGAGTTTGATAAGTTTGAATATTGAAAATGGAGTTGATGTTCGTTCAGGTCTGTTCTTGAGCTGAAGAACAGATGAACGCGATCCCGGCTATGGCTCCGGATCGCGTTCCCTTGTTGTAAACGACCTATTCGAGTTTTTGGCCTTAGAAACGCGATCCAGGCCAAGCATCCGGATCGCGTTTGCTAGTGTTTTTCGGTGACAGAATTTTTGACTAAGGACGAACGCGATCCAGCCCTGACTAGTCAGGATCGCGTTTGCATGTTTAATCTTGATGGATTTTTCATATTTCACCAAAATGCATGTATTTGGAAGGTGGTGTTTATAGTGACACTTATTGAATGCTATTGTGGCATTTTACATAAATGTTCATTTTGATATTTACAAATTATGAGACAAAGTACTAACTTATGTTGATTTTGATTCTCAGATTCTCCGAAAGATAAGTGATCTCTGGAATCAGAGATTTTGGAGGCAACGGTATCGGTGAGTGGATTCAGAACTCACCATTTAATTTAGTTGTGATCATTTGATTGCAACGAATAAACGTGAATATGTTTTGTTGATTAGTTGATATACCTTGTTGACTGTGAACCTATGTGCTATGTGTTTGGCCTTCGGGCATCAGTTGTTAACGAGGTCAACGAGTTGTTAAATGGTTGGTTGAACTAGGCAGGGGTTGAATGAATGATACAGAGTCGTACTTCATTTGTTGTGTGTTTGATTCTGTATTTGAGTTCAACTACCACTAGTTATCGGTCTCGTCCGTATGGCCATACGGATATGGTTGGGTAAGTGTTCTTGGGGAGCCACCCGGGCATTACGGTTATCCCCAGAGCCACCGATCCTCGTTAAGTTGTTGTTGATTTGTTGAATATTGTATTGCGGTTGTTTGAAGCAATTATATGATTATGCTAAGTTCGATGTTGGGTTATGAACTCACTCACTTAGCTTTGTGCTAATCCCTCGTATTTACTTTCTGCAGATTATATTTTGAGTAGGTGAGTAGCAGAAAGTAGATGCTTTAGGAGCTGGGGAATGTTTTGACAGCTTGCTACTCTGATTATGTTTTTGTAACAATTAATGTTAAGTTTTATATAATACCCCGTATTATGTGTTTGTTAAACTTGTTTAACTCGACATGACTTAACTTATGATCGGGATATGATTTTATTCTAACGTATAGTAATTAAATATGTTTTAAATCTCTTCGCTTCCGTGTTTTCAATATAATAATATTATGGAGAATGAGGGGTGTTATAAGTTGGTATCAGAGCATGGTTTTGGGGTAATTGAGCATTGTAGAATGTTCAATCCCAAAACTGTAGCATGGTATGTCAAACATTCCTGGGTATGGGATTTAGCATTGGTTGTGAAATTGTTAGTAGATAGGTACTAACGATTAACAAGTTTCAAGTGTTGTGTTGATTTCAGAAATGGCAGATGACGAACAACCGATCCCCAACCCCAATAATGCCTCTCGGTATATTGTTCCTCCTGCTGCGACTAATAATCGTGAAGGTACATCTCATCAAGGCGGTGAAGAAACCAATAGGGATGAGTATATACATGAGATAGAAGATGAATTGATATTTCTGAGAGAGTTTAAAAGGAAAGCTGAGGAAGCTGCAGCTAGGCAACTTTTGCAACAACAATCTTCGGTGTTTGGTGCTAGTCCATCTTCTCAGACTAATAAGACGTGTACTTTTAAAACTTTTATGTCTTGCAAACCACCGGAATTCCATGGAAGTACCAATCCAACTGTGGCTTTAAATTGGTTAAGAGATATGGAACGCAAGTTTGATGTGATTAGCTGTGAGGAAGAATCCAAGGTCAAGTTTGCTGTGCAGTGCCTGAAGGACGATGCCATGGTTTGGTGGGATTCAATTACTGGGCATTTTACTCCACAACAAAAGGAATCTTTACGATGGAATGAATTTCATCAAGTAGTGCGTAATCAATATTGTTCTGATTTCCATATGGCACAAATTAGGAGGGATTTTGTGAACCTTCAATTAACGGATAATATGACCATGGAGGAGTTGATAGCTCAATTTACGGAAAAACTTCGATTTGTTCAACAATGGGTTCCGGAGGAGAAGACAAAGATAGAGCAGTTTGTGGATACTTTACCCCATAACTATCGTACTACCGTGAGACTAGCCACTAGTTTATCTCAGGCTTTTAATCTTGCTCGATCCGTGGATAGTGACATTAGAGGGTCTCGTGAAACACGATCTAGAGATAATTCTTCAAAGTCTAGAGCGGATTCCTCTAGTAAAGGGAAATCAAATTGGCAAGGGAATCGTCAGACAAAGAAGTATGTTAGTAAGAGTAGTTCGTCGGGAAGTTCGAACTGGTGTAGTACATGCAAATCTAGACATTCAGGGCCGTGTACTCCACAAACAAATAAGTGTCTGAAATGTGGTGATCTCGGTCATGAGATAAGAAATTGTCGTTATCCGAACTTTGTGTGTTGGACTTGTAAAAAGGAGGGACATCGAGTGGGTCAATGTCCAGAGGCAGGGAAATCGGGGCTTGGTTCGGTCGGGAGTTCGGCATCTTCCGGTCAGAAAAGGAAGAATCCTCCACCAGCAACCAGTCGGGCTTTTCAAATGACAGTCAATGAGGCTGTACATACAGAAGATGTTATAACTGGTACATTCTTTATAAACTCTGTACCGGCTCGTGTTTTATTTGACTCTGGTGCTACTTGTACTTTTATATCTGTATGCTTCTGCGACAAGTTGAAATTAGTGCCTACTGTGATAACCAAACCCGTAGAAGTAGAAATTGTTAGCGGTAAATTAGTTCCTGTTACCACCTCGGTGACTGGAGCTAATATTGTGATTGATGACCGAACTTTCCCTATTTCATTCTTGTTGATGCCAATCCCTAGTTTTGACGTAATAGTTGGTATGGATTGGTTAAGTCAGAATAGGGCTAGCATTGATTGCCACCAAAAGTTGATTAAGATCCCAATCTCCGACGGGTCATACGTTGTGGCTCGAGGAGAACGGGATGGTATGTCTATTCCTCTGATTTCGATGATGAAGGCTAGGAAGTCATTATCCAAAGGTTGCGAGTCCTACTTAGCTTATGTAGTTGATGCTAAACTTGAAAGAAAAGTTATTTCCGATGTACCGGTTGTGTGTGAATACTCTGAGGTATTTCCTGATGAGTTACCTGGGTTGCCACCAGTTAGGGAAGTTGAGTACCGTATTGATCTTGTGCCGGGTTCGTCGCCTGTAGCTAAAGCTCCTTATAGGTTAGCGCCTTCTGAGATTCGTGAAATGATGAATCAGATACAGGAACTGTTAGATAAGGATTTTATTAGACCTAGTTCTTCGCCGTGGGGTGCACCAGTATTATTTGTGAAAAAGAAAGACGGGTCTATGCGCATGTGTATTGATTATAGGGAGTTGAATAAGAGAACGGTAAAGAATAAGTACCCTCTTCCTAGAATAGATGACTTATTTAATCATTTGCAGGGTTCTTCAGTGTATTCTAAAATTGATTTGAGATCGGGTTATCATCAAGTCCAGGTTCGTGAAGAAGATATTCCGAAAACTGCTTTTCGTACTAGGTATGGGCATTATGAATTTTTGGTTATGCCTTTTGGTTTGACGAATGCTCCAGCTGTATTTATGGATTTAATGAATCGGGTTTGTCGACCTTTCTTAGATAAATTTGTTATTGTTTTCATTGACGATATTCTCGTGTATTCGAAATCTGAAGAGGAGCATGCCATGCATTTAAGATTAGTTCTGGACACGTTGAAGCGAGAACAGTTGTATGCTAAGTTTTCTAAATGCGAATTTTGGATTCAAGAGGTTCAATTCTTGGGTCACATAATTTGTAAGGATGGTGTGAAAGTGGATCCAACTAAAGTCGAGGCTGTGATGAAATGGAACGCCCCAAAATCTGCTTCGGAAATAAAGAGCTTTCTTGGATTAGCGGGTTATTACCGGAAGTTTATAAAAGATTTTTCTAAGATTGCGGGTCCGTTAACCAAATTAACCCGTAAGGATGAGAAATTCGTATGGACTGATCGTCAGGAGCATGCATTCCAAACGTTAAGACAAATGTTGTGTCAGGCACCGGTGTTAGCATTACCGGAGGGTTCAGATGATTTCATTGTTTATTGTGATGCTTCTTTTTCGGGCTTGGGCTGTGTTCTTATGCAAAGGGATAAAGTTATTGCCTATGCTTCTCGTCAGTTGAAACCGCATGAAAAGAATTATCCCACTCACGATTTAGAATTTGCAGCGGTTGTATTTGCCTTAAAACTTTGGAGACATTACTTGTACGGAACTCGATGTGTTGTTTGTACTGACCATAAAAGTCTGCAGTATGTGTTTTCCCAAAGGGAGTTGAACATGCGTCAGAGACGATGGCTTGAATTAATCAAAGACTATGATTGTGAAATTAGATATCACCCAGGCAAAGCTAATGTGGTTGCGGATGCTCTAAGCCGAAAAGGTGCTTCGGATCGAATCTTTTATCTCAAGGTAAATGTTTCCTCTGACTTGATTGATCGAATCAAAATTGTACAATTAGAAGCTTTGTTGGATCACAACTTAAAGTCCGAAATTATGTTGAAAAGAAAAGATGAATTAGTGGACGATTCTAGAGGATTGAAAACTTTTAAGTCTCGGGGTGGATTCCTTTAATTGGCGGAATTCGGGATACGATTTTGAATGAAGCTCATAAGTCTAAGTTAACTGTTCATCCCGGTAGTACTCGAATGTATAACGACTTAAAACCTTTGTATTGGTGGCCCACGATGAAAACTGACATTGCACGGTTTGTTGGTAATTGTCATATCTGCGCGCAAGTTAAAGCTGAACATCAAAAGCCGTACGGATCACTGAAACAGTTGGAAATTCCCGAGTGAAAATGGGAACATATAACCATGGATTTTGTAACTAAACTACCGCGTACCATTCGAGGTAATGATATGGTTTGGGTTATTGTAGATCGGTTGACAAAAAGTGCGCATTTTCTTGCTGCGAGTGAGACCACCTCTTTGACTAAGCTCGCCCAGTTGTATCTTAATGAAATTGTATCAAGACATGGTATTCCAGTGTCAATTGTGTCAGACCGAGATTCCCGTTTTGTTTCGCATTTTTGGCAGAGTCTTCAACAAGAATTGGGTACCCGTGTAAATCTAAGTACAGCGTATCATCCTCAAACAGATGGTCAATCAGAACGAACGATTCAAACATTAGAGGACATGCTTCGTGCCTGTGTGTTGGAATATGGAGGTTCATGGGATTCACATCTTCCGTTGGTCGAATTTGCTTATAACAATTCGTATCACTCTAGTATCGGTATGCCTCCGTAAGAAATGTTATATGGTCGTCGTTGTAGAACACCGACATGTTGGTTGGAAGTCGGTGAGAAACAGTTTGCTGGACCCGACATCGTACAAATGACCGCGGATAAGGTAGCAATTGCACGTGAAAAGTTGAAAGCCGCACGCGATAGACAGAAAAAGTATGCGGATCCGAAAAGGCGATCGGTTGTATTTTCTGAAGGTGAACTAGTCTACCTTAAAGTTTCCCCGTGGAAAGGTGTAATTCGTTTTGGAAAACGGGGAAAGTTGGCACCTAGATACATTGGTCCATTTAAGATTCGACAAGTGGTTAACGACCAGTCAGTGACGTTGGATCTTCCTCCGGAGCTTTCGGGTATTCATAGTACGTTTAATGTGTGTTATTTGAGGAGGTGTAACATTGAGGACCAGTCACAAATACTTCCTTTAAAGGATTTAAAAGTTGATAGAACTCAAAAGTTGGTTGAAGAACCAATAGAAATCTTAGATAGGAAGGTTACCAAACTTAGGAAGAAACAAATTCCTATGGTGCTTGTAAAGTGGAAACATAGTTTAGGGTCCAACTTGACTTGGGAGTCCGAAGAGTCGATGAAGTTCAGATATCCTGGATTGTTTGATGGTGTCGAGATTTCGGGGACGAAATCTCCTTAAGGAGGGGAGATTTGTAACATCCTCTCCAGTGGCCTGGTATTTTTCTTTTATAATTGAGTATTTAATAGTTTTAAATAATTTTGTGATATAATTGTTTAATTATTAAAGTTGGTGAAATAGGTCTCAGGTTTTATTGTGGATAATGAAATGTTGTTTATTTTAAAATATGAAAGTTGACGGTATAATAAAATGAATTTCTCGCATTTAGTAATTAGGTACCAGACAATAGATTTAGGGCGGGTGTTAATTACCCAAAGTTGCAGGTCGGTTTTAATAGGGACCGACCTAACCCTTTTTGATCAATTTACCATTTTCATTTCTTCTTCTCTTTCAAACAAACCCACATAAACCCTAACTTAAATATATGATCAAATCATCAAATCAAGGTGTGATCTTCTACTTGTATCATCATCATCATCATCTAGCTTGATCATCTTGTTCTTCCTCCTCTTTGTAAGTGATTTTTTTTGTTTATGAATTCAATTTTAGAATAAGTGATGAAATTGATGAATTGAATGATTCTTGTAAGTTATATAGTGATTGTTTGTGATATATGATGTTATGTGATGATTCTTAACTAGTTAAATGCATTAAAATCGAGTTTGATAAGTTTGAATATTGAAAATGGAGTTGATGTTCGTTCAGGTCTGTTCTTGAGCTGAAGAACAGATGAACGCGATCCCGGCTATGGCTCCGGATCGCGTTCCCTTGTTGTAAACGACCTATTCGAGTTTTTGGCCTTAGAAACGCGATCCAGGCCAAGCATCCGGATCGCGTTTGCTAGTGTTTTTCGGTGACAGAATTTTTGACTAAGGACGAACGCGATCCAGCCCTGACTAGTCAGGATCGCGTTTGCATGTTTAATCTTGATGGATTTTTCATATTTCACCAAAATGCATGTATTTGGAAGGTGGTGTTTATAGTGACACTTATTGAATGCTATTGTGGCATTTTACATAAATGTTCATTTTGATATTTACAAATTATGAGACAAAGTACTAACTTATGTTGATTTTGATTCTCAGATTCTCCGAAAGATAAGTGATCTCTGGAATCAGAGATTTTGGAGGCAACGGTATCGGTGAGTGGATTCAGAACTCACCATTTAATTTAGTTGTGATCATTTGATTGCAACGAATAAACGTGAATATGTTTTGTTGATTAGTTGATATACCTTGTTGACTGTGAACCTATGTGCTATGTGTTTGGCCTTCGGGCATCAGTTGTTAACGAGGTCAACGAGTTGTTAAATGGTTGGTTGAACTAGGCAGGGGTTGAATGAATGATACAGAGTCGTACTTCATTTGTTGTGTGTTTGATTCTGTATTTGAGTTCAACTACCACTAGTTATCGGTCTCGTCCGTATGGCCATACGGATATGGTTGGGTAAGTGTTCTTGGGGAGCCACCCGGGCATTACGGTTATCCCCAGAGCCACCGATCCTCGTTAAGTTGTTGTTGATTTGTTGAATATTGTATTGCGGTTGTTTGAAGCAATTATATGATTATGCTAAGTTCGATGTTGGGTTATGAACTCACTCACTTAGCTTTGTGCTAATCCCTCGTATTTACTTTCTGCAGATTATATTTTGAGTAGGTGAGTAGCAGAAAGTAGATGCTTTAGGAGCTGGGGAATGTTTTGACAGCTTGCTACTCTGATTATGTTTTTGTAACAATTAATGTTAAGTTTTATATAATACCCCGTATTATGTGTTTGTTAAACTTGTTTAACTCGACATGACTTAACTTATGATCGGGATATGATTTTATTCTAACGTATAGTAATTAAATATGTTTTAAATCTCTTCGCTTCCGTGTTTTCAATATAATAATATTATGGAGAATGAGGGGTGTTATATGATGAATATATACGAATACGCGATTTGGCTAAATCGCACACGTTTCAAATCGAATGTAAATCGATTCAATTATTTACGGACGTTGGTGAAACATTTTATTCAATAACGCGATCAATTTCTCAAGCATTATTTTGAATATCTTTAAAGTTAGTAATATATCGTACAAGTAAACGTCTACCCGATTAAATATTAAACGCGCAATTTAAAAACAAAAATAAATAGATTATTTAAAGATTTTACAGAACAATCCAATTAAATTATTCAACAAGAATTCGTATTTATTTTTAATAAATAACTAACGCGAAAAATAAATATATAACGCTAAACGACGGAGGAAACGAACACCACGCGGAGCGCGGAAGCAAAGACTGAAAAAGGAGGGTTTTCATCAAAACCCGCCTCCCATTTCTCTTTTCCCTCATTCACCATCTCCACTCTCTCTCTCTCTTCCTTTTCTTCTCTCTTCTTTCTCTTTCAAATTAAACACCACCACCTCATTAAATTCACAAAATAACACCTCAAGACGCGTTCGAATCATACCACCCCTTTGGAGAAAAACGTTCACCACTTCACGATCTACAACGTTATCTTTCCGGAATTTCATTTCGGCATTTTGTAAGTTTCCGACAAAACCCGAAACTCTCCGTTTTTACTCATTTTTACGTTTTTATGGTTTACATATGCTCAAAATGTTCAAAAATGGGTTGGGTAAAAGATTTGGACCAAACGGGAGTCGTTCGGCCGATTTTCCGGCCACCGGAACCATATCAGTCGCCGATGTTGCATCTGGCTTGGCCCGATTGCGACGTCAGTTACAACGTTCGCTAAACACCTCACAACGTCGCATATAGCGACGTCATCCCCAACGTCGCATTGACTTGCGAACGTCGCATATAGCGACGCAGACCTTAACGTCGCAAACCGAACTAACGTCGCATATAGCGACATAATACGTAACGTCGCATTAAATTGCGAATGCTATACTTAGCGACGTCATTCCAAACGTCGCGGTCATCATGTGCGACGTCGCACCCAACGTCGCACAAACCGGAACCTCAAAAACACAAATTTTTACTAAGTGTCGAGACTCGAAATTTATCACTCGATTTTACCCAAATTCAAATCCCAGATGCATTTTTCACCAAAGCAATATAGTAGAAATAAAAATTTTTCGAGCTGACCAGGCATCTCGACCCCAGCCAGGGGCCAGCCCCTTGGACCCCGCCAGGGGCGCTGCCCCCGGACCCCCGTACTTAGATTCCGTAAGCACATTTCTCACCAAGTGTCAAACTTGTACGACTTCGAAACGCTTATATGATACAACTTTTCAAACATAATGGAATATACTTTTCAAGTATAACACTTCAAAATCAATGTGATAACATCAAGACTATTAATACAAACCATCACCAACGGGCCAATCATGTTTTCTAAGAACAAACAATAACGAAACAACATTGGACATAACGAGTTGTGTAGACAACTAGACTAGATGGTCTTGCGAGACATCTAATTACTTGACTTTATATGTTTAGGCATTTAAAAATTACGGGTTCGGAGAACCTACTCACTACTTACTGATTTCCACCGCTACTACTCGACTCAGGTGAGTCTTACAGCCCCACTTTTACTATTTTACATACGGGGTGAGATACATTGCTTACTTTTCTTGAACACAAGTACTAAAACTGCTTACTATACCAAACGGAATTGCATGAGTTATTGACTATTTACAGAAGTCTCTCCATCATATATCGTTAGTTATGGACTTAAGCGCGAACACTAGTTAATGGATCCATTAGGGAAATGACCCTCCCCGCCCGGGGTAGTAGCGCTACCACGAACCGTTCTGTATAAACGGGCGACTATTATTTCGTTACTTATGCTTGCTCAGTTACGAGCATGTCACGGGAGCAACTTATTACTTACGGGTTAAGCTTCGATTATGAGCCTCATGGCAACGGTATAACTTACTTACTTACATTTGTTGGATTTGCAAATACTTGATTTACGCCTGCGGGCACTACTTATGAAATCTTGTGTTCAAAACTGATATTACTTACAAACCTGTGAGATTCACCAACATTCGTGTTGACCCTTTTAGCATGTATTCTCAGGTACTCATATGGAGTAGGATTTCTCTAGGACATAGCCAGAGTCGCATGATTTCAACTAAACTGCATTTAACAGAGATTCTCAGCATTATCTTTTGTACATGTTGATTATGTAATAGAATCTCCTGCCATACGCGTGGATTCTAGGGAACTATTTTTGTATACGAAATCATTAAGTTTTCAAACATATATTTCAATGAAATCGTTTTACGACGTCTCATTTAGAGGTCGTTTACTGTATATTTTGTGCTTTGTATATTGATTAGTAACACCCAAGTATGCTTCCGCAAATCATTAAATTTGGGGGTGTTACATGAGCTCCCTAGCTCATGGGCTTTCTTGTTGGGACTACCCCTTCCCCATTATAAGGGGGGAAACCCTAGCTAAAACCTTAGACAACTAACATCATAATACACAAGCCTCCATGCTCTTTCCATTTTCCACCATCTCCATCCATGGTGAGCTTTGCTCACCACCCAAAACCCATCTTGTAGATGGTTCAACCCCGATTCTTACCACCCTTCACCTTGTTCGATAAGATTCCTTAGGATTAGCCACGTAAATTGGAGTGTTACGAATCAATTCAACCCACCTACACTCAAGTCCATTTTTATGCTTATCATCCATCAAATATGACAGCATAATATATATAATGAAAATGTGGCAACCGAATATATTGTAATTAGTCATGTCATGCACGCATGCTACATCTTTTGTATGTATCAATCAACGACAGTACAAGTTGAAGCGTGACAATAGTTCTTAGACTTGTAGTACAATGTTGACATGAAAGGTCGTGGCATGCATTTTACTAAAATAAAGTTTATGAAAACAACGTATTCCTAATCGACTAAACTCGTTTTTGCCTTTGCTAATGAGACCCTTCCCAACAGTGACAGAAACTGACAGGAACCGACAGAGGCACGTCAGCGTCACGTCAGCTTTTGAAAAAAACTGACTGAAACTGACGGACCCTTGCCATCAGTGACCCGTCACTTTAATTTTTGGGTCCCATAATTACCAATTTAACTTTAATATTTTACACACAAAAAGAAAAGAAAAAAAAAAAAAAAAAAGTGACGGCCGTCGGATATCCGACGAGATCAACCGACGGAGCAAAACTGACATGTGGTGCATGCCAATGATGTCGGTTGGACTGACACCGTCAGTTCCAAACCGACGTGAAGCGACGATACGCGTTTGGAAGGGTCTTATTGTATACATACATATATACATAAAAATAATCTCTCTTTATTATTAAGATGATGATTTATTAACAATCTTGAATAGTTGAATATTCTAAACGTCACATTTAGTTTGTGTTGTAAAGTTTTCAGTAAAATAATATGTGCAAATATAATTATAAATAATGCCGTTTTCTTTTTAACTACGATGCCTTCAAACACACGTACGTAACTACGTATGTATCTTTTTTTTTTCTTTCTTTTTTTTTAAACGCCATTTCATACAAACTCAAACAAAGATTAGGTTCGGATTTGGATAAGCATGACCCGCAAAGTCGCAGATGAATTCAATCAATCAATTATACCTAAGTTATACGAAACATGTAGGAAACATGTCTTATAAACACAAAATCTAAAAGGATTGACCCGACTTGCCCCCTTCTAGCTCCGCCCTGATGATTGCTATGTAAATTTATTGAATATATACGGAATATGTTTGGGACATTCTGATCTGACCTATATTGTATTACTGATTCCTTTTGAGCAATTAGTTTATGACCAGTAACGAAAGGTGATCATATCAAAGACCTAATACTAGAAATCACATTATGAATGTGTTAGGTGTCCGTTTAATACCATTTTGGCCACCGCTCTGGATCGATGAATACGAGTCAGTTAAAGGAGGCAGGTGGGAATTTATAATTTTGTTGCGTGAAAATAATAGAGGAAAGACAAGACGAGGCAGCAACAAGCAAAAGAAAATTGTAAGCCATGCCAACCCATATGACATCATTCAATGTACAAAGTCTTTCCTGAATTCAGGCCCATTTCAAATGGGTTGTAATGTACAATACCAACCATTTTAATTGTTTTCATCAACTACTTACTACCCTTCTCAATTGCTGTCAATATTATTTTTAAAAATTATTTTAATTATTTATTTTATAAAAAAAATCCAATCAAAATAAAAAAGACATAGGTACCAAATAATTTTTGATAGTAACATTTGTTTCAACTAATATTTTTTCTATATATTATTATTATCTGTATATGTCTAGAAATTATGAGTTCGAAATTTCTTATCGGTATCGACAGAAAAAAAAAGTTCTTATTTTGTCTCAACGTGTACTTTTTTATTTGTTTATGTCCTTTAAATTTCTTCTAAATTCAATGGTACAGTAGTATTTAATAAGGTACACGTAATAATTTTATATCATAAAAATAAGAAGAAGAAAAAAAGAACTACTTTTCACCTATTTCAATTCAAGTTACATAACTTTAAACAATTTATCGATTGAAGGTTTCGAAATTTTTTAATTTGTAATCAAGTTATGACGGTTATTTCCTTGAAATTCCGTAAAAGAAGAGTTGTAACGAATTTCTTCTTTATATTAGTCTGTAACACATCTATTCAATCGATTAATATTTCTAATTGATTTAAAAAAAAAAAAACAAGATTTAAAGGAGGTATGATTGAACTTTTGTCATGTCAAGTATTATTATTAAAAGCTTAAGACGTGCACCATAATTTAACTACATTTCATTATTTTACTCTTTTCTTTTGTCCTTTTTACTATATATTTATATTATTATGGTTATTAATTAATTAATTAATTGATACATATCGTTCAGTTTGTGTAGGGCATACTCACATAATAATTATTGAAAGCCTGAACCAGTTCATGTAAATGGCTACCAATTTTACATGCTTAAATTAATAACTAGTATACTAGTATATATAATATATAAGTCATTGAAATCATTAAGCTTTACTTGGCCCACTATAATTATCTCATGTCATTCTTTTCAATTTTTGAGTTTCAACATCTTTTACATGTAGTAATCCTTAACAGAGTAATCGTCTACCTTGTTATTTTGAGTTGTTTTAAATAAGTGTCTGCTTTCATATTACAACCAAACCAAAGAAACTTTTATGGATGGAGATTATATTTGATTGGTGAATAATGTAGTGACCGAAAATTCTGAAATCTGCGTGAATGATAAAGTACACATTTTTACTGGGACGAAGGAAGTAATTTTATTATTTTTTGTATGGTATTTTAAAGATCCAGGCTTCCACTAGTGAATAAAACAGAAACAAAAATTATATGGTTACACATGATTCCAACTTTTTTTTGCACATGTTGGACAAATGTACAAGTGAGATGATAGTATGATACAATCCAAGTTAGCAATTACCAGCTAGAAGTAAATTTGTAGAAGTAATAATTCAAATGCAATGTCAAATTTGAAATCACCATAATTGTAGGCTGGTTTAAATCATGTGAGTTTGTTTTGTCCTCCTCTTTTTTATTACACGAATGGCGGAATCTATTAAAGATGAAAATAGAAGTGCACAACACACTTGGTAAAGATAATTATTAGTCATTGTATTGTACTGAAAAATAGAAAATAATATATAAAAAGTAAATACGATATTATGAGTGTGTGTGGTAATCATGTACAATGTCACCAATCCATGTTTGGACTTAGTAACACAGCCCAAGAAGATTAGCAACCCATTAAAACTCTGCTTGAGCCCATTTAAACAGCCAAAAGAAAAGGAATTTTTCCAGCGTACCGTCCCCTTTTAAAAAAAAAAAAAAAGCCACGCATGACCACGGTTTACGGTTTGTATTCCTCAGATATGGGATCCACTTGGTACGGCTACCATCAACGGGTTGTCCCCGGCCGCTGCCACCCTCCAGATCCTTGCATATTAATTGGCCCAGATCAGCAAAATAGAGACCCACCCACATAAATCTATTACAAGGATTTTTGTCATGGGAGTTGATAAATACAACGTGAAAATTGTTTCATACATCACACAGTACAACAGTTTTAACTTACTGTACAAGTATGCAAAAACATATTTTTGGTGTATGAAACAATTTAGATGTTGTATTTATCAGCTCCCTTCTGTCATGATTTGATCGGTCCACATGGCCAATCTTACCCTCCAAGTTTTCTAGAAACTTGGCCACTCGATAAATACAAGGGTTTGTGCACTATTATCCTTCAAACACCTCCAAAAACACACACCCATTCATAAACCCTAATCCAAAAGGATAACCATTTATCTTTTCCAAGCGATTCACACCATCCTTGATCTCGTTCAATATGGATTTAAGGGTCAACCTCTTAATTCACGAAGAGTAACGAATTAAACCAAACCAACCCGCACTCAAGCTAAACTTTTATGCTTGATCATATGGCAACCCTATATTTAAGGATCATTTAGGTTTATAGAATATTGAAATTTTAGTTTTTAATAACTCCATCCCTTATAAAATCACAATTTTTGTTTGACATAAAAAAATGGAATACGACTCCTTTAAAAATAATCCCCTCAAGGAGAAGCTCTCAAAATTAGCTTAACACCCTTAACTAAAAAATATCGATCGCATTATAATTAAATTTTATACATTACCTTTCTTATAATTATTAAAAATTTGAAGTTGTAATATATAATTTACACCATGTCATTTTACGTTATAAGCTCCAAGCCTATATAATTTGACAAACACTAATTAAAAAATAAAAACATCAGCTACTATCCCAAATAAAAGTTTCAACTCCAACCCCAATTTAGAAGTTTCAACTCCGACGTATAATTTCATTTTGAAGAAAAAAATGGATAATAATACATGTATATATGTAATCATGTAACACCCCCAAATTCGTCGGTTTTGATTAGCGGAAGCATTAGTATTGGCTGGGGGTGCCACGTCAACATTGTACATGCATACGTATCAGAGCATATGATTACAACAGAACATAATATATTAAGATGCCAAAAGTATTAATTACAAAGTTTACGATTCATCGAATCGTACAAGTTAAAAGTAATAAGTTTACAAAAGTAGATTTCTGAAATATGACTAAAACAGTTTCAGTTGTACTAGAGAAATCCATATGTTTTTAAAAAAGTTGGCATCCTAAAACTTCACGGTTCGCCTAATTCTCCATGTGTGTTGGCGATTCTTACATGCGCAGCTAATTCCCTGAAAAACATAGTAAAAGTCAACAACGAGGTTGAGTGAATTCACAGGTTTTATGTTTGCAATTTATTGTTTCGAGTTTGTAAGGACAGTTGGCAACCCACTTGTTGTTTATACAGTATCGTTGGGATGTCATCCAAAAGTGTAAATTCGTAAAACCAATTACGTTTCCAAATAGTTGTTTGTAGGAAAGTTTGTATCCTAGTAGTTGTAGGAAAGCAGTATCCTATTTCCAAGTATGTTCTGTAGGGATATATGTATCCTAGTAGTAGGTACGTTTCGTTGGGATGTCGCCCAAAAGTATATTTCAAGTTATAGTAGGAATGTATGTAACACCCTCAATTTTCGGTTTGCGGAAGCTGTCGGGTCGGGTGTTACTAAATCAAATATCACAGCATAAGATACATAATGAACGACTCTAAATGAGACGTTTGAAAATAGTTATACATTTACCAAATAGAACGTTTACAACGTTATAAGTTTATCTGAAATTTCAAATACATAATTCGAAAATACAAAAGTAAATGCAGAGTTGTCCCAAATGTTTGAAATCATGCGACTCGAGCTAGCATAATCTTGTAGTAATCCCTAATCCTGCTGGGCACCTGATAACACATGCTAAAACAGGTCAGCTATAAAGCTGGTGAGTTCATAGGGTTAGTTAGTTGAAAACATAAAGTTAAATCCTGTATGTTTTGAAAAGTAGTTCGAAATCCCAGTATTTTGGTTTGTATTGTATAAAAGATGTAACACCAATGTGTATACGTTTCACTAGGTATCTCCTACTCCAAAGTAGCTGTGTATACCTAAGTATATAAGGAAATGAGGCATTCCATGCCAGGGTACCTATCAGGTATAAGTATGGTTACTAATATGAGGCAATACATGCCTAGGCGTAATTCGAGTAACTGTATGACCACGTCATATGATGTTGAATATAAATGGGTATGCCACCTGGCATAGCGTGTTGCCTCCAGCAACAAGTAAATGTAGTCCCGCGGACTATGATTGAGTATTAACTCGTGGGTTTATGTATCACCAATTGTGATATGGAGGTTTACCACCGACCCTGGTGTCGTTTTGTATCACCAACCGTGATATCGTTTTGTACCACCAACCGTGGTATCGTTTTGTATCACCAACCGTGATATCGTTTTGTACCACCAACCGTGGTATCGTTTTGTATCACCAACCGTGATATCGTTTTGTATCACCAACCGTGATATCGTTTTGTGCCAAATCAGGCATCGTCCGGATTGCTCGCAAGCAATAATGTAATTGAGCCAGCAGTACTACGACATGCCCGGCTTGAGATTGTGTTTGTAATAGCATATGTATATCAATATACATAAGTAAGTTGTAAGTAGTACCAAATGCGAGATGAATTACGAGTATGTGTATATATACCTATACATGTATATATAAGTCGAGTCAGCAACACAATGAGATAGTGTGTCATGTAGCACATGAAATTAATTGACTGTAGCTAAGTATGTGTTATAGTTCTTATCCATTTGTAGTATCCCTATAAGCCTAGGTATGACTAATCATCACCTAGTTGTTTCGGATGTTACCATTGTGTATCACTAGTCTCAGTCTAGTAAGTATATTGAGATCCATGATTCGTATAGGCAGCATCAGCTCCTAAAAGGGGAACTAATCCTGTAATGGTTTAAGCGTTGTCCAGTGTGAGTAGAACTAACCGGTTATAATATGTTTGGTAAGATTTGTCCCACGACAATGTAGTCAACTAAATTGATATCTCGAATTAGATTATAAAGTGATGGTCCGTGCTCATGACGTATCGGATCATAATTGTAACCTATCCAGGTTAAGTATTGGTATGGATCTAAAGTCGTAAGGTGTGTGTAATCCTAAGCATTACACAATTCGTATTACATAACAGTAATATAATTAGTTGTGAATTATGAAAGATTATTAGTATAATTCGAAAGCAGTTATTGAACATGTGTTTCACCCCGAAAACAGTAAAGCAGTTGAAAGAGTGGGGCTATGAAACTCACCTGAGAAGCTAGCGTCTCAGTGTAACGAGTCGTGCCAAGTATAATCTCCTAGTGTCCTAAACACGAGAGATTTTGTATGTTTGTAAGTGCGGTTCGTTGTGGATGGTTCGTAATAATAATTCATATTATTATTAGGTTTGAGCTTTCGTATACTTTATAAAGTATATTTGTTTTGGAGTACAAGTCGTATCGTATTTAAATTGTCTTTTGAAAGCGTTTCTCGACACTTAGTAAAATGTGGTTGTTTTCTGTTTTCTGCGACATAACATGCGACACAAAAGTGGGTTATGCGACACAAGGGTTGTGTCGCATAGAGTGCGACACAAGAGCTATGCGACACAGTGGTTGTGTCGCAAAAGCTTGCGATGCTAAATCAATAGCGACATAAGGGTTGTGTCGCATGGTATCTGCGACACAAGGTGCGACATAGCGTACGACATAAGATACGACACAAAATACGACACAATTGGATTTATGCGACATAGTATGCGACACAAGGCTTGTGTCGCATTGATGAACACCAGCCCAGAAAGATGCGGCTGTCGCGTTTTTCCGGCCAAAATCACAAATCAAACGCATTTTCGAGCTGTAAAATCATGTTTTATTTGTTGTTTAGGTTATAACTAAGTTGTGTAAACATTATTACACCCAAACATTACACCAAAATGATTAAATTTAAAAATTTAGGAATTTCTTACAATTGCAAATCGAGGCCAAACGAGGAAGAAAACGAGGGTGTCGCCTTTGTAAATGTTGTTCCACTCGTGATGGTGATTCCGAAAATGTAGGTTGATGATTTCCGAATTTTGTTGATGATGATACTAGTTGTTGTTGTTGTTGTTTGGTGAAAGGGAAAAGAGAAAGAGATAGAGAATGAGAAATGAAAATGAAAAAGAGAGTGAGGGGGGTGTTTGGGATGGCTGATCCAAAGAGGAGGGGAGGGGGTTTTCCCCACTCCGTTCCCATTTCGCAGTGTAAAATACCCGTATTCTGTACCCGACTAATATATATAAACTTAATATTTTTAAATTTATATTTCCGTTCTTTTGGTTATTAATTAATTAAATCAGAAATTGTTTTACTCGATTTAAAATATAATGTGACTTCAAATGGATTTATTTGTGATTATTAAATAATCATTGTTCATTATATAAAAATGTAAAATTTTCGTTCGCTGAGTTATAATTGTATATAATAATACGATTATAAAAAATTAAAGTTTGGCGCGAAATTTGACTTTTTGACGAGGTGTTACAATGTAGGTATCCTATTAGATGATCGTAGGAATGTCAGTATCATAATAGTTGTGTCTCGTAGGAATGTTAGTATCCTAATCGTTTGGTGGGTCCATGTCAGTAGGAACGCAGTGCCCATGTCAGTAGGGACTTTTCATCAGTTTCATAACAATAGTAGACCCATGTTCGCAGGATCTAGTGCCCATGTCAGAAGGGACTTTTCAACGGTCTGTGCTCATGTCAGTAGGGACTTTTCAGTTGCTTAATCAGTTAAGCAAAAAGTGTTGTTGATCGTTCTTCAGCGTTTTCAAAACATGTTTATGCGTTTACAGTATTTATAGTATGAAAGCGTTATTTCATAATCATCAGTTTGTGTATCGGTTTACCAGTTCAATGTACTCCATTCGTTCGAGTAAAATAGTATACAATCATGTATATATAAAAGCGTTTGACTA
The DNA here is from genome assembly GCA_949592205.1 of Helichrysum umbraculigerum. Classification (NCBI taxonomy): domain Eukaryota; kingdom Viridiplantae; phylum Streptophyta; class Magnoliopsida; order Asterales; family Asteraceae; genus Helichrysum; species Helichrysum umbraculigerum. The sequence goes on along the minus strand of CATIUR010000003.1, from coordinate 120,993,459 downwards.
TGTTTTCCACCCCTGTTCAAAGCAGTTAAAACAGTAAAAGTAGGGGATGTGAACTCACCTGTTGAGTTAAGTAACATGTGAGCGCTAGCAAAGCCTAAAGCCCGAATGTAATCTAGTCGAAATCTCCTAACGCCCTAAACGTATAGATTTAATAAGTATGTGGATGTCGTAGTTGACCATCCATGCTAGTGTTCGTACAACCAAGTTATGTCCAAAGTGTTTGTTAAATACGTACAGTTGTATTTTATAGTTGTGAAAAGGTATACGACTCGTTGGTGATAGTTTGAAAATCATAACTTTAGAAGTATAATTCTGTTTGTTTCGTTGTACTTTTATAGAGTATAAAATTGTGTACGGGGGTCCGGGGGCAGCGCCCCTGGTAGCGGGGTCTAAGGGGCAGAGCCCCTGGTTGGGGTCGAGCTGCCAAGTCAGCTTGGAAATTTTTTTTATTTCTGCTACGTTGCTGTAGTAAAAACGCATTCTAAACTTCATTTCGGCGTAAAATCAGGTGGTAAAATCTCAGTCTCAATAATTAGTGAAAAGTTGTAAACTTTCTGTTTTTAGCGTCACTTGAGGCGTCACTTAATAGTTTATTGCGACACTTAGGAAGTGTCGCATGAAATGATAAATTCTGATTTAGTAGCGTCACTTGAGGAAGTGACGCATACGTGGCGACACTTAAACAAGTGTCGGGTATGAGTGTCGGTGTAAGTGTCGGACAAGGTAAAAATCGAATTTTTGGCGTCACTTAGGGAAGTGTCGCAAGAGTAGGGTTTTATGCGACACTTAATGCGTCACTTAAGTGTCGCTATACTGTTTTTGGCACCAATGCGTCACTTACCACTGTTCGACGAACAGCTTGGAAAAACGAGTTTCGGTTCGGTTTTTGGACATTTTCGGTTGTATAAAACGCTAAAACATGATGATCTAAGTATACTAAACATGAAATATAAAAGAAAACTTGAAAATCTAAGAGTTTGCGGGATTGTCGGAATCTTACAAAGTTAACGCCGTGAAATTCCGAAAAGGCAGAAGTGTAGATCGTGACTCCGTGGTCGTTTTTCTCTAAAGGAGTTTGATGATTTATCATATCGAGTTTTCGTGCTAGTTTTTGAGTGATTTGTGTGGTTTTTGTTTGGTGTTTTTAGAGAGAAAATTAAAAGAGAGGGGAAGTAGAGAGAGAGAGAGAGTAAAGATGAAAGTGAGATGGAAGAGGTGGGGGTGGTGGGGTGTATGGCTGATTTTTGGTCCCCCCAAAATGAGTGGGACTTGTCCTAATTTGCAGTATTTTACCCGTGTTTGTTTACCCGATCGTAAAATATTAAAATGTTTTAAATCGGTAATTTATTAAATACGTATTTAAATTTATTTTGAGTGGAGTTATTTTATAGTAATAATTTAGTTGAATTATAAAATTTAAAACTTGTTTTTGTTCACCAACAGTCGTATATTTTTGTCGCGTTTGTTCCAGTCGTTTCGTACGCAATTAAAACTAATTACGAAATATAATACTACGCTTTTTAACTAGTTGGGCTTTGCTAGACTTACCTCTAAAATGTGTTGTGAATTCACTCAAAGTAGGGAATTAGCCTAATAATGCAAGTGATTAACGTTAATAATCGCGATAAATTTTTGCGGGGTGTTACAAATCAGTTATTCAATTAATAAAGTAATTGTACAATAGGCTTATATAAGTTGCATAATATCGTCTTCTAACTGCTAAAGCCAATTTGTACACCCTCTAATCTCACACAAACTTTTTAACTGCTTAAAATCTTGTAGGGTTTTGTTAACGAAATTAATAAGGTTTTTCATTAAAATATTAGGATATGCATAAAACAATTGTACATTAACTAAAATTCAATGTACAAAGTAAAATTTAGGGGATAGAGAACATGTTATTTTTAACTAAAATTCAGTTCGCAGGTAGGGTCAGTTCGCAGGTCGAACTATGAACTGGGATCTCGGTTCGCAGGACAAACTGATCGTATTTTTAAACTTTAAAAACGCATTTTAAGTCGGTTTTTGGACATAATTTCGTTGTGTAAATAGAAGCTTAATAAGTATTTTAAAAGTGTTAAGAAGTTTCATACCACAAAATGAAAAACGAAGAAGATGAAGATGAAGAGCTCGAGTTAGTGATCGTTCCTTCTTGAATCCACCCCGTGAAATGGTGCGTTTTCGGTGACGTTTTTGGGTGATATGGGGATGCCGAATGAGAGAAGAAAAGAGAGAGAATTGGGTTGGTGATGTGTGTGTAAAATGAGATGAAATTGGGGAAGAAATGAGATTAAAAAGGGGGTTGGGTCATGGGTCGGTGGGTTGGGTCCGCGGGTCAGGGTCGACCCACTCGAGGGCTCGGGCTCGCGTATTCTTGTTTCCCCAATATTCGTGTCGCGACTCGTAGTCAGTTAAATCCCGTAATATTTTTAGGAGTTAAAAATATACTTCCTCCGTCCCAATTTAATTGTCCCCAGACAGAAAACACGCAGTTTAAGATAAACACAATAATTACCAATTACTTTTTGCACAATGACATTCTTACCCCTAACAAATTAATTTGAACTTCTTTCACTTTTGTAATTTAATTTTTAAAGTGGAGACAATATAGTAAATGGAATCATATTTTATTTCTATATAATAATGGACAATTAATTTGGGACAACCCAAAATGGAATACTGGATTATTAAATCGGGACGGAGGGAGTATTAAAGTATATCCGAAATATTTTTAACCGAAGTATTTTATCAAAATAATATATTTCAAGTTATAAAGTCATAAAAATATAATTTGGTCATTATTCGCTTGTTAGGGTGCGTTTCACGCGGTTTCATCGCATGGAATATGTTTTTAAACAATACGAAATTCGTGTAATATATTATCGTAGTATATTACAGTAGATAATGTTTGTTTGGATAATTCCACATTATTTATAAATTTTGTCACCAACGTCCATATTAATTAATGTCGGACCTCGTCCAGTTCATAAGTGTATGATTTAAACAAATCGCATACGCGTGTATGTAATTACACAAAATGTCTCATATATTTAGCCTATAACAAATCTAAATATACGTAATTACAAGTAGTCTAAGCACTAATTAAAGTCTTAATTTGGCGGGTGTCACACTTTACGAGTCAAATCAATTCACGAGTCACAAGTTAAAAGTCAAGATATCGATTCACGAGTTAACAGTAATGATTTGGTTGCTCATGCATAAGTGTAGCCATGTAGGTACGTGTACCGGTGTACGTTTAAGAATTGGGCTCGAGAGATTGCAGTCCATTGTATTAAATATACACCCATTTGGTCACTTCCGTCTTTCCTTATTTCAGGACAGATCCGTGTTAAGCCCATTAACCATCCAAGGCATGTGGTAAACCGTAAACTGGTAACTGGTAATTGGTAAAGGTGAACAGCTGCTTTCTTGGGTTGGGCTGAATTAATCAACAAACAATTTCTTTGTTATGTAGACAAACGACTCCAATAAAAAAGTAACGCATCAATTTTATTTTTTTTCCCTCGCATAATAAAAATGAGTCACTCGAAACTATGATGGAATGGAAACCAATAAGAATATAGCACATAACCTCTTTTTTCTCTCTCTTTTTTTTTAGGCGACCATTACAATTTCGCCACTCTTACCGGACCAACTCTAACCACTCGTCACAAATTACATGTAACAGTTGGAAACTATCATAAACCACCTTTAGAAATTGTTAACGTGTGTCGAAAACTACTCTAAATTATGCAAATAAAACATTAGTCACTGATGGAAACCATGACTGCAAGCTAACCGAATTCACTAATGACCAGCGAAATCACAAGGGACCGATGAAAGCCTACATAATAATACTCCCTCCGTCCCAATTTTATTGTCCTCAAACAAAAAACACGCAGTTTAAGAAAAATATCACTATCTCTCTTACTTTTTGGTAACAAGACAATTTTACCCTTTACTTTTTACATACATTTTTGTCTTACATATATAAATTAAGGGTGTAAATGAACTTTATCTCATTATTTTTTTCTATTTATGGAAATTGACAATTAAATTGGGACATCCCAAAAAGGAATACTGGACAATAGATACGGGACGGAGGGAGTAGTAAAAATCATATGATATAATTAATTATTCATTATCCATTCATGTCTGTTTATGAGAATTAAATCTTCTTCTATGATATCTTAAAGAAAGGAATTTAAATACAAGCACTCTGCGTTCTTATGAAGTAAAAGAAAATATTAAATATATCATCATAATAAAAGCCACTAATACTTTTTTGTATTTTTTAAAAACATAAAATAATTAAGATATTATTCCCATTTTATTTGAAACTTTTGAGTACACATCATCAATACCTTGGAGAATCTTTACACATGCATTGTCTCCTTAATAAAAAAAAGGTAAAGTTATATATTTTTTATGTATTAAAAAATAAGAATATATTATATAGACATGTCGTATGTTTTGCACCACAAGGTATTTTGATACACTCTACAAACCACGTAACACGTGCATCTCTCTGATCCACACGTTTACCAATCGATCCAGGGTATTTTGTTCTTGTAATTTACCCTCCAATTAATTAATCAATACTACTAATATCGTTTGTTTTTTATCTAATAATGTAACACCCTGTAATTGGGCCCAGTAGAATCAGGTATTTATTTAAATTTAAATACGTACATTTAATTGTTTGAATATGTTTGATTGTGAAATAAATAGGTAAATAAGTCTCAGGAGATATTGTGGCTAGTAAAATATTAGTTGTTTTAAATAATCTTAGACGACGGTAAAATAAAACAATTTTCTGCAGCTCAATTGGTGATACTAAGTGGTAAGACTTAGTATTAAAGGGATTCAAGTTCGAATCCAACAACCTACCTGGGAGGTGAATTCCTCAGGTGATGTGGTTGGGGTGTATTGGGCTGCAGACATGACATTGCTCCTCAGGCCCAGCTGTGGACCGCGTGAGCCCAGTGGGCTCAGGGGGAGGATGTTACAAATAAAAACCTCTTACTATTCAATTTCAATAAATAAATATATAATCATATATTACTAATATTCTGAATGTGGTCACAAGAAAATAACACAATTTTACTATGAGAATTATCAGTTAATTTTCGGGAAAGGTTCAGGGGGGATGGTGGTTTTACAGGAGCAGCAAGGGCAGAGATGATCCCCACTTTTCATTCCAATCCAACGGCAAACATAAATCCAGTCAACAGGGACGACACTGCAAATAATATGGTCAAGGGACCAAATGTGTAAATCTGTTTTACACGATCACTTTCATTCGGTCAGAACGGTTAGCTATCTCATTCATTGTCCTTTTTTTCCCTCTCTCTCTACTGCAACAAGCAAAGATCATCTTCATCACAATAATCATCTATTTCATAAAAACAAAGCAACAAAATCACAAAAATTATTGCAATCATCAACAAAACAGTCGCCGATCATCAACAAACCGTCGCCGTTTTCATCAACAAACCGTCTCCGATAATCTTCGTTTTCAGATTTTGCGAGAAAGCATAATGTCGAAATCATACACACCTGCGTCGTTATCTGAAACACCAACTTCTAGTTTAAAAGTAGCAAAACATGAAGCAACTCGTAAGTTTTACAGATTATAAATATGTTTACTCTTCGTTTCGTGACTACTTTGTTGTTTTTTCCTGATAATAATAATCGATTTTGTTGAGCAGCTACACGAAGAAGCCAGCGTAGAACACGATACAAGTTTGAATCAAACAAAAAAGAAGAAAACGATTCATGTAAATTTATCGTCTGAAGGTAGCGATGAAGCGGAGTCAGTATCAAGAGGTATATATGTCATTTAGATATAATTTTATTTTTAATGTGAAATATGTTAGATCTGGATAAAAATTTGATCATCAAACCTTAACCTGCATGCTTTTTATGTGTTTATGATAGTTCATTTTGTTTTTTTTTTGATGATTCTTATGTGTTTATGAGATTTTTTTTTTGTAGATTCAACATGAAAATTGAAAGTTAATAATATTACAAACTCAACTGCATTTTAAATATGTTTAACTGCATTTTACGACCTATATTTTTTCTTTTAAATACATATATGATACACTACAAACTCTAGAAAAGAAATAAAAAGAAAATGAAGTCGTCTTACTGTGTGTTTTGTGCTACTAACTGCATTTTAGTAGTTTAACATTAAAAATAACACAGTATTTGCCTTTTACTTCATCCTGCTGTCTTGCAACTGCATTTTATGTTATTAAACTTATATTATTGTTTGACCTCTTTCATGTAGTGCACTTCATAAAGAAATCAGTTAAAGAAAGTGGTTACAAAAAATCCACAAAACAAAAAAGTCTTAAGGTTGAAGTGAAGAATAGGAGAACAACAAATACAAGGAAACAAGTTTTAGTCAATTCTGTAGAAGAAATGAGGGATTCTTCTGGAAAGAAGAGAAAGAGATCTGAAGACAATGGTAAAATATTTCTTGTTTACATACAATTGTTATTTATAACATTGTTTAAGTAACTGCTAAATCTTCATTGTTAACACAGAATTCAATGTACAAAAATCTAGAAAATATGGATGACTCCACTGTTGACTATATTTTGAGATCGGAGATGAACGTTTAAGAGTATGTAACTTTTTTACATTCTCAACTTATAAATTATGCAGTATATCTATTAGATGAATTATTATCATAAAAAGTACATACACACTTAATGATCACTATATTGCAGGATTCAAAAATGATCATCAAAAGAAGTATGGTTCATGTAAGAAAATATAAAGAGTACGTTGATAACTCTATGACCAGTGTGATGTCATGTCATCCATTTGATCCAGAACTTCTTGATTTAGCTGTGGAAAGAAACACAATTTTTGATGTTAGAAGGTGTTTGAAGAAGGAATCTCCTGACATAGGCTTGCATTATGTATTTGACACTGATGTCAATCTTTTGTCGACGCCTTCTAATCATGGGAAAGAACCTGGGCAGTCATCCAAAAAGAAAGAAGCAACAATCCTGATTGTTGACACGTTATGTGCAGTAAAAAGTGCAGTTTGTGAAGATCTGACCGAAGTTATTCTCGAAGTTCCAAACGTGCTTGAAAATGCACCTCCAAAACCTGCATTTGACCTCGAGGAAAAGAAAGAAAATCAAGAGAAGGAAAGAAGGAAAGTCAGAAGGATGAGCTGGAGAAAAACAGTGGTCTTGAAAGTTTGAAGCTTGGTACCTCTCTGATGCAATACCAAGAAAAATGATGATGAAGGTTGTGTAGATGATAATCCTCAAATAGTAACTCTTGGGAAACCATATTCGGAGTATGAGAATTTTCTGCATTGTCAAGCCACAGATTTGGCTTCTGCGGAGATGGAAAAGAAGAAACACGAAGAAGCAAAGAAAAACCATGAGATCATACGCAACAGGCTTCAGGAGTTTGATTTGATAGAAGAAATCCAGAAGCAAAAGGAATTGGAGTTGAAGAAGAAAATAGACGAAGAAAAGACAATAATTGAAGCTAAACAGAAGATGGCTAAGAAAAAAATAGTTGAAGACATCTTTTTACCAAAGCAGGTCTCAACCTCAGAAAACATTACAAATTCAACTTAATCTGGATGATTATTATGTGTTTATGACAGTTTATTTTGTTATTTTGATGATTATTATGTGTTTATGAGAGTTGATTTTCTAGATTCAACTTGGAAATGGAAAAGTTAAAAAACATTACAAATTCAACTGCATTTTAAAAAATGTTTAACTGCATTTTACGACTCTAAAAAGTTGTTGTAGACATGTTTGCCCCGTTTGCAGTGAAAGCGAATATCATTAAAGAAGATACTCAACCAAAATCTTCTTCTAACTCAGCAATGTTTGCTCCGTTTACTGCTGCGCATACTAGTTCAGTTGTTCTTCCTAAGTTGAAACTAGAGGCAATTATGATTTTCATACAATTATAGGTCCTAAAAGTATAAATATGGCAAAATTCGATAAATACATCTAAATAAAAATGCATTCGTGATTCATCAATAAAGCTTAAAATGCAGTTGGTTAAACGTAAAATGCAGTAAGTTTTCGATATCTACTTTTGTAGATTAGTTTTCACCACCGTAAACATAAAATGCAGTAACATCCAAAAAGTAATAATAAAATGCAGTAGAATATGGTAAAATGCAGTAGATTCGGTAAATGCAATAAAATGCACTAAAATCCAAAAAATAATATGGTAAAATGCAGTAGAATATGGTAAAATGCAGTAGATTCAGTAAATGCAGTAAAATGTGGTGAATACAGTAAGTTAAACAAAAAATGAGTAAGTTTTCGATATCTACTTTTGTAGATCAGTTTTTCACCACCGTAAATATAAAATGCAGTAACATCCAAAAAGCAATAATAAAATGCAGTAGAATATGGTAAAGTGCAGTAGATTCAGTAAATGCAGTAAAATGTAGTAAATACAGTAAATGTAGTTAATCATATCTGAGATCTTGTGTGCATATCAGGTTTTAAAACTTAAAATGCAGTAAGTTAAACGTAAAATGCAGTATGTTAAACGTAAAATGCAGTAAGTTTTCGTATAACTCAAAACTTTGATACAATAAAGCTCGTATAACCCAAAACTCTTTGGTACAATAAAGCTCGTATAACTCAAAACTCGTCCATCTACCAAAAAAATTTCTATAAGGACTGCAACAAAGAAAGCTAATAGTACATAAATACAAGTGATTAAATATGCTACTATGACAATTGTACCGAAATAAACTTTGATCAGGAGCTGAAACGATACTTCACGAGCATAACCAAGTTGATCATAGGGCTTCCATGACGTGCAAACAAGATCTGAAAGCAAAAAAGAAGTTGATGTAAAATGAATCACATCGATTTAACAATAAATTTCACTATATTCATCCCTAAGCACCTTTATTTCCACATTTTTTGTGATATGATTCAAGAAAAGGGAGGGCAGCATCTAAGAAAAAGAGATTAAAGAACTGATCCACCTTTATCTGTAAAAGAGATAGAAGTTACTGAAAAAATTCTTATGTATGTTGAGAGATTCTTCCAGAGGGGATGTATTCATAGACATGATATGGTATACTTTAAATATGGTTATTAGGGAAAATTCTAAACAAATGATATGTATGATCTTTCGATCATCAAATGATGCAAAATTCAACATACCCATTCAACAAGAACTGCAAACGAAAGATCTAAATAGTTAACAGTTGCCATACATAATCTACAGCATTTTAAAAATTCTACTGCATTTTATATTTCCTAATGCATTAAAGTCAGTCTACTGCATTTAAAACTATTGTATTCTTAAATTTATAATGCATGAAAGGTAGTCTACTGCATTTTAAACATAATTTACTGTATTTTAAAAACATAATCTACTGCATTTTAAAAATAATCTACTGCATTTTAAACATAATCTACTGCATGAAAAGTCATATTAGTTATGCTAGTTGAGTATAGGTTGTACCAATGGAAAAACTGAATGGACGCAAAAAGGTCGAAGCAGGAGACCTTTGTGAAAGAAGAAATGGTCTTACTTTTTCTCTTAGCTACTCCATATCATTTGTCTACTTAAATCTGATCATATTTCTCAGTTTCATGATTTTGTTTCTGCCTATTAACCATTTGATGTATATATGATAATGTGATCATTTATTACCACCACTGTTACACATAGAGTTGTTGTAAGTGCTTCTGTTAATCACTAATATGCATCGCATACCACATCCCATATGTTATCAGATGCAACCAGTCTATTATTATCATGAACATATGTTGTCATTAGTCCTGAAAACAAGGACCCTATCTGTTCAAGAGTCTTCAAATCAGTGCTAACTAAGTAATTGGTACTCATTTCCGTATATCAATTAACTCTTAATACTACACCGGGTTCAATCAATCATCAATCAACACATAATAAAGGGCAACAACCTTTTTTATATCTTAAAAAGTAAAAGAAATTAATCAACTAGCATAGAAAATAAGAGATGCATTAGTCAAAAACACAAAAGCAGAATACAAACAAATTTTATCAAAAATGACAAATCCACAAGGAAACTGAAACAGGTAAAATGCATAATTTCAGTGTGGCATTTCATCAAACAGGTAAAATGCATAATCAGAAATCAAAATTCAATAAGCAGATCAAAATTCAACAACCTTTTTTCTTCCGCCACCGCCGCCGCTAGAAGACTCTCGATCTTCCACCGCGTTCACCTCGCTAACAAAATCACACGTGCGTTCACAAAACAAAACCATAACTCACCGAAACCGCCGCCGGAATTAACAGATAAATTGACGAAATCGGATTGAAAACGGTGAAGATAAAATCGAAAAGACGAAATTAACCTTACCTAAAGTTTTCATCGGCGGTAGGTACATCGGAGGTGCAGAAGAAATCCGGCAGCTTCATGAATCCGGCGAATTACAGAAGTTCGTTGAAGGTTTACCGGCGGTAACTAACTGCGTTTGCGAGATTTTGAGAAGTTACTTATCGATCCAATGTTTTAATCGAAGATTTAGGTTATCGATCTAAAAGATCTAACCGGATTTCATTCCATAATTTCGGAAGTTACTTTAATTCAATATAATGTGAACATTTTGCGGTTAGCTCCAAAAGTATGAAAAATGTACAAGAATAGTCCCTGCTTGGTTGCTGTAGGGGGACATCAAAGACACGTGGAGGCATCTCATTGACAGGCCCACTGCCTTACCTGCTCCTTCATGGAGCCCTGCTCCTAGGATCCATTTCTTTAATTTTCAAGCAATAAATATATCAAATTAATTTTGGCTCTCTTATATCTATTTATAAATCAACAAGGAAAAAAATAAACGGAAACTTGTTTGTACAAAGATGTTTTGCTCTTTCGTGATATATTAATAGTAAGTAACTGTGGATAAACAAAATTAGTTTTTCAGATTTTTGTATAATACAAAATATATTTTATATTTTGTAACTTAATTTGTATAATTAAAGCCAGGAAGCTTCCTATAATATAATTCGGATCTTGGATTTTACTGTAATACATTTAAGATCGTACGTGTATTAGTGTGCAAGTACAATTTCAATTAATTAATATTAGTATTTGAACTAAAACTTTCGAAAAGATTTCTGCATATCTTATTTGAAGGAAATATATATTATATATATATATATATATATATAGTTTGGGGATCTAAAAAGAAGATAAAATTTATGGAGAAGGGGGAGAAGGAATCCTGACCAATCATTTCATTTTTTGGTCAAAGGGTATATTAGCCCTTTGTAATTTGGTTATTTAATTTAATAGAATTTAAATTATATGCATTGATGGTGGCGGTTTCATATTTCACGAGGGATTCTCCAACATTTTAGGTAAGTATCAAAAGGATCTTCACAATTCATATACAAATACTCCATTGATACACGTATCCTAAATTATCATTTCATCGGTGCATATTAAAAAGTGGCATAGTCTAACACTATAAAAAAAATATAAAGCGATTGCTACGATCGAATTCCTAATTTATATTGAACAAGTGCATGTGTCGTTTTTTGGGAACAATTCGTAAGTCTTTATATTACTATTTGATTTACGGTGAATCGGAATGGCGAACGGTGATCAAGTGATGGAACTTGTAGATATTAAGAATCCTCATGTTAGCCGTAACAAAGGATGCGGGTCAAGCAAAAAAGGTAGAATTGAAAGTGTAAAAGAGAAAGTAATTTCAAGCGCACATAAGCAGGTCCATTCATGTAAATATTGTGGGGTCGTTGGCCATTATAGAAGCACATGCAAACAAAAGGCTATAGATGATGCCGCCAAGAAAAACAGTTTAGCAATCGATGAACCTTCTTCGTCTTCCGAGTAGACATTTTTTGTAAAACGAAACTGTTTGCGTACACATTTATGTGTTCCTTTGTGGCATCTACTGTGTAAACCTTTGGGTGTGCTTTATAAATTTAATGTAATGTACCTTTTTTTTGGCACGTACAGTTTAGCCTTATTGTTTACGTGTTTGTTTTCCTTACCATTTGCTCTAGACTTTTAAAAAATTGAGGCATGCGTTGTCACCTTTACTCCGTTTCTTTATTCTTTCGTTCAACTAGTATATCCATTTAGTTGCTTCGTGTAACTGATTCATTTATAGCTCACACATCGAATGAATGATGCAGCAATTATAGAATGCCTTCAACAGTTACTTACACCAACAAACTCGCGAGCTTTGCCAACTATGCTTCATATAGTATGGTTCAGCCATGGTTATAATACGATTCAGCATTAAGAGAAACCATGCTGCAACATTAGCTATACTGTACGTAAGCATTACCATAACACGACCAAATAGACACAACACAATGATTCAATGATGCAACATTCTGATTCAGTTGTTCTAACAATTTGATTAAGTAAAGTAACACATTGATTCAGTCATTCCTTACAACTCTTATTACACATAACTAAGACTCATCTGCCAAAGTTTATGCTTCCAAAGATCCACCAACCCAAAAATTAAAAAAACAATTAAACATTAATCCAAAAATGATCCATAACCCGACCAAATACACACAGTACAATGATTCAGTGATGCAACATTCTGATTCAGTTGTTCTCACATATTGATTAAGTAAAATAAAACATTGATTCAATCATTCCTTACAGCTCTTATTACACATAACTAAGACTCATCTGACAAAGTTTATGCTTCCAAAGATCCACCAATCCAAAAAATTAAAAAACAAATTAAACATTAATTCAAAAATGATCCATAACCCGACCAAATAGACACAGCACAATGATTCAGTGATGCAACATTCTGAATCATAGTTCTGAACTACCCAGTAGCCTAGTTTCAACGGTAACTTTCCGACCGCTAGTTCCAAAACACTTTTAAATCCAATTCTCCGTACCACCGCCTTTTGTTCTTCTGTAAACTTACATAGTTCATCGACAATCACATTTGGCGGGTTCCTAATGCCAACTGAAGGCTTTCCTCCTTTTAGGACTTTTTTCTCAACCTCGAAGATCACTTTTTGCCTTGTGTCTCCCATCTTACGCTTTTGACGTTTAAATTCATTCGAAGCTGGGGGCATAAAATCGTCATTAGAATCAACGTCGTACAGTTGGGCCTTGCCTGAAAGAGTATTAATAAACCGTGAATCATAATAAGCAACACGGACGGACTATCCAAGTACCAAAGAAGTATGTTGATTCGGCATTTTTTTAGTTAGATAATAATAATAAGTTGATTTTCCATGTTTGTAAGGATGATCATTTATGAAATCGTTGATTCACACTATCATAAGTTTGCACCATCAAATTGTGGTTGTTGCTTTACAAAAAACTTATCAGTGATTCAAATACTTTTCCAGTCCCATTCAAACTAACACCAACATCATAATACTCGATTTATAACCCATGATCCAAGTTCACAAACATAGATGTCGAGAACATAATGAACTCACAGCAAACTCGTGGTTAACAACCTATGAACCAAAAAAGGCTAACCATTTTTATATAACTTAAATCAGATTCAAGGCTGTTGATAAAAATGATTCCCATTAAAGCAAAACATGCGCACCAAACAGCATTACCCTGTTTGGTGCCTGATACAATTGAGTCATCCTAATGATACATCGATTGTTTCAGTTTCTTTGTTGTCACCTCAATTTTCTAATTACAACCACAACAATAAAACCCTCCTTCTACTAGAATGACACTTTGATTCGGTTGATTTAAATGCGTCTCCCAAAAAGCAATTATAAGCTAGTTGCTTGTTTGCTTCGTCTCAAATGCGAAATCACAATTAGGTTTTATGTCTTTCTTTTAATTTAATGTTCTACAACCCAATCCAAACACCCCCCCTAAAATCACAAACCATTATTCTACACCTTCAAGTGAATCAACCAAAGGTTTAATCATTATTACCAGTTATTAGCAAAATACGTAACCTTCATGATTCGGAAATGCAATAACAAATAAGAACCGTAAAACATGTTACCTTTCATGCTCGATTGATTCAGCCTTTTTGATTTCACCATATATCTAATCGCACCTCCGACAAGTGAAACTTTTTTATGTGAATGAATCAGCAAACCAATAACCGATTACAGTAGTTAGAAAACTCCTATTCTTGTTTGATTTTTGTGTAGAATCGATATTGCAATTAGGGTTTAAGGCTTTGGGTGCGTCGCAGATGGAGAAGGAAGCAGAGGTTTTTTTTTTATCGGTTTCATTTTTTGTTTCCTTTTTTTGTGCTAGCAACAAAAAGACTTTCATGCCCTCCAGCGTCTTTTTTTACACTAATTTTTTCATTTTTCCCTTTGACTCGTCTCAACCATTGATTCAATCATCTTACGATCCAGATTGCTTCTCCACCTTCTCCACGTTAAAAACCTTCTCCATTGATCCCAAACCTATATATATATATATATATATAGGGGAAGGTTATATATATATATATATATATATATATATATATATATATATATATATATATATATATATATATATATATATATTTATTGTACTTAAAGCGATATTATTCGGTTCACTGTACGTGTAACAATATATATTTAATTTAAAGAATACTTTAACAACAAAAATAAAGCACTTTCTGTTTTATGAGCTACAGAAGCAAAGACTACACTTTACCTACAGGGCTACAAGATATTTGCTCCAGAATATCAATACATTTATACATAGAGACTGAATTTCTGTTTTATTTTGTTTTTTCACAAAAAATAAATGTGAAAGGGCCAAAGCCGAAAATAAAATAGAGAGTAAATTACATTTGTCTATGTACGTGGTTTGTTTTAAATTTCGCTTACACTTTGAGTTTTTTGCGGGTTCAATCTTTTGACCTGAATTTTCATTTCGCTCTCGGTCCTTCATCCCTCATTAAACGATTGAAATACCCTTAAAATTTGGAGACCCTTTTATCCTCGGAGGGACTGAAAGTGAAATGAGAATTCAGGTCAAGGAACTGAAGCCGCGAAAACCTGACCCATAGATCCGAAGTAAAATAAAACTAAGATGCAAATGAAATATAGAACTTAATTAAAAGCCAAACTATTTAGTATCTAGTTATAAAGATTGTGTCCATATCAATACACAACTCCTTAAATTTGATATATTTTTGTAATTTCTCTCATAATAATGATGCATAGAATGCTGTATTGGGTATACGTGGTTGGTTAAGAATTAGAATAACTTGAGTCACATGATTTTTTGTTTTAAAACATATGTGAAACATTATTTAATTAATTAGCTTAAAATAAAATTTAAAGTTGTAAGGGACAAAAGCTCAGAAACAACAAAAGGGAAGTTTTCACATGACACCCAAATTGAAAGAGGTTTCAGTACGAGGACATGTTCGAGTACTTACAAGACAAGACAGACGTTGCTTCACATGATGGGGTCCACGTGTATACTTGGCACTTTTGTATTTTTAGTATACTATATGAAAACCTTGTTGAAATCACGTGTTATTTTGTTCTCGGAGAACGTCGATGCAAGTAAAAATAAATTTCAAAAAATGATGCAATTTTTGCATCCGTAGTTACGGTTAGTTCTATCTTTAATGTATCTCCGCCCCGACTATAAATTAAATTACATATCAGAGAAAATAATGTATAATGCTAGCAGCTTGTAACTTTGTGTGTTGTCAAGTTTAACTTGGTAATAATCCCATCCCATCAGGATATATATCACAATAATTCCCATCTATCCTTATTTTATAAGATTCTTTGAATTCATATCGTATCCCATACGGAGTATATTATAAATAAACTAGACTTTAAACCCGTATATAAAAAAATTGTTGAGACTATTCAAACGTTCATTATTGAACCATGGCCAACTGCAAACGGTTTTAGTTAACTCAGCTATCCCGTTATTTTCCATAATGATAATGATATAAAATATATTTTTTTATTGACCACTTGATGATAAAATTATAATATATCTGTGGTTCATAACTATGTACATGCACCTAAAATGAATATAGGCATGTAGTAGTCATGTAGCACACAATATCAAAAATGCGAGCCCACGGTTTTCCATGTTATAAAAGTGTGACTTGATTGTGTATCTTTCGTATATATAGACGATAATACGGACTAGTAATAATAATAATGGTATCTAGAAGATTACATTCCTAAAATAGTAAGGAGCATGGAAAATGTGACTTTTTAACCATAATTTGTATTTTTGCTAGAAAAATTAACCACCTAACACATAAAGTAATTAAACTTTCAATATATATATAGGGCTAACATGGATTTTTGAGTTTGAAATTAACATACATGTCACTTTACTACTGATACAACAATGACTTGTATAGTAGTACGTGATCGATATATAAACTACTTTTCATTTTCGATTCATGTTCATCTTCTGTATAAATCGACTAAGATATCACCTCTCTTACCGAATATATGTTTCTCGATCTTTCTAGGAATTATTATACGGAGTAATTAAACAAAATATTACTTCATCAACGTGTTACTAACTGAAACTACTCGCGATTACATTATACAAGTTAAATCATTAAATAACAGTAATTAAATTTTAGATCTCATGAAATTATTTTGCTATCTTTTATTTTTTTAGCTGATGATGGATGTTTTCATGTGCATAAGTTTAGGGTTGCTTGAGTCCAGGTGTTTTGATTGGTATTTGTTTGTAGGGGATGGTCATTTTTTTTGGTTTTTTGGGTCCTTCTGATTCTCGTAGAAGGTTTGCTGTAAGTGACTTGTGTTTGGTTTTTGATGTTTGTTTGTTTTTTGTTCCGTTGGTATTAAAAAGGTTGTTGTCCCAAAAAAAAAGAAACCATGACATAAAATCTCGTGTGCTTTTTAGCGTCCCACTGTCATTGCTTGTCGAATTTACGTACCCACGAATCTATAGTTTACTAAAAGAGAAATACTTTACTAAAAATGTAGGATGCACAACTTCAAATACGAATCTATATGTTAATTTTCTTCGTATCAAATTTATTAGACTGTACAAAACTACAAATGAAGGAGCCAACGAATATGCACTCAACTAGAAGACTGTGTCCTGGTCCTTTATGTAACAATCATGTAACATACACACATAATAATCATATCAACAAAAAGATCGATTATATGCTCTTAAAATATATGCATTTGTAGTATTATTCCAAGTTTATGGTTCAGGTTGAAAATAGTGTAATAACCGTGTTTTGAATAATGACAAAATTAGGAGGAAAAATAATAATCACTTTTGGTTTTGGACCACTTTTATATTGTAAAAAAAAATACTGATCGATCATCTCATTTATTGAGATTCTGACCTATATATATATATATATATATATATATATATAGACACGTGGGGTCGAATTGGGTGTTTGTGTTATGGGTTCCTATCAGTGTCATGTTTGAAAATGGGATGTTAATTATGAATGCCGGATCTGGTACGAGTCAACTTGATTACAAAAGTTTGATCACCATCTTTTTATTTTTTTAATTACAACGTTCATTTAAAGTTTGTTAAAAATTGTAAATCTGCGATGACTTATTCACACACTGAACTTGTTCAATAATTTTTGTGGAGTTATTTGTTGTGTAATTGTTAAAAATGTGAAGGCCAAGATGTATTGTTGTTTTAAATTTGATAAGAAGGCCAAGGATTAAACATGAGAAATTAATACAAGGAGTAAGAAAAAATGTTACAAAATTGTTTTATTTGACTTTCTATACCTGTATATAGAGAAAATCTTGAAATAATTTGGTCAAGAGTTTTGCTACATCACATTAACCTTAGAGCGAATTAAGTTTTAGCGAATTCTTAGGTATTTTTGAACAAATCCCTACGCAATTGAGCGAATTCCCATTTGTTTAAACCAGTTGTAGGGATCTTGAGCGAATTGCTGGGAATTTATGTTAATTGTGAAGCATTTGAGCAAATTATGACTACTTTTGGAACAACATATGAGCAAATTCCTTGTCTTTTTATTTGAGCGAATTAGCAATCAACTATTACACTACAATTCGCTCCAATGTTGATTTGATAGAGCGAGATTCCTAACCAATTTTTTTTTTATAATTTAAAATTGGAGAACGGTAATCATACCTCTTAAGGCTATTTTTAAAATTTATATATTTACCATTTTATGTTCAGTTGAATTAATCAGAAAGTATAGATATTTCTTTTTAATACTGAATTTCCTTATTTAAATATTGATAATAGTGTTTATTCAAGGTAAATGATGAGTTATAAATATGGAATTAACTAAAAACTATATGCTTAACCATAGCCATTAACATTATAGTTAGCATTTTCCTTTATAACTTTACTAAATTTTGCCCATATTTAAATAGGAAAGGGAAAAGTACAAAAAAATGACTCTACTTATCATATAATCCTATTTAAGGTACTCAACTTTATTTTTTTCAATTTAAGGTATCGAACTTTTAATTTGTAATCAAATTAGGGACACGAATTTCACAAATGACGAGCTATTGCCGAATTTATTCTTTATAAGTTACATATCTACTTACTCGACTAATGTTCCTCAATCAATTTTGAAAAATATTGAGTGAGGAGAAGGAATTTAACAAAAACTCAAAACCACTATAAATTTTAATATCTCTTTTTTTACTTAATATTTTTCAAAATTGATCGAGAAATATTAATCGATTAAGTAGATATTTTACTTATAAAGAAGAAATTCGGTAATAACTTGTCATTTGTGAAATTCGCGTCCCTAATTTGATTACAAATTAAAAGTTCAATACCTTAAATTAAAAAAAATAAAGTTGAGTACCTTAAATAGGATTATGTGATAAGTAGAGTCCTTTTTTTGTACTTTTCCCAATAGGAAACTAATTTGCGCTGTTGGGTTTATATATATAGCTCTATTTAAATATATAAGCTCAAAATTGTTCATTTTAGTAATTTTCTTTAATTTTAATTGATGAAGACTTGTAAGATTATGAATTTTTGGAACATTGGTTGGATAGGTTCTTGAACGGTTTAGTTTAATCATGGTACGTACGTTTTCTTCGATTCAATCGAAGTACAAGACCATTTATATTTGATTGATTTGAGCTTTTTGGTCCTACTAGTTTGTCATAATTGATTAAATGCATCTTTTGAAAGACGTTTTTGACGTTTATTTTTATGTAACAAAATATAATTTGGTTCACATGGTTTTCACGTGGACAACTCATGTTAAAGTGTATGAGTAAAAGAAGGGTTGTAAAAGTATTTGAAGACTTTGGAAGTAAAACCAAAGCTAGTTATCAATTAACGACGGATTTGGTCGCCGTTCTTTGATGTGGAACGTAAGTTGCTAAGTTTAGACATAAGTCGTTAAGTGATAATTCTTTCGTCTGAGCCCTTTCTTATTCTTACCTTGCCTCTCGACTTGTACTTTGTTCGTATGAGTAAAAGGATGATGAAATTTTGTTAGTATGTCCAGGAGTAAAGTGGGTGTAAAAGTAAAACCAAGTTGATTACCACTAAATACTAATTTAGGGTTTAAATCTAAAAAAATCTTTGAAGTAATAAGAAAAAAAAACGATATCAAGTTGGATTCGGGTAGTATAGTAGTATGATAATCAGATATTATCAGGGATTATTGTAGCACAAATATATATGATTCTTAATTAATTATAACCGAATGGTATAAACGGGTGATTATTGTCTACTATATTTATATATTTAAACATATAAAAAGTAATAATATTAATGATAATTGGACGTCAATGAGTACCCAAATCCGTGAAGAGTAATATATTACCACAAGTTTACCCACCTACCATTAATGAGCACCTACGAGGCTACGAATTGAATTACTGTATTAATCTTTTCTTACCCAACTAGTACTTAGACCCGTGTATACACACGGGCCATCTAAGTTTTGTATCTCAAACTATTATTAAGTTATTGAACATGTAATCGTGTTGAAACATTAGTTAATTAGGATGTGAAGATAACAAATGTAATCATATGATAATCAACGTCTTTAATTTCAAAATAAAGAAATATACATGGGTTATAAAAAGTATCCGAATAATTAAAGTTTAAATTATAATAGTATTTCATAAATATTATTTATATAATTACGTAGATTATTTTATATTACTTAAGTTTAGATTATAAATAATAAATTGGGGGGTTGTTTTCAAAATTCAGTAAAATATAGGGACTTAATTGTTCAATTGAACTTTAATTTAATATGATGATGTCACAAAGATGTTTCTTATATATAATTTAAGATGCCATCTTCCTATACTACAACCAGTACAATTTAATTACATATCCAAAAAACGAGTCAAACGGGTTAATGAGCTGATATGTTAGTTTCGAGTTGAGCGAGTCAGATATAATAAGTTAGTTTTGGATTGGTGGGTTAACACGTTAATATGAAACGTGACCGGATTCCAACTTGAAAATTTAAATGGGTTTACGATATTTGAGTTAGCTAAATGAAACTTGACCGGATTCCAACTTGAAAATTTAAATGGGTTTACGATATTTGAGTTAGCTAATTGGGTAGACATGTTAGTTTTTGATTTATCTAGGGTAAAACGGGTCAAATTTAATGGGCTACTTTTAGGTTTGGCGGATGACCCGTTAACCCGAAACTTGACCCGAGTCTAGCCCCCAAAAATCACACGAGTTAGTGAGTTTAGGGTAACCGGGTCGAGATGAATATATAAATGTTACGAGTATATGTTATGATAATTGTAGGTAATGATATTCATTACTCGCACTCCATTATTATTGAGTGATTGTTACTACTAGATAATAAATAATTGCATTGTGTGTAAGCAAATAGCATTTTTGATTCTTTTTTATTCTTTCACGCCTTAATACTCCTGTCAAGAACCTTCAAAATTTGTGTCAATGTAGTAGCTTTTTGGAGTGTATGAAATATTTTTTTTTTTTTACTTTTTAAAGTATTTCTTTTACAACTTTTACCTTAAATATTTTTTTTATATTATATAATACTTGATGAAAATTATATCAATGAAAATAAATTTAAAACCTAATCCATTCATATATTTTGCATCAAGTATTATATAACACAAACAAAAATAATTGAAGTCAAAGTTAAAAAAGAAAAACTTCAAAAAGTCAAAACTGAACAATTGTTTTGGGGCGGAGGTAGTATTTCATATTAGGATTATAGTTTTATGAATTTATTGAAAATTATAAATAATTTTTACAATCAATCTAATTTTAATTTTAATTTACTACTCCGTATAAAGTAAATAAACTTTTAATCAGTGTTTTAAAACCCGGGTTTTTAGTCGACCCGAAAAAGTGTTAATTTCTGGTCGGACCGGTTGGGCAGAAAGGTTGGACCGGAGTTAATATATAACACCCTTCCTTTTCGACACATTATAATAATGTATTTTAGACCTGAAGCGTCGGTCCTAAAACAAATTAACAACATTATATATATATACAAAAATCAACCTTTTCAAACACTTACATACAATTTATAGTTATATAAACCAATTACAATCGTTGTTACTTACATACAATTTATAAGTTATATAACCCAAATTACAATAGTCGGGTGTTATTGAATACCAAAAACATCTTTAATTTAACAAAATCAATATCAGAGTAATACGCAAGGTCGTCAAACAATCCAATCCAGCCAATAGCTTCTTGCCCAACATTTTAACCAATCATAATCTGCAAGAAGTGGAAATGTGGGGGTTAGCTCAAAGCTAAGTGAGAAAAAACTGTAACCGACAGTCCAACTCAGATATAACATATTAGTTTACAATAAATAATCGCAAACCACATCAACAATGTTTACATCAACTAGCATTGTAAACACACAAGCATCAACATCAAAGAGGACCGGTGGTCCTTGAGGAACCCTCAAGCCGCGGTGGCCCTCTAGCGACACTTATAAACCCCACTGAGCTGCAGGCCAATACAGCGGTTTACCGATAGCCTGTTACTATTATCTCACACGACTAAAATTCCTATTAACAATGTGTACAAGGAATCCTTCATCGTCCAAATAATAGTAACCAATGCCCAACACTTGTCGACCTCTTTATCACATATATGCCCAAAGGCCATATAGCACAATATCACAATCATAATCATAACAGATTAATAATCAGTCAACAACATCTACTGTTACCCGTTGTAACCAAACATGTTATAACTCAATCATACTGAAGGTACAGGTCCACTCACCGATACCTTAGATGTCCACTCAGTATTCTAATGTCACTGAGTCTTCTGTATATCTGAAAACATCACAAAATATCACAAGTTAGTAACTTGTTTCAATATTTCAATGTATCAACATAATAAATGCTACTAAAACGGAAATAATCTCTTTATATCATTTCATTTATAAGTATACAACTTATCCCATAAATATAACATATCATATATGTCAAAACATATATTTTAATAAAAAGTGCCACTAAAAGGGTCATTAAAGTGCCACTAAAGCAATATCATACACCATACCAAGCTGACTTTAAACTTTTCTATTTAGTCCCGTAACCCTTTAAAATCGTCCACATTATTATGTATTTCTTCAAATAAAAGTGCCACTAAAACACCGCCTAAGTGCCACTAAAACTACTGTTAAGTGCCACTAAAGCACCTCTCAAGTGAAAATAATAATTATCAAAGATGGCACTTAACACTTATGCATTTTCAGAATTTGCAAAACAAAAACTTGAATTATATTGCCTGAATCAGAGGGAATACGTCCGTATTCCCCGCAATACGCCTGGATTCCCAGCCCAATTCTTAAACAGCCGAATTTCTAACGAATACGTTCTTGAATCCGGTCCGGAATACGCCGGATTCCCCGGAATCTGCCGGATTCCCATGAATCCGACCGGATTCCCCCTGTCGTTCAGAACCTGAATGTAACGCCCCAATTTTTGTAAGTTTAAATTATATTATATACGTTTAGTTATTTAATTCTATGTGTATCATATGATGTTATGTGTATTAAATGATATGTGTTAGAGTTAGTTAAATGAAACTTGCATAGTGATGTTAAGTTAGTTAGAGGGTAGAAATTGTCAATGTAGTAAAGTTGAGGGGCTATGGGTGAAGATGTAGTAATAAAATTCAGTTTCCTGTTACTTCTAATCATTTTCAGAAAATAAAACACGTACAGAACTTTTAGAGAGAGAGAGAGATACGATCTAGAGAGAGGGGGAAGAAGAGAGGTGAAATCAAGCTAGGGTTTTGATAATTGAAGGTTTCTAAACTTGAATTCATCAATAGTAAGGTATGTAAACTTCTCTAGCTTGTTTAATTTAAGTTAGGGTTTAGACTACATAAACCCTAAGTTGGTGAATTGAATGGGTAAGTAAGTAATTAAGTTAATTAAGGTTCCATACATGTAATTAAGCTAGAAAGAAAGATTATATCATGTTAATTGGGTTAGATAAGTTATAATCACATGTTATTTGAGTAATTGATTGATTATGTGTTATGTTTTAAATAAAGTATGATGATTATAGTAAGAGTTAGTGTCAATTACTCATTTAATTGTGATTATGTAGCAAAAGTGTATGGAACTTATGTTAGATAATTAGAGGTTATGGGATTTAACTTCTAATTTACATGTGAGAAGTAAGAATAGGTTAATTAAATATGTAAATGATAAGTGTTTATGTGAATAGGTGATCAAGTGTGCAAGAGTTCAAGTATTTGTTTGTGCAAGTGAAAAGGTAAGTATATGGACATGTGGAACCAAGGAGTGATTTATCATTCGCTTGGTGGTATCTAAGTAATGACTTTGTCATTAGCTTAGTTTGATGTCAATTCTTCGGAATTTGGCATGTTAGATGTTATGGATCCTTAACTTGTTGCAGATTTTAATTGTTAGAATCCATTTACTTACTAAGCATTTATGCTTATTCGTTGTGTTTAACATGTTACAGGAAGTTCAAGTAAGGTAAAGGAAGAAACGGGAAAGAAGATTGTGGAAAGCTAGTGGTGGAGCTCATTGCTTGGTTAGTAATGAGTTTAATCCCTTTTTGATCATGCTTACGATACAATAACACCCCCGTTTGTAAAGTTTATGGTTTTAGACAATGTTTTGAGAAGGTTAGAATGTTCACTTATGTTATGTAGAAAGTTTGATGAAAGTTAATGTTTTGGTCAATTGTCAAATTGTGAGACTTGAAATGTTAGAGTTTTATGACAAAATGAATGAAAAGTGGATGTTTTGACTTTATAAAGTCAACTGAGTGTGAATGAGTGTTATTGGATAGTCAAAGTTGGAAACGGGTCAAATTGGTGCCCAAATGGGTCATTTGAAGCTTAAGTGTCAAAATGGGTCAAGTTTGTTGAAAGTCAAATGTTTTGGTGCTCATAAGTTCTAATGTTATGGTTAAATATGTGGTGAAAAGTTGGAAGTCAAATTTGCATTAGTTTGGAATTTGACATGTTAGTATTTTTGGTTTAAAATAGCCGAAAACTCGTTTACGGGTCAAATCTTGTTAAAATATAAAAATTGAAAAAGTAGAATTGAGGAAATATTTATATGGTTATAGTGAATGTGTGTGCAAAATTTCAAGTCCTAACTCATAACGAGTAAAAAGTTATGCGTGTTTGAAGTTGGTTAAAAAGTTGAATTTTGGCTGATTTCTGAAAAACACTAAGGAACGCGATCCTGACAACTTGAGCCGGATCGCGTTCGCAAGGCAAAAATCGTCACAGAATGTTTTTAACACATGAACGCGATCCCGACCACTTTCCCGGATCGCGTTTGTCAGTGAAAAATGAAATTTTGTGTCTTAAAAAGCTTGTTTCAACTAGGGGAAGTTATTAAAGTTAAATTATACAAATGGGGTAGTCATGGGACATTAAAGAGAGTGTAAAAAAAAAAGTTCTAAAATTCGGGGTATTTCAAGTTGGTATCAGAGCACGGTTTAAGGGATTCGGGTATTCACCATTAGTGGGTACTTGATCTTAGACCACTTTAATTATTGTATTGAGCATGATTTATAACTGTTATGTGTACGAGATTATGTGTGCTAATGATTTTGAATCAAAATGTGTCGTGTGGACTTTGGATATGTTATATTCTAATACGGTAATTAGTGCGCCTGGCCAACGCAATGATTATCATATTACCATATGGGTATCCATGGAAACCGCGAAACATTAGAGGATAAGTTGTTAGCTATTGTTAGTGTTATGTGTTAGAAGTACAGATAAAGTAGACTTGTAAATGTTAAGTAAGTTGAGTTAATTATACTATGTCTACTTTCAGTAAAGATGGATGAGCGAGAAATAAATTTGACTCTTGGGTTTGATTCGAATCCTAGAGCCCAAGATAATGAGGCAGGAGGCAGTGGTGAAAGACCAAGGTCTCCTATTCCTAACACTGAATTGTCTTGGGAAGGTATAAAATCCCTTGTTTCTAAAGAAATTAGTCAAGCTCAAGAAGCATCTCTTCCGTTTCTAGTGACGACGATTACAGACACTGTAAGAAAGATTGTGAGTGAAGAAATGCAGAAAGGGCGAGGAGAAATAGTTGTGCCCAGACCAGAGGTAATTCCTCAACCCACTATTCAGGAGGAGCAGAAAAAGATCAGTTATAGAGACTTCTCAGCTTGCAACCCACCAGAGTATGACGGTGATCTGGATCCAATCAAATGTTACCGTTGGATTTCAGAAGTAGAAGGGGCATTCGCCACTGTGGATTGTCCCAACAAGTTTAAAGTAAGGTATGCAGCTAATCTTTTGAAGAATCGTGCTAAGTGGTGGTGGAATGTATAGTGTAGAACCAAGGGTGATGAAGCTATTAGTAAGTTAACTTGGGAAGTGTTTAAAATGATGTTTGAAAGCACGTATTCTCAAGACGCAGATTTAAATAGAATTCGTCAAGAGTTTCTTGCTATGGAGCAAACAAACGAATCGGTGAATGAGTTGGTGGGCAATTTTCTGGATAGAGCTCGTTTTTGTCCAGAATATATGGATAATCCAAGGATGCTTATGAATCATTTTCATAAGGTCTTGAAGAAAGAAATCAGAAAGTATGTACTTCCGAAGAGATGTCAGACACTTGAAGAGATGATACATGAAGCCCGGTTTCAGGAATTAGAATTGAAGAAAGACGAGCCAGTTGGAGTGCCTGCAAAGAGAAAGACTGAACAAACCTATACTCCATCGAAGAAGTTTAAACCGAGTGGGAGTACAAAGAAAGAAGATAGACCGGTGCCACCCGAATGTAAAAAGTGCAGTCGAAAACACTTTGGAGAATGTAAGTTTGGCACCAATGCTTGTTACCAATGTGGACAAGAAGGTCACTGTTGGAACATAGAGTGTGACAACAGATCTAGTTTGAAATAGGACTGGTGTAATTATTATTACGTTTGTATATTGGTTTAGATTTGTAAATAAATATTTGTTTTGTTAGTAATATTAGTTAAACATATTATTGTGCTAAGTAAGACGAATGTTTAAATACGAAGTAAATAATAGACGTTTCATGCGAGGCGAGTCGAGATCTCAGGTCGCAGCGAGTTGAGCTGTGAGGTGAGATCTGAACTCGCGAAGCATTAGTCTGACGAGCCGAGTTCTTTGTTGGGCTTGGGCTGCGAGTTGGATCGAACTCTCAGGTCCATGCGAGCCGAGACGAACTGAACTATATAATGTTTTTCCAACGTGAAAAACATAACACTTTTGCATATTCCGAACCTGCGATTCCAGCAAACCAGAGAAAACATAACCTACGGCTAGGCTTTGACGATTTATCGTTTAAAGTTAAGCTTTATTAAAACGCAATTCGAACGTATTCGTTGTTAGTAAGATAACACCGTATTGAGGGATTCCGCACCTTAATACTACAGATAACGAAGTTATCGATCCTAGAACTAGGGGACTTACATCTGGTATCAGAGCTTTCGGGCTAAATACGAGTGTGTTCATAAGTTTTAGTGTTATTGCGTTTTTGATTTGGGTCGTTTTTACGTGCGTTCTTGCAATACTAACGATCAAAATCATTCTCTGGACGTTTTAGGGTTTGTTTACGGTCGAAATTCTTAGTTTTAGTCGTAAAAATACCTTAAAATTCGTTTTCGGGTTTAACAGCCGTTTCGCGAGTCGAGATTAGGGTTCCAGCGTCGCCTGCGAACCGAGTTGAACTAGCGAGTCGAACTGAGGCTTGCGAGTCGAACCGAGATCCCTCGCGAATCGACATCACTTGCGAATCGACATCTTTAGCAATCCGAACTGAGGCTTGCGAATCGACGTATTCTGCGAGTCGAGCTGAGATTGCGAGTTGAGCTGAGTCTTGCGAGTTGAGTTTTCTGAATTCGCTGAAACAGTTTAATTTTACGTTTTTAAGATGTCTGACTTAAGTAGAATGATCGAAATGGACCACGAGGTGGGAAAGTCAAACGTTCCACCTAAGTTGTTAAGAATCGAGGATTACTACAACTGGAAGGACAGATTTGAATCTTACTGTAGATTCCATGACCTGTCAATCTGGATGTGTATCAAGAGTGGATACACTGCACCTACTCAAACTGTTCAAAATGCCACTGTGGTTCTTACCTATGCGAACATGAGTGATCAAGAGAAGGAAGCTTACAGAAATGAGAATAAAGCACATTCATGCATAAAGATGTGTCTTCCTAAAGAGATTGCTCATCAACTGAAGTCTTTTCATACTGCTAGAACGCTCTGGGAAGCTCTAGAGAAAAGAGGTGAGGGAAGTCCACAGGTGAGAGCTGGCAAGAGGAGTCTTCTTAAAAAGCAGTTTACTATGTTTAAAGCTTTAAAAGGAGAAGATCTTGATGCCTATGTCACGCGTTTCTACCATCTACTAAGTGAACTGGAATACCATGAAATTGTTGAAGAAGAAGTAGCTAAAACCGACAAGTTTCTTGAGGGTTTGCCTTCTAAATGGGAAATGTATGGCGTTATGATTAAGGATAATGAAACCAGGTATTCTACTATGACCTTAGAGCAAGTCATTGACAAGCTGAAAGGTTATGATTTCTCCAAGAAGTCAAAAGATAGTGATTCTGATCAGGTTCAGAACCCTGGGTTGTATCATGGAAAGTCAAGTCTTTCGACTGCGTCATCTAGTTCGACCACTGCATTGTTAGTTGGTGATACTAGTGAAAATGGAGAACTGATTTCTGAAAATCTGTGCTTTATTTCCTCCTCTAGTGATGAGACAAAGGGAAAGAATTCTGAGAAGTCACCTCAAGAGCATCAGAAGATGCCCATGAGTGTGAAATCTGCTGAACAGCAATTGTCTGTTCTTGCTTCCTTTGTGGCATCATACGAGAACTACATAGAGGGAAAGATCAATGATCTTATTCTGTTTGATGAGGATTATGAACAGATAGATTCTGATTATCTTGAGGAATTGGAGCTTCAAGATCAACTAGCATTGATATCTAGAAAGGTGAAGAATTTCCTCAAGAGAACTGGTAGAAAGGTGTTGGGCAATAGATCAGGGTTTGACAAAACCAAGGTCAGATGCTTTAACTGTCAGGGTATTGGTCATTTTGCTAGAGAATGCCAAAGACCTAAAGTAGAAGCACAAGGAAAACAAGGTTCGGGAAGTACTCTCGCTCCCAAAGCCTTAGTGGTGAAGCAGTTGGATGGCTCTTATGATTGGCAAGCTCATTCTGAGGAAGCTTTGATGGCCGAGATCGAAGAGACAACTGCTGGATCAGTGTCCTACATGCCCACTGATATGGAACAGAAAGTAGAGGTGCCTGAGTATGAAGTGAAGGTAAGTGATGATGACGTGCTATATATGGATTCAGCTCCAGATATGAGTCCTGAAGAATTCGTGGCACGCATGGCTGAATTACAAACTAACAAGAAAAAGGTATGTTTAGATATTCTTAATCTTGCTGATGTTTGTTACTTAGTTACTGATTTACAATCTCAGAATAGTGTCTTAACTGTGTCAAATAGCAACCTGTCATCACAATTAAATATGGATAAGGAATCCTATAAGACTGTTAGATCTGAACTTGATCAAGCTATTATGGATATTCGTAGATTAAGTGATGATAAACAAGTCTTAAAAGATAAAATTAAGTCTGATGCTTCGGATAGAACAAAACTTAGAGATACCATAAGTGAAAAATCTGTTGTCATAGACGGTCTCTATATGAATATCAAAGACTTAAATGAGACGATTGCTAGTAAGGATCAGGAAATAGTGAACCTTAACTTAAGGTTAATTGAGCAAAATCGTAAACTTGAGAACTATAGGACATCTCAAATGGATAAAATGTTAGATGCTCAACGTAGTGTAAAGGACAAGACTGGGTTAGGTTACAATGATGTATCCCCACCTTTTAATGCCAATTACACTCCTATTCCTGAAGATTCTGAAATGACAGATGCTACTCCTGAAATTTCAGTAACTAATGATCAGGAAAAGTTAGAGGCACAGAAAGATGTTATTAAGAATGTATCATTAGATAATAGCAAGGCTTCTCATTTCACCAAAATACAATTTGTATCGGGTGGAGTGATTAACGATGCTAAGACTGATGATAAGGTTAATAAGGAACAACTTAAACCTTTAGTGCCTAAGACTCCGGATGAGAAAGCAAAAGTGAGTAAATCACGCAAGCAGATGTCATGTTTCAAGTGTCATCAAAAGGGACACGTGGCTTCGTGTTGTCCTAACATAAAGCCTGAAACACCACATAAGCTCGTGATTGATGAAAAGACACAGACCGACTCTAGTATGACTGTAGATGGGTTAGATACCAAACTTAAGTTAGGTAATAAACCTGTTAACTTTCTTAAAAGAGATGGTAAGCATAGTGTCTCCCCACCTAAACCTAAACGGCCATATACTCAAAGTGATAATTCTGTCCATAAGTCTAGGGATGTGACACCGTCGAGGTTTAGAACTCCAAGTAGAGGCCATAGTCATTATGAGAGTGGTACTACTTTGCGATCACATGAGTTTAATTATAATCATAGAGCTCATAATTATGTGCCTAAGAGGTTCTCCTCAAATTCACCTCTTAAGGCTGATCGTCCACAAACTAAAGCTACTTCGAAAGTAACCAAAGCTCCTGATGGGAAGGATGGTTATTTTAAAGAGCTTAAGTTTGTTGATGATAAGGGACAAACCAAGACCGTAATGGCTTGGGTCCCTCTTGATAACTGATCGTATCTTGTGTTATGTGCAGGAGTATGCTGTGAACAAGGACAGCTGGTGGTATGTAGACAGTGGATGCTCAAGGCACATGACCGGTGAAAGAAGTCTGTTGAAGGACTTCAAGGAGAGTCTCAAGCAAAAAGTAAACTTTGCAAGAGATAAAGGAGGAGTAATTTCGGGAAAAGGAAAAGTTTCAAATGGAACTTTGACTCTTGAGGATGTGAACTATGTTGAAGAACTAACTCACAACCTAGTGAGTGTTTCCCAAGTCTGTGATAAAGGTCATCCAGTTTATTTTAATGAAAAGGAAGCCTTAGTTCTGAAGCCAGGTTTCAAAATTCCTGATAAATGGATATTGATGAGGGCTCCAAGGAAGAAGGACATCTATGCTATCAACATGGGTGTTCCTAATTCTTCAATGGTGTCTACATGTTTATTATCCAAGGCTTCAGAAACAGACGCATTATTATGGCATAGGAGAATGGCACACCTGAACTGGAGAAAAATGAATTATATAACCAAAAATGGTTTGGTTCTAGGTGTACCACAAAAACGTTTCGAGTCTGAGGATAAGTGTGTTTCTTGCATGAAAGGAAAGCAGCACAAGAAACCACACAGACCTAAGACTGAAAACTCTATCTCCTCGCCATTTGAATTGCTACATATGGATCTCTTTGGCCCTATAAGCAAGAGAAGTCTAGATGGCAAATGGTACTGTTTGGTTGTCACAGATGATTATTCTAGATTCTCATGGGTATTATTTTTGGGATCAAAGGATGAGACTCCTGGAATTCTAATTGAGTTCTTTGATCTAGTAGAGAATGTCTATAAAAAGAGAGTTAAGCGTATTCGTAGTGACAATGGAACAGAATTCAAGAATTCAACGTT
This sequence comes from Helichrysum umbraculigerum, assembly GCA_949592205.1. Lineage (NCBI taxonomy): Eukaryota > Viridiplantae > Streptophyta > Magnoliopsida > Asterales > Asteraceae > Helichrysum > Helichrysum umbraculigerum. Next base: position 120,962,431 of record CATIUR010000003.1, on the reverse strand, counting down.
GAATATCTATTGCTTAAGCAAAGGGATATTACATCAATTCAGTGCACCGTATGAACCTCAACAGAATGGTGTTGCTGAAAGGAAAAATAGGACGTTGATTGAAGCTGCAAGAACAATGCTTGCTGATTCAAAGCTTCCGGTCATTTTTTGGGCAGAAGCAGTGAATACAGCATGTTATGTTCTTAATATAGTTCTTACGGTTAAGAGACATAACAAGACTTGTTATGAGCTTTTGAACAATAAGAAACCAAACTTAAAAGGGTTTGAACCCTTTGGAGTTTCATGCACCATATTAAAGACTGGACATCAAGCAAAATTTGGTGAGAAGGCTGACGAAGGATTTTTCCTAGGTTATATGCCCAATTCGCCAAACAAGAGAGTCTTTAATAAAGTCACAGGACGTTTGGAGGTAGTTTATAATATTGAGGTTACGAGCTACTCACCTGATGTTCATAAGGGCTTAGATTGGCAATTTGATTATTCTGATCTCTTTGCATCATTTAAAGTTCCTATTAGTGACTATGACAGTGATTTAGAGATAGCTGAACATTTATTGTTTGAAGATGAGAATATTGGTCCCGCTTCAACATCAAGTGTTAAGCAGTCTGGAATTAAGACTAATGTTGACTCAGATAAAGCTTCCACAAGTGAGTCACAACAACTTTCAGAGGATAAGTCTCAAGAAACAGAAGATCTTGATGATCTTTCTACAAAGTTTGATGATATACTTACTCCTTTGAAACATTTAAGGATATCTTCAGCATGTACGGAAGATGTACCTGAATTGGAAGAGATTGGTACTAATTTGGAAGATGAGATACCGGTTGAACCAGTTACTACAACTAGAACGAGTAAGAATCATCCCGTTGAAAACATTATCGGTGATATTAATACTCTGGTTCAAACTAGGCATCAATCCAGAGCTAGTACGTCTGAGAACTTAGAATACCAAAGCTTGTATACTGCAATGAAAGAGACAGGGATTCCTAATCAATGTCTATATTCATGCTTTATCTCACAAATCGAGCCTAAAAATGTTCAAATGGCTTTAAAAGAAAGTTCGTGGGTAGAAGCAATGCAAGAAGAACTATCTCAGTTCTCTAAATTACAAGTATGGGAGTTGGTTGACCTACCAAAGGGAGAATATCCAATTGGAACTAGATGGGTATTTAAGTGCAAGAGAGATGATAAAGGAATCGTTACTCGCAATAAAGCTCGTCTAGTGGTTCAAGGTTTTAATCAACAAGAGGGTATAGATTACAATGAAGTGTTTGCACCAGTTGCTAGGCTAGAAGCAATTAGGGTGTTCTTAGCATTCGCATCATATTATGGTATAAAGGTTTATCAGTTGGATGTTAAGAGTGCCTTTTTGTATGGCAAAGTAGAAGAATTGGTGTATGTTTCACAACCGCCAGGGTTTGCTGATCCTGAGTATCCAGATAGAGTATATCGTTTGAATAAGGCTCTATATGGATTACATCAAGCACCAAGGATGTGGTATGGAACACTATCAACGTATCTACTTGAGAATGGATTTACAAGAGGATCGATTGATAGTACACTGTTTGTGAAGTGGAAAAAGAAAGACTTTCTTCTCGTGCAAGTTTATGTTGATGACATTATCTTCAGATCTTCTGATGAAAAGATGTGTCAAGAATTTGAGAAAGTCATGAGAAAAATGTTCGAAATGTCTGCAATGGGAGAGTTGAATTTCTTCTTAGGATTACAAGTTGATCAAAAGAAGGATGGATTCTATATTCATCAATCTAAATATACATATGAGCTATTGGAACGCTTTAAGATGGATGAAAGTAAGGTCTACAATACTCCAATTCCAGTCAATCATGGACTAGGTCCAGATACATCGAGTGATAGCGATGTGGATCCAACTCTTTATAGAGCCATGATCGGATCACTAATGTATCTTACAGCCTCTAGGCCTGACATAATGTTTGCTGTTTGTTTATGCGCAAGATATCAGGCTAATCCGAAAGAGTCACACATGCAAGCTGTTAAACGAATCTTTCGTTACCTCAAAGGGAAACCTAAGCTGGGTCTTTGGTATCCGATTGATGGAGACTTAGATCTCGTAGCTTATACTGATTCGGATTACAGAGGATGCAATCAGAATAGGAAATCTACTACCGGAGGATGTCAATTCCTAGGAGGTAGATTAGTATCCTGGCAGTGCAAGAAGCAAACCTCGGTAGCCATTTCTACATGTGAAGCTGAGTATGTTGCAGCTGGCAGCTGTTGCACGCAAGTACTTTGGATTCAACAGCAACTGCGGGATTACGAGTTAAATATAACCAATACTCCTATGATGATTGATAACGAATCTACTATGTCGATCACCAATAATCCGGTGAAGCACATTAAAACTAAGCATATTGATATTAGTCATCATTTTATTAGAGATTGTGCTGAGAAAAAGTTGATAAAGTTAGTTAAGGTTCCATCATTGGATAACTTAGCAGACTTATACACAAAGGCGTTCGACAGAGTAAGATTTGAGACGTTGGTTCAACTGAACGGAATGAGAAATCCAGAGTGATTAGTCTTCCAAGGGTATTTTTGTAATAGTTAGTATTTCTGTATTCATTTAAAAAAAAAAAAAAAAAGGGCGTATGGCATTCATTTGCTTGTTACCTAAGGGGAATCGCCTTCATTTAAGTTTTTATTTGCAAAAACTAAGGGAAATGATAGTACATTAGAAGAATAAGCTTTACAATAATAAGCTTAATGTTGAGACCTGAGACACTGCTAGATTTGCTCAGAATACAAGTATCATGCCGCTGTTGGTATAAGACTTCAACCACTGTTATTAGAAGTCAACCACTGTTAGAAGAAGACAACCGCTGTTAGTACATTTGTCTAACAGGGCCACTGTTGATATATGTAAAGCGTTGTGTATCAAGTACTTAACCACTGTTGATAATATACGAGTACTACCCCTGTTAGTTATATACTCAACCACTGTTGGTTAGTTGGTTAGAGATAATTATGGAATAGATAGGATTTCCATAATAGTTTGATTCTGTAAAGGACTCTATGTGTTATAAATAGAGATCCTGTAAAACCCTAGAAAGATATAGAAGACGAATTCATTCTAGTTATTAGCTTCAAGGTTGTAAACCCTAACACAAATTGTGTGTTCGTATTATTAATAATATTGAAGCTTTTGGTTAGATATTCTGTTATATACAAGTTTGTTCTTCAAGTTATTAATAAACTATTCCGCAAGCTTATTGATAATCAATCAAAGTAATACATACTAAGATCTCTAACTGGGATCATCAAGTGGTATCAGAGCTTGATATTACTTTGATCTTGAAGAAGGTAATTGAATTTCGCAGCTTTTTCAACAAATAACAAGATGTCTACTGAATCAATGGAAGGAATACAAGCTACAAAGATTCCCATGCTCAAACCTGATGAGTTTGAGTTATGGCAGACTAGGATTAGGCAATACATGTTGCTTACGGATTATATGATGTGGGAGGTGGTTACTAATGGACCAAACTATACTAAGGATGCAGATGGTAAAAAGGAAGAAAGACCACCACCAAAGTCTGATGCAGAGAGAAAAGAAAGAGCAACAGAGTGGAAGGCATTAAGTACTCTACTTTTGTCGATTCCTAATGAGTATCAAAGGAAGTTTGAAAACTGTGAAGATGCTCAGGTTCTTATGCAAGCAATTGTTAAGAGATTTGGTGGTAATGATAACACCAAGAAGAATAAGAGATCTCTTCTCAAACAACAGTTTGAAAACTTTGCCGGTGTAAAGTCTGAAACTCTGACTCAGACTTTTGATAGGTTTCAAAAACTTGTGGGTGATTTGGAAAATCACAATGTCAAGATTGATAAAGATGACTTGAACAGGAAGTTTCTAAGATCACTTGGTACAGATTGGAATATGTACACTGTGGGACTTAGACAAAGTCCAGATCTTGAAGAGAAAGAGATTGAAGACCTGTACAATGATCTGAGGAATTTTGAGCCTGAAGTTCTAGCGTTGAAACAGTCCAATGGTAGCTCTAACAATGCTGCTTTTGTTTCTGTTGGTGAATCTGGTAGTTGTAGCACATCTGGTGCTAATGATAATGTATTGGAAGCATTCTTTGCAAGCCATGTGAATTCATCATTAACTACAGAAGATTTGGAGCAGGTTAGTGAAGAGGACCTGGAAGAGATGGATTTAAGATGGCAGATGGCCATGATTACAATCAGGGCAAAGAGGTTTATGCAGAGGTCTGGGAACAGAAATTTTTCTTACAAGAGAGATGGTGTAGCTGGTTTTGACAAAAGCAAGGTGGAGTGTTTCAACTGTCACAAGATGGGACACTTTGCTAGAGAATGCAAGAGCACACAGGCTGGAGGATCTCAGAATGGTATTATGAGAAATAGTTCTGCTCCACAAAGAAGATTGGTACCTGTTCAGAACACCACTTCAGATTCATTGGTTGCTCAAGATGGAATGGGAGGATTTGACTGGAGTGACCAAGAAGAGCTTGTAACCACAAATCAAGCTTTGATGGCTGTCACAGAAGAACCAGAGCCTTCAGACATTCCATATGAGGTACAATCTAAATTATGTTCTCCTGCATGTAAGAAAATGGTTAAATTTTATAGGGATCATAATCTGGTTGTGTGTAATGAATTAAAAGCTTGTAAGGAAAAGAGTCAACATGCCACTTTAGCTATTGAAAACTTAGAAAATCAGATAAAAGCTTATGAAAAGAATGAATCTCAATTTCACTTAGATGTTAAGTATCTAAATTGGGAAAAGAAAGCTTTACAAACAAAAGTTGATATGCTAAGTGCTAAGTTGGCTGAGGCAATTTCTGATAAGGAGTCAATAAAATTGAAAGTTGATGAATTGGAAAATGTTTCAAAAGGTGTTCAAAATTTAATCAAGTCTCAAATTCATGATAAATTAAAACTTGGATTAGGTTACAACCTTAATGCTGTTCCTCCACCTTATAATCATACTTATTTCCCACCTAAAACTGATTTTGTTTTAGAAACATTTAAGGAAGGTGTGTCTGAGGAGGTTAAAAAGGTAGATCCAGTTGTTAATTGTGATGATTATGTAAATTTTGATAAAGTTGAGGTATCTGATTGGACTGAGGAAGATGAGAGTGATAGTGATAGCTCATCTAGTGGTAATTCTGTGGATAAATGTGTTAAGCCTATTACTGGTCTAGTTTCTGAACTAAATAGTACTAAACTAGAAGAGGGTAAAAAGATGTTTGTTGAGAAGGCAAAGGCTCAGTTAGATCAAGTCAGGAAAACCAACAAGGCTAGTTCAGGTTTAGGGTACGTACACAAAAAGGTTAATACTGAATCAAAAGACAAGTTAAAATCTGAATGTGATAAGTGTACATGTAAATCAAAGAAGTCTGAGTTACTTACTGCAAGTAATGTGAATAAATCCATTCCCAGGGGTAATCAAAGAAATTGGAACCAATTGGTTTCACAAAGGTTGGGTAATGAATTTGAATGTGTGAAAAGAAAGTCATGTTTTATTTGTGGTAGATATAATCATCTTCAACAGGACTGTTACTACAATCCTAAAAATAATAGGAACAGTGGTACAGGTCATGTGTTGATAAATAAGCCTAACAGAGGCAAGGCTGCAGCCCCTGTTAATGCTACAGCAGTGCCCCTGTCAACGGCTAACAGAGGCAAGACACGAACAGGGGAGGGTTTGACCACTGTCAGGCATGGTACCTCTGCTGGTATTAAACATTTCAAAAGAATGTTTATACCAAGTAAAGCTACCACTGCCAGGGTAATCAATACAAACTTAAAGGTGACCACTGTCAAACCATTAACCCCTGTCAGGTCTAAAATTGATTGTTTTTGGAGACATAAAAATGAGTGTAAATCTGAAGTGTCCAAAACCAATGCAGCACTGAGATCAATCACTGTCAAAAGGGTTGATGTCAATGGTGCTCATGGGAAACCCAAAGCCAAATTGGTTTGGGTTCCCAAGAAAAACTAATTGTTTTTCTTATATATGTGCAGGGCAAGCCACCAAGCTTATGGCATATTGATTCTGGCTGTTCAAGACACATGACTGGAGACAGGAAAAAGCTACAGGACTTTAAAGCGTTTTCTGGAGGAGATGTAGCGTTTGGAAGCAATCCTAAAGGAGGTAAAATCACAGGTAAAGGTAAGGTAAAAAGCAGTAAGCTCACTTTCAATGATGTTTATTATGTTGAGCAATTGAGATACAATTTGCTTAGTGTGAGTCAAATCACAGATAAGCAAAATCCTGTATATTTCACTGACACAGAATGCCTTATACTTTCTGAAAAACTCAAAATACCTGAAGATAAGATTTTAATGAGAGTTCCAAGAAAGGATAACGTATACTGTAGTGATTTAAACAAGATGGAATCTCAAAATGTTAACTGTCTCATTTCTAAAGCTACTGTATCTGAATCTGAACTATGGCATAGGAGGATGTGTCACTTGAATTTCAAGACCATGAATAAACTTGTTAGGAATAAGCTAGTGAGAGGCTTACCTGAAAAGTTATTTGAATGTAGTGACCACTGTGTAGCATGTCTCAAAGGCAAACAACACAAGACCTCTTATAAGACCAAGTTTGTAAATACAAATACCACTCCCTTACACCTGTTACATATGGATTTGTTTGGCCCTACCAATGTAGCTAGTCAAGGGAAGAAATCTTACTGTTTGGTAATAACTGATGATTACTCTAGAATGAGTTGGGTGTTCTTTCTTAGGACTAAGGATGAGACAGGTGAAATACTTAGATCATTCATAACTAGGATTGAGAATTCAACTAATCAAAAGGTTAAGATCATCAGGTGTGATAATGGGACAGAATTTAAGAATCATGAGATGAATAAGTTCTGTGAGGATAAAGGTATAGAAAGACAGTATAGTGCACCTAGGACTCCACAACAAAATGGAGTAGCTGAGAGGAGGAATAGGACACTAATTGAGGCTGCTAGAAGCATGCTAGCAGATGCTAAACTACCAATGTCCTTTTGGGCAGAGGCAGTTAGCACTGCTTGTTATGTTTTGAATAGGATTTTGATTATTAAACCTCATAACAAGACACCCTATGAGTTATTTTTTAAGAGAAAACCTTTGGTTAGCTTTTTAAAACCATTTGGATGTCCTTGTACTGTCTTAAATACCAGAGATCATCTTGGTAAGTTTCAGAGTAAGGTTGATGAGGGTGTATTTGTTGGATACTCTATTCAAAGCAAGGCTTATAGAGTATTTAACAAAAGGACTAGGATCATAGAAGAGACCATGGATGTGACCTTTAATGAACATACATCAAATGTAGAAGGAAAAGGTCCAGAAGTTTTGTTTGATATTGATGCACTAACCCATGCTTTTAGATATCCAGATTTGTCTATTAGTGCAGGTACAGATGCAGGTACAGATGCAGGTAATGATGCAGGTAAAAATGGGAAATCAACCTCAAGTCAAACTAAAAAGGATGACTTGAAGTATGTCTTGTTTCCTATTTGGTCTCCAGATCCTCCAGAAGTATTCCAGTTAGAGCAAGATGAACCTTCAGATGATTCAAGTGGGTCAAGTAGCAAAAATGGTTCAAAGGATGAAGATGGTTCAATTCCAACAGAAAATGGTTCAAAGAGTTCTCATATAGTTTCAGAGCATGATTCAGAAGGAGAGCACGATTCTCCAAAATTTGTTGAACAAAGTCCTCCATTTCAAGTTTTGGAAAGGACTTCTTTGTCAGATTCTGAAGCAACTCCAAAGCCATCAAAGGAAAGAGAGGAAAGAGAGTCTTTTTCAGACTCTGAGATAGATAATCTTTTGGGTTCTAATTTGGAAAGAGAACTACTGGATACTTCTACATCTAAATATGTGGTTCATAAAGATCATTCCTTGGATTTGATTATTGGTGATATTATGACTCCTGTTCAGACTAGATATCAAACCAAGGTAAGAGAAGAAGATGTACATACTTCATTATATGTATGTTTTCTTTCACAGATGGAACCAAAGAAGGCAGTGGAGGCTCTCAAAGATCCAAGCTGGATTGAATCTATGCAGGAAGAATTGTTGCAATTCAAACTGCAAGATGTGTGGGATTTGGTTGATCTTCCAAAAGGAAAGAAAGCTATAGGCACAAGATGGATCTTTAAGAACAAGAGAGATGAAAGAGGAATAGTGATCAAGAATAAGGCTCGGTTGGTAGCACAGGGGTACACACAGGAAGAAGGCATAGATTATGATGATGTCTTTGCCCCTGTTGCTAGAATAGAAGCTATTAGATTATTTTTAGCTTATGCATCTCATCAGGATTTCAAAGTCTATCAAATGGATGTGAAGAGTGCTTTTCTTCATGGTCTAATTGATGATGAGGTGTATGTTTGCCAACCACCAGGGTTTGAAGATCCAACATATCCAGATAGAGTGTGCAGATTGAAGAAAGCATTGTATGGATTACATCAAGCTCCAAGAGCTTGGTATGATACTCTATCTGAGTACTTGCTCAAGAATGGATTCAAGCGAGGTACTATCGACAAGACATTGTTTACCAAGAGGGTTCAAAGAGATATATTGCTGGTACAGGTGTATGTTGATGATATTATTTTCGGGTCTACAAGGGATTCATTGTGCAAAGAGTTTGAGGATTTAATGCATAAGAAGTTCAAGATGAGTTCAATGGGTGAACTCACATTCTTTTTAGGATTGCAGGTGAAACAGAAGTTTGATGGAATCTTTATTAACCAAGGGAAGTATGTGAAAGATATTTTGAATAAATTTGGTTATAAAGACGTGAAGGTAGCTAGCACTCCCATGGAGGCACATAAACATCTTAATTCTGATCCTGAGGGGGAGGAAGTAGATGTGCACTTATATAGGTCCATGATTGGTTCATTGATGTATTTAACTTCATCTAGACCTGATATAATGTTTGCAGTGTGTCTTTGTGCTAGATATCAGACCAATCCAAAGCAGTCACATATGTATGCTGTGAAGAGGATCTTTAGATACTTGAAAGGTCAACCAGACTTGGGACTTTGGTATGCTAAAGGATCAGATTTTGAGCTAAAAGCATTCACAGATAGTGACTATGGTGGTGAGAATATGGATAGGAAATCGACTAGTGGAGGATGTCAATTTCTTGGAAATAGGTTAGTGTCATGGCAATGCAAGAAGCAAACCACAGTTTCCACTTCTACAGCAGAAGCAGAATATGTTGCAGCATCAAGTTGTTGTGCACAGGTTCTTTGGATTCAGAATCAAATGCTGGATTATGGTTTGACTTTCATGAACACTCCTATTTATATTGATAATACTTCTGCTATTAGTATCATTCAGAATCCAGTTAAGCATTCAAAAACCAAACACATAGAAATCAGATATCATTTTATAAGAGATTGTTATGATAAAAGATTGATTCATATTTTTAAAATTCATACTGATAATCAACTTGCAGATCTTTTTACAAAAGCATTTGATGTAGGAAGATTTACATTTTTGATAACTAATATTGGTATGATCAATCTCACGTAATGTTTTGGTCTGGATTTGATACTAACAAGGGTAAAATATATTGTATGTGACAGGGTCAGGTGATGCCACTGTTAGCTTCATCATAACAGATGGTGCCACTGTTAGTTTACCTTTGCCACTGTCAATGTATTTTAAACCCCTGCTGTATATGTGTGTAATTTAACCCCTGCTAGTTGTTTTTCTTAGTTTAATATTGCAGGTTTCAGCCACTGTCAAGAGACATCACTTGAGCTGGAATTTAATGTTTTGTTTGTTTCTTCTTATTTTATTTTGGTTAAAAAAAAAAAAAAAAAAAAAAAAAAAAAAAAAAAAAATTTTCGTTGTCTAATTAAGCTAAGCTTATGTCCCTGTTAGTTCTAAGTTGGTGTTTCCTTGGTCGGATGCCCCTGCTAGACTATCAGCCGCTGCTAGCTTTGTTAGATGGTTAGAAAGGGTTGACTATAAATTGGTCAAGTGAAGTACCTCTGTTGGGTTTATTGGTAAATTGTGCCCCTGTTGGGTATAACCAGCAGTGCCACTGCTAGTTCTATTTTTAGGGCTTGGCACTGTCATCAAATAAATACTCAAATACTTCACTTTTTCAATTACGTTTTCAAACTTTTCAAAACCCTTCAATATTCGCTCTCGATTTGAGTTGTTTATTGTAATTCACACTTCATTCGTTCATCAATTTCTTCAATGGCATCGTCATCTTCATCTGATTCTGGTACTTCTACGCTCAGTGTTCATTCTGAACACAACATGAGGGCTTTCTTGAATAAAGAACTTGCCGATGAGTATTTTCATCCTATCATCGATTTCTTAAGTAATTGTCCAGTTACTTATGCCCTTACTGTCGCTCCACGCTTGATTCGATCACATATTCAGGAGTTCTGGCAGAATGCAAAGGAGGGGAATGTTAATGGCATTACTCACATTCATTCCACTGTCAAGGGTCAGAAGGTAATGGTAACTGAGATTGTTCTAAGAGAACTATTACAGTTTGATGATGAAGGTGGAATTCTGGAATTATCGAGGGAAGATTTGTTTAAAGGCATTATGGATATGGGGTATGAAGGTTCAGGAAAGACAAGACCCGAATATACTTTCTTGAAGTCTTGGTTTTGTCCTCAATGGAAGTTCTACATTCATACTTTTCTGGTATGTTTGTCTCAAAAGAGAACTAGTTTTAATGAATTTAGTTCTACGATTGCATATCCTATTATCTGCTTGGCACAGGGTATTAAATTTAATATGTCTAGATTTATCTTAGATAATATGGTTAGGAATGTAAAGGGTGATACATTCATTATGTACCCTAGATTTGTTCAGCTTTTGTTAAATAATCAATTGTCAAATCTGCCAGCAGAGGATAGTGTCATTGTTAGTTCTACTCTATCTTTGAGGACTATTCAGGCTATGAATAAATATCAGAATGCTTTTTCTAAGAAGGAAACTGCATTGTTTTCTACAATGCTAGTTACTCCTTCTGCCACTGGTGGTGTATTACCAACACCATCTGGACCAAATGATGACAGACCAACAACACAAGTTGGTTCTGAACACACATCAAGAGGTGGCATCAAAAGAAAACAAGGGAACAAACAGCCTACCCAATCTAAAGCCAAGAAATCCAAGAAGGCTTCACAGGCTATGGAGATTCCTGTTTCTCCACAGTCTCAGTCAACTGTTCCAACACAACAGGTGAACATACTTGATGAAAATGTTCATTCTGGAAGGGCTGCCACTACTGTTTCTAGCCCACTGGCAGGGCAGGATAGTGGTAACATTAATCAGACCCAACCAGAGGCAACTATGTTTGATGAACCTATGGGTGATGATTCAAATGTAGGTCCCAGTACCAATAACCAAGGGACATCTGCAGTGGCAGATGTGGGCAAGGATTCAACTAAGAGGTCACACTCTAATGTTGATGAGCCTAGTGATACTGATGAATTGACGATTTCCTATCTTGTACATGATGTCAATAAATTGTGGAGTAAATATGAGAGGGAAAGGGCTTACAGAAAAGAGGCTCAACAGAAAATTCAAGCTCAGGATGAGTTCATTGCTAAACAGAAGGAGCTCATTGATCATCAGAAGGAAGAGTTGCTTGATATGAAGAATAGATTGTTAGTGCTTGAGGAGGCTGTCAATAATATTCTTCTACCTGCATATAGGTTAAAGGAATCTTCAGGCAAGGGGGAGAAGAAAGCAGATGATGATATTATGCCTAAAGATGATGGTTCAACAAAAGCAGGTGATGATGATGATGATGATTCATATGGACCTCATGATGATATGGGTGGAGCAATGATAAATGATGATGAGATGAATGATGATTCTGCAGCTACAGAGGTGTTTGATGATAATACAGCTACAGAGGTGCTTGAGTTTGATGATAATACAGTTGAGATGAATATTGAGGCACAATCAGAAGACACTGTGGAGTTAGTGTTTGATGATGATGATTATGTGCAGAGCATGGATAAGGCTGAGGAGGAGCTAAATGTATCTGATTATGTGATACATGAAAGTTTAGATGATGAGGTAGTTGATGGTGCAGGAGCAGAGCAGACTGATGAAACAGTTTATCAGGTATTTCCATTGAATAAAGGATTGCCTGAGAAAGCTGCACTTAGATTATATGTTTGGGATGTGATGGGTGCTAATCTGGATGATAAGAAAAGAGTGAGTTTCAGTGATAGGTCAGTGTATGAGGTGGTTGATGATGTTGAAAAAGAAGGAGAAGTTGAGATTAAGGGGGAGCAATCAAAGTTAATTGATGAAGAGAAGAAGTTGCAGACTTTTACAAGAAAGAAGTCTATTCCAAGAAGAAAGCCAACTAAAAAGTTATCCCCTGTTAAAACTTCAACCTCTGTTGTCACAAGTTCAACCCCTGTTAACACTAACACAACCACTGTTACATCTACCCCTGTTAGTACACCAACTCCTACCACTGTTAATACACAAATCACCACTGCTGTCATATCAACCCCTGCCACAACTACAACAACAACAAGACCAAGAGAGGTACCTGTTACAATCAGAGAACCAACTTCACCACTCAAACCTAAGTCTAAATTGCCTGTGATTGATGCAAAAGACAAAGGTAAAGGAAAGTTAAAAGAAAAATCAAAAGTGAAAGAAGTTAAAGAAACTCATATTGAGTCTCATGATATGCTGAGGATGCAAGTAGAAGAAAGAGAGAGGTTGATAAGGAGAGCTGCAGAAGCTAAAGCTGAAAAAGAAGGAGATGATCTGAGAATGATTTTGGATGATCTGAGTGTAGTGACTATTACACAGAAGGCTGCAGAGATTGTTAAAGAAAAGACTGCACAAGGATTAAAGCTTCCTGCTCAGAGAGTTCATGATTATTTAAAGAAGAAGAAAGATAATGAAGAGGAAGAGTTATCTTCTGGATTTTTGTTGATGAAAAAGTCGAATGAGGAAAGGGCTAGGAAGAAAAAGCAAGATGAGTTAGCCAAGAAAAGAAGTAAACCTTTACCATATGCTGAAAGGAGAAGACAAATGATTAATGCTTTGTCTGAAAATTATGCTCCAGCTAAAATTGTTAGAGGATGGAATATGCAGAAGCTGCAACAGGCATATGATAGGTATATGGGAAGAGATGAGGAGTGGACAAAGAAAATGGAAGAGAATAGGCATTTGAATGCGTTGATGAAGGAGAAGAAAGAAAAGGCAGATAAGGAAATGAAAAAGTTTTTGAAAGAAGAAGAAGAAAGAAGAGAAAAGGCAGCTACTGAAGCAGCAGAGAAAGCCTTAGAGGATAAGCAGAATGAAGTTAGAAGAAATTCATGGAAAAATCAGATTTCTAAAGATAATGTTATTCCTGATATTCCAAGATTTGATCCAGAACTGAAAAAGAGAATCAAGATTCTGACTGATAGCAAGGAGATTTCTGAAGGACCAAGAAAGGCTAGAATTATAAATTGGGAAGGAGTAGCAATTGATTATGGTTTCAGAAAAATGATCCTTGAGATCAAGATTGAAAGGGAAAGAGGATTTGATGATCATGTTGGAAGTATGGTTGATTTGCTCAGAATTTGTACAAGAGATGATCTTTTGGAATTGTATCAAGTGAGCAGAATCAGGAATAGAAAGAACTCTGAAGCAGTGATTGAAAGACAAATGATGGAGTTATTCCAGAGCCTGTTTGAACCAGCCAGTTTGTATCACTTATTCTTTCATTGTTATCAAAGGGTTATAACCTGGAGATATTTTGCCAGAGCTGGAGTACACATGGTAGTATTTAACAATGGGCAGGTGATCTACATGTTTGATGATCGACATTATGTGCTGGGAACAGGGCTGCTGAATAGATTGGTTGATTTGAAGTTATCTACAACCATCATTACTGAAGGAGTTTACAGAGCTTTATATATGGTGTTTAATCAACTGCATAAGAGGCAAACAATGAAGGAAAAAGAAGAAGAAAAGAAGGATTGAAACTTGAATCATTACTCTGAATGATCAAGTTTAGGGGGAGATTGTTGAGACCTGAGACACTGCTAGATTTGCTCATAATACAAGTATCATGCCGCTGTTGGTATAAGACTTCAACCACTGTTATTAGAAGTCAACCACTGTTAGAAGAAGACAACCGCTGTTAGTACATTTGTCTAACAGGGCCACTGTTGATATATGTAAAGCGTTGTGTATCAAGTACTTAACCACTGTTGATAATATACGAGTACTACCCCTGTTAGTTATATACTCAACCACTGTTGGTTAGTTGGTTAGAGATAATTATGGAATAGATAGGATTTCCATAATAGTTTGATTCTGTAAAGGACTCTATGTGTTATAAATAGAGATCCTGTAAAACCCTAGAAAGATATAGAAGACGAATTCATTCTAGTTATTAGCTTCAAGGTTGTAAACCCTAACACAAATTGTGTGTTCGTATTATTAATAATATTGAAGCTTTTGGTTAGATATTCTGTTATATACAAGTTTGTTCTTCAAGTTATTAATAAACTATTCCGCAAGCTTATTGATAATCAATCAAAGTAATACATACTAAGATCTCTAACTGGGATCATCACTTAAGTCCTAAGTATGATATGGTAGTAGGTTCAAATAAAGTTGCTTTAGAACTACAGCGGTTCTATCAGGTATGTGTTTATATTTATTTGATTATACACCTATATCCACAAGTTATAATTTGTCTATTTTTAAGTGAAAACTTTAGATGGCTTCATCATATGATGTACTGGTAGGCAAATTTTATGAAATTTTCTAAGTCTTAAGAAGTTAATTAATTACTTGTTTATTATCTTGTGTTACTATTCTATGATGTATGACATCAAGTCTTAATTGTTAAAGGATGGTATTGCCATACACTGTTATCATGCATATTAATTTGAATTGACAAATAGTAGCAATATGGGTATTAACTTAATTACTGGTAACTTTGTTGTACTAAGTACAGAACTGAAACCTTTAATTAAATTAATATTCTCAAATATATTTTGAATTATGCTAGAAGGGATCTTCTGTTGTACTACGTACAGACTTAGATAACATAGCATATTCAAAATATGTTTGATATTTGTCTAACCTTTAAAAATTCAAGTATATGTTATATGTTTCGAAAAGATACATCATTTAGTAACCACTACCTTGAAATTTAATGATGTAGTGTTATGTGTTTTACTTGAATTCTTCAGTATGTCATATAATAGGAAGCACTTGATAATACTCATACTAACAATAAAGAGTTTGCTTACAAAATTGAGTATAATTTGTTTATGTGGATCATAATACCGGTAATCGTCTTGAACTGTCTATAATTAGAATATTCACTTTATGTGAGTAATGCATTTATTAATTATGCTATGTGGATAAAGGTACCTAAGATATAGTTTCATAAATATAAATGTATATATGATAAATTTAAATGTAATTTTACAGTGATTTACTTGAATTTCATGAGGAATGTATACTACCAATCTGCTTAGACTTTTTAATATATAATTAATTGCTTATTCTTTCTAATATGATCCCTAAGCAGATAAATTCTTATTCATTTTGTTTATGTATTTTATTTTGATCAAGTGATTAATAAAATGGTACTTGATACCAATGGTTATATAATTTTGTTTTTTATCTTATTTTTATTTGTTTTTAATTTAAGTTTTTATTAGGTTTTACCCTTCGGAATTAAATTATACTGAATATTTTTTAGTTGAACAAACGTGACAAATGCAAGTGAAAAATAATTTTATTTTAGACTTGTAAAATATCGGGTTTTTATTTATACTTAGAATTAAATTCGCGTTTTTATTTATTCCTGCGAGTTGACATCGACTTGCGGATCCGTTTGAAATTCTCGCGAATCAGATACAAAGTATAAAGGGGGTCAAATGAGTCAAGCCAACCCACCGAACCCACAAATTTCGCGAGTTCACTAAAGCTTGCGAATCCGTAACACAGGCGAAACGAGGCGATTTTTGATTTTCGCTTGATTTCGAATTTTAGAGTACGGGAACGAGTTTTTTAATCCGTAAACTTTATACATCTTCAATTTACGCACATTTTGAGGTATATATCAACGGATTTCACCGTGTAAATAACGAGAAATCAAAGTTTTTATAAACTTAGGGTTTCGGGTTATAAACTAAACAATTTGCGTCGATTACGATGTTATTGGACATAGATCTTTAGGGTTTATGTTAAACGAACATTAATGAACGTGAATCAATCGATAGATCATGTTAAAATTACAAGATTAATATATTTTAATTGTAAATTCGCGACGGCAGTTCATCGAACGAGTTGACATTTTGAATCAACTCGCAGCGAGTTGACTAGCGAATCGGTGTGATTAGCGAGTTCACTTCAATAGCTGCTTGATAAGTTTAGCGAGTTGATCAATGTAGCGAGTTGATGAGTAAAGCGAGTTGATAAGCAAAACGAGTCGACCTCAACTCGTTAGGCCAGTTTATGCGAGTCCAGAACTTACAAAAATTTTAATTTTTTTAAATTAGACTTAAGACTTTTAGTTATAAGTTAAATTTTTATATACGACTTGAGACTATTTTTGTAACAAGTTATATATAATTTCAATTTTAAACTAAGATGTTTGATGAATCTCGATTCATAATACGTAATAGTTTAAATATTTTTAATCGTGCATTAAATTATATCTGTTGTTTGTGTTTATTTTACAGATATGGCTAGAGCATTTGACAAGCGTCACAACATTTTGGTTGATCTGAACCTTGAAGCCAAGCGGGCTGATAGGGTTGCTGATATACTACGATTCCTTGCACGATCACGGATTAGATACGCCATTACGGCCAATCCTCCTATCTCTCAGGCTATACTGAACGATTTCTGGACGGATATAGTATATGACGAATCTGTCAACCCGCCAGAGATTTGAGCTACGGTTAGTGGTCAGCCTGTTACATTTTCAGCTGGTAATCTCCGTGAGATTTTGCAGCTAGGTACAGTAGAACAGAAGAATGGAGATACGGAGTACCCTATGGATTTTATAGAGGGTGCGATAGGTCGTATGGGTTATACCGGAGATAGACGTGGACGTCAGTTCCAGAAACCTCTGGTCATTGGTCAGTGGAGGTTTCTCTGGCACGTGATGAATATAGTTTTCGCAGCGAAGAAGGGTGGATTTGATGAGTTGAGCCCTGCGATTCTATCGGCTGCACTGTCACTGGTTTATAATAAACCATACAGTTTTTGTGATTATCTTTTTGGTGAGATTGCGAAACAGATATCGGAGTCTGTTAGATCAAGATTTTTGGTTTACCCATGATTTTGCATGCTGATTATCCGTGCGCGTCTACCGGATTTGGCTATACCTGAACCACATCTAGTGGTTAATACGATTGATCATCGTGGGTATAACACCATGTTTATGCAGACGGTTAGGAAAGAGGGAGTGGTGAAACCTGAAGTTAGACCACTATTTGGTAATGTTATTGACCCGAACTACGTTGCACCGCCAAATCATGGGTGGTTAGACGTTGCTCCTGCTGCTGCTGTTGCTCCTGCTGATGTTGTACCAGAACCTGCAGCTGAGGAAGCTCAACCTGAAGATCCACAAGGGCTCCTTGAGGATGTTCTTATTCAGGTTGGTCAGGTTGATCAGCAGGTGAACCAAGAGGTTGCTGCACAGGTTGTGCAAGAGGTTTTGGAGCAGAATGATGATGCGACAAATCCTTTACTTCAAGACATTGAGAGTTATTTAGCACCACCTGAGGTAATATTTTATTTATATAATAATATAGATGCTTAGTTGATAGATTGTTTTTATTAATCATAGATGCATAATATTATCTAGTTATTATGATATAGATATTTAGTTAATTGGATATTATTTCTGATTTTAAAATATAAATATCATTAAACGAACAGGAAGCTGAAGCTGAGACTGCAAACCCAGAAGTTATATTACTTGAGGGGGAGCAGATACAGCTTGATAGATCAGTTGTTGTACCGACTGAGGTATTATATCTGATTAATCTTAAATATATAGAACTTGTATGATAGAGCTTACGCTAATCATAAATGTTTAATATATTTATACTTTAGGATCCTGTTAGATCATCTGGAGGTCGTGATGGTGAGACGGCTTCGGATGAGGATTATGAGAATACACCTTCTCCTTCTCCATCTGCTTCTGAAAGGAAGAGAAAAGGTAAGAGTGTTATGGAGGAAGGTACTGAGGAAGTTGAGATTCCTTTGATGAAGCGTCCGAGAACGCTGACTATTCGAGAAGGTTAGTATTGATTATAAAAGTTAAATAATCTTAACTTGTTGTTTATCAGGAGTTAAACTGAGACAGTTAATTCTGTATACAGTTGCTCAGGATACATCGCAGGTGGAGATGGATGCACCGGTGGTTACTGAACCGATGTCTTTACCGCTTCAGCATGAGGTTGCTGATCTAGTTCGTGGAGCTAATTTTCCGACGAACAAAACAGCTAGATTTGCGACAAGCTTGCTTACACAAGCTTTGTCTCAACCTCATACACCGCTGACCAGAGACTGGCATATTGAGTCTCTCACGCCGCCTGGACCAAGGACGATAACTGTTACTCCAACGACTGATGCTGAAAGGATTACATCCTTAGAGTCGAGGGTAAAGGATTTAGAGAAGCTTACTTCTCAGATTCCAGAGCAGGTGTCGAGCAATCTTCTTCTTTCTCAGCAGATTCTCAAGCAGAGTCAATCGTACAATCTGTTGATGAAGACTCATGAGACTTTGCTTGCGGACTTCAATGTACAGAGACTGAAGTTATCTTCTTTGGAGAGTCTGGTCTTGAGATCGCATTCAGGACAGTCTACTCAGGGGGAGATATTGGTATATCTGGAGTCTTGCAGAGAGGATGAGCTGAAGAGGAAGAGAGACTCTGACAAGGACGATGATCCCAATGCACCGAGTGGTGAGCAGACCGGTCCTTCAAAGACTGGTGAGCAAGCTACAACTCAGGGGGAGTCTGGTGCTGGTGCTAGTGGTTCTGGAGTGGATGCAAGTGCAGATAAGACTGTACCGGGTGATACTGAAGCTGGTAAGATAGCTTAGTATTATCATAGTACTGTAATATTTGTAATAGTTTGTAGTGAACAAATGTAAACTTAATTTATTGTGTAAATATATTTGGCTTAGGGTTATTATTATTTTAAGTAAAATATGTTTGGTAATTTAAGTTTATATAATTATGTTAAGATAAAATAGTGATCGAAAGACTTCCGACTCATTGAGTAGTCGAGCGGCGTGTTCCGAATAATATCGGCGGTCAAAATTTTATAATAACATATGCATTTTTAGATTTGATTATGGACTTAAGACGTATTAACTAGACAAATGATATATAATTTAAAGGTTAAATTGATAATGAAGGAGATCAATTAGCGCTTGGAAATTATATAAGGTAATTAATAGTAAATTTAAATGTTTGGTGATTATTCACAATGCATTAGAATTTAAAATTAATTATTATTTGTTAAGTAGGTTATAAGACTTAAGAGATTTTTGGATTGATTCAGGGTAATCAATAAAAGATTTTATAAGTTATATGTAAATTGCGTTTATATGTTAGGTTAAAATATACAAAAGAATTAATAAAGAAATTCTTAGATTGGTTCAGGGAAATCAATGAAGAATTTGAATTATTAATATATTTGTATTTACATTTTTCTCTAGGAATGGAAATGCTTAATCTATCAAATTCGGAAGATGATATTTTTGATGAGATAGATGAAGAGATTGATTATGAAATTGAAGAAGGAGAGTTCAAACTTCCTGAAGACTGGACTGCAGTATTTGAATCTGTGATAGATGAAGGTGTTGATCTGGATGCAAATGTAGATGAACATGTTGTGAATCCATCAACGACTGAATTTGTTTTTGTAAATGAACAAGGAGAATCAGTTATTGATTTAGAAGCTTTTGAGAATGCTTCTGAAGATTCGAATACTGAAGTTGAAGAAATAGAGGACAAATACAAACATTTGGTTGGTAATCCAATGTTTATCCAAGGAATGCTTAAGAAGAAAAAGGAAAATAAGCCACGCATTTTGAAAGAAGTTGATATTACTGGAAAGCGTGTACTTAAAACTGGCATTATTGGATGGTATTATGACTCTGACCTGAAGCTCTTCGCGATCAAAAGGTTTGACGGGGTTCAATATTTTCAGAAGAAGCTTGCAGTGTTTAGTTCATTGCCTCGATATGAGATTCGAGACTTGGCTAGATTAGATATGATAAATCCAAGTGATGATGACTATGCTAAGTATGTTGAGCGTATCATTAGGACTGAAGGATTATCTATGAAGTTCTCAAAGATTAAGCCAAGGAAAGGAAAAACGATAAAGCTGAACGAACTCAGTCAGAGGACAGGAAGAAGAAGAAGGAAGAAGGTTTATCCAGCGGTCAACTGTATTAAGCAAATACCTATGAAGACTATGCCTCAGAATATTTTGGGAAAATTGAAATATTGGGGGGTAGATGCTGGAACAGGAGAAGCCTTTATGATTGAAGCTGATGATGATTATCCTGATGGTGAAAAAGAGATTCTTCGTGTATATGATCACAGACATCTGATGAACTTATCAAAGGAAGATCTGATTATGTTGTACAAGAACAAGATCAAATCTACTGTTGGTTGGGGTGATTTAGCACGAGATTATCACAGGATGGTTAAAACATGCATCAAGCTTAAAATTTTTGCAGGAAGTAAGATTTACAAATGAAGACTAAAGACAGCGTGAAGATAAAGACGCTAGAGCTATTGTCAAGGGGGAGTCTGTTGGAACATAGAGTGTGACAACAAATCTAGCTTGAAATAGGACTGGTGTAATTATTATTACGTTTGTATATTGGTTTAGATTTGTAAATAAATATTTGTTTTGTTAGTAATATTCGTTAAACATATTATTGTGCTAAGTTAGACGAATGTTTAAATACGAAATAAATAATAGACGTTTCATGCGAGGCGAGTCGAGATCTCAGGTCGCAGCGAGTTGAGCTGTGAGGTGAGATATGAACTCGCGAAGCATTAGTCTGACGAGCCGAGTTCTTTGTTGGGCTTGGGCTGCAAGTTGGATCGAACTCGCAGGTCCATGCGAGCCGAGACGAACTGAACTATATAATGTTTTTCCAACGTGAAAAACATAACACTTTTGCATATTCCGAACCTGCGATTCCAGCAAACCAGAGAAAGCATAACCTACGGCTAGGCTTTGACGATTTATCGTTTAAAGTTAAGCTTTATTAAAACGCAATTCGAACGTATTCGTTGTTAGTAAGATAACACCGTATTGAGGGATTCCGCACCTTAATACTACAGATAACGAAGTTATCGATCCTAGAACTAGGGGACTTACAGTCACTTTGGCCGTGATTGTCCAAATCCAATCAGACTTTGTTATGGTTGTTATCAACCAGGGCAAATAAAGTCTGAGTGTCCAAATCTTGGGAACAGGCCTGTTATTCCAGCTCCAAAGAAGAATACAGAAAAGAAAACTACAGAAATTCCAAGGTCCAGAGGCCGTTCCTTCCAAATCACTGCTGAGGAAGCTCAGCGAGCTCCTGATGTTCTGACAGGTACCTTTCTTGTAAATTTAATGCCTGCACATGTGTTATTTGATTCGGGAGCTTCGCGATCTTTTGTGTCAGAAAAGTTTGGTCAGAGATTTTCTATTCCGCTTAGTGAGTTAGACACTCCACTAGATGTTGAAATTGCTGATGATAGAGTAGTTTATGTGGCTAGTGTATATCGTGGGTGTCAACTCCAAATCAGTAATGAGTCTTTCCTTATAAATCTTATCCCAATGCAAATGGGTGAATTTGACGTAGTAGTGGGTATGGATTGGCTTGGTAGACATAATGCGGTTATACAGTGTGAGAAAAAGATTATTCGTGTCAATGCTTCAAGTGGGGGAGTGATTGATATATATGGAGAAAAGAAAAAGCAATCCTTATCCATTTGTACCTTTGCTCGTGCCAAGAGTCATTTATCACATGGTTGTCAAGCCTTTTTGGCCCACGTGATAGATCTTCAGAAAAGTGTTCCAAAACTCATGGAGATTCCTGTTGTAAAGGAGTTTCCCGATGTTTTTCCTGACAAGCTACCGGGTATTCCACCCGAGAGGCAAGTCGAATTTCGTATAGATCTTATCCCTGGAGCTACTCCCATTGCTAAAACTCCGTATAGACTTGCCCCTTCAGAAATGCAAGAATTGATGAAATAGTTACAAGAATTGTTAGATAAGGGGTTTATCCGTCCGAGTAGTTCTTCTTGTGGTGCTCCAATATTATTTGTTAAGAAAAAGGATGGTACAATGTGTATGTGTATAGATTATCGGGAATTGAATAAGGTCACCATCAAAAATAGGTATCCCTTACCTAGGATTGATGATTTGTTTGACAAGTTGCAAGGTGCCAGCTATTTTTCTAAGATTGACTTACGTTCTGGGTATCACCAACTCAAGGTTCGAGAAGAGGATGTGTCCAAAACAGATTTTAGAACCAGATACGGTCATTATGAGGTTGTGGTGATGCCATTTGGTCTGACTAATGCACCAGCCGCTTTTATGGATCTTATGAATCGGGTATGTCGTCCAATGCTCGATAGATCTTTAATTGTGTTTATTGACGATATTCTTGTTTATTCTAAGTCTGCTGGTGAACATGAACTTCATTTGAGGCAAGTTTTGCAAATGTTACGTAGTGAAAAGCTTTATGCCAAGTTCTCGAAATGTGAATTTTGGCTTCGTGAAGTTCATTTTCTG
Organism: Helichrysum umbraculigerum; assembly: GCA_949592205.1. Lineage (NCBI taxonomy): Eukaryota > Viridiplantae > Streptophyta > Magnoliopsida > Asterales > Asteraceae > Helichrysum > Helichrysum umbraculigerum. Next base: position 120,939,628 of record CATIUR010000003.1, on the reverse strand, counting down.
GGTCATGTTGTAAATAGTCAAGGAATTAAGGTTGATCCTACCAAAGTCGAGGCGGTAATGAAATGGGAACCCCCAACCAATCCGACTGAGGTAAGGAGTTTTCTGGGTTTAGCCGGGTATTATAGACGGTTTATCCAGGATTTCTCCAAAATTGCTACTCCACTCACAAAGCTTACTCGTAAGAATATTAAGTATGAATGGAAAGATGAGCATGAACAGGCCTTCAGAACCCTTAAATTAAAGTTAAGTCAGGCACCTATCTTAGTACTTCGCGATGGTACTGAAGATATGGTTGTATATTGTGATGCCTCTTATAATGGATTTGGTTGTGTACTGATGCAACGTGGAAGAGTGATAGCCTATGCCTCGAGACAGTTGAAAGAACATGAGAAAGGTTATCCGGCGCATGATTTAGAATTGGCTGCAGTTGTCTTTGCCCTTAAAATATGGAGACATTATTTGTATGGGGTAAAGTGCACTATTTATACTGATCATAAAAGTCTTAAGTATTTCTTTGATCAGAGAGATCTTAATATGAGACAGAGACGTTGGTTAGATTTGGTGAAGGATTATGATTGTGAAATCCTTTATCATCCTGGAAAAGCGAATGTAGTTGCAGATGCTCTCAGTAGAAAGGCAATGCATCATGCCTTGATTGTTAGATCTCTTCGAATTACAGTCTCTCCAAGTTTGTTAGATCAGATTAAAGAAGTGCAACAGAAAGCTTGGCAGAAAGGTGATTGGAAAGTAGAACGTATTAAAGGCCAAATTCAGAATATTGTTGAAGATTCCCGAGGATTAAAGATTCGATATGGCAGAATCTGGATTCCAAAGTCAATAGAGTTAAAGAAATTGCTGCTAGATGAGGCACATCGATCCAGATATTCCATTCATCCTGGCGCCACTAAAATGTATCACGATTTAAAAGCAGATTATTGGTGGCCAGGTATGAAAAGAGAGATTGTTAAATATGTCGAACAATGTTTAATTTGTTTACAGGTGAAAGCAGAACATCAAAAGCCAATGGGAATGATGCAACCCTTGGATATTCCTGTCTCGAAGTGGGAGCATGTTACTATGGATCTAATCACCAAATTGCCAAAAACCCGACGCCAGTATGATACAATTTGGGTGATTGTGGATCGTTTGACAAAAAGTGCTATATTTCTGCCAATTAAAGAGACATATACTTCGGAGGCACTTGCAGATCTCTATGTTCAAGAAGTAGTGGCACGTCATGGAGTACCTCTTTCAATTGTTTCTGACCGGGATAGCAGATTTACTTCCAGGTTTTGGAACAAGTTTCAAGAAGATTTGGGTACTCGTGTTAATTTAAGCACAGCTTTTCATCCGCAGACTGATGGTCAGAGTGAAAGAACTATTCAGACATTAGAAGACATGTTAAGAGCTTGTGCTATTGATTTCGGTGGTAGTTGGGATACACATTTACCGTTGGCAGAGTTTTCTTATAATAACAGCTACCATGCGAGTATAGGTATGCCACCTTATGAAATGCTTTATGGAAGAAAGTGTAGAACTCCAATTTGTTGGGGCGAGATTGGTCAGAGAGAATTGGGTAGTACTGATATTGTGCAGAAAACAGCTGAAAAGATTGACCAAGTCAGAGAATGGTTGAAAATGACACAGGACCGTCAAAAGTCTTATGCCAATGTTAGAAGACGCCCAATTGAATTTCAAGTTGGAGATAGAGTGATGTTAAAAGTATCTCCATGGAAATGCATCATACGTTTCAGAAAACGAGGGAAGCTAAGTCCTCGATTTATCGGTCCTTTCAAAGTTTTGGAAAGAGTAGGAAAAGTAGCTTATAGACTTGAGCTACCGGAAGAGTTAGCAGGAATCCACAACACTTTCCATGTGTCATATTTAAGGAAGTGTTTGGTAGATGAGGCGTCTTATGTACCTTTGGATGAAATAGAAATTAATGATCAACTGAACTACGTAGAACAACCGGTTATGATTCTAGAAGAGAAAGTTAAGAGATTGAGGAATAAAGAAATTAAGTTGTTTAAAGTTCAGTGGAGGCACAGAAAAGGGTCAGAGTTTACATGGGAACCGGAGCATGAGATTGTTAAGTATTATCCGGCTTTGCACCAAGAATGGATTGTGAGGACACAATCCTGAATAAGTGGGGGAGAGTTGTAACGCCCCAATTTTTGTAAGTTTAAATTATATTATATACGTTTAGTTATTTAATTCTATGTGTATCATATGATGTTATGTGTATTAAATGATATGTGTTAGAGTTAGTTTAATGAAACTAGCATAGTGATGTTAAGTTAGTTAGAGGGTAGAAATTGTCAATGTAGTAAAGTTGAGGGGCTATGGGTGAAGATGTAGTATTAAAATTCAGCTTCCTGTTACTTCTAATCATTTTCAGAAAATAAAACACGTACAGAACTTTTAGAGAGAGAGAGAGAGATACGATCTAGAGAGAGAGGGAAGAAGAGAGGTGAAATCAAGCTAGGGTTTTGATAATTGAAGGTTTCTAAACTTGAATTCATCAATAGTAAGGTATGTAAACTTCTCTAGCTTGTTTAATTTAAGTTAGGGTTTAGACTACATAAACCCTAAGTTGGTGAATTGAATGGGTAAGTAAGTAATTAAGTTAATTAAGGTTCCATACATGTAATTAAGCTAGAAAGAAAGATTATATCATGTTAATTGGGTTAGAGAAGTTATAATCACATGTTATTTGAGTAATTGATTGATTATGTGTTATGTTTTAAATAAAGTATGATGATTTTAGTAAGAGTTAGTGTCAATTACTCATTTAATTGTGATTATGTAGCAAAAGTGTATGGAACTTATGTTAGATAATTAGAGGTTATGGGATTTAACTTCTAATTTACATGTGAGAAGTAAGAATAGGTTAATTAAATATGTAAATGATAAGTGTTTATGTGAATAGGTGATCAAGTGTGCAAGAGTTCAAGTATTTGTTTGTGCAAGTGAAAAGGTAAGTATATGGACATGTGGAACCAAGGAGTGATTTATCATTCGCTTGGTGGTATCTAAGTAATGACTTTGTCATTAGCTTAGTTTGATGTCAATTCTTCGGAATTTGGCATGTTAGATGTTATGGATCCTTAACTTGTTGCAGATTTTAATTGTTAGAATCCATTTACTTACTAAGCATTTATGCTTATTCGTTGTGTTTAACATGTTACAGGAAGTTCAAGTAAGGTAAAGGAAGAAACGGGAAAGAAGATTGTGGAAAGCTAGTGGTGGAGCTCATTGCTTGGTTAGTAATGAGTTTAATCCCTTTTTGATCATGCTTACGATACAATAACACCCCCGTTTGTAAAGTTTATGGTTTTAGACAATGTTTTGAGAAGGTTAGAATGTTCACTTATGTTATGTAGAAAGTTTGATGAAAGTTAATGTTTTGGTCAATTGTCAAATTGTGAGACTTGAAATGTTAGAGTTTTATGACAAAATGAATGAAAAGTGGATGTTTTGACTTTATAAAGTCAACTGAGTGTGAATGAGTGTTATTGGATAGTCAAAGTTGGAAACGGGTCAAATTGGTGCCCAAATGGGTCATTTGAAGCTTAAGTGTCAAAATGGGTCAAGTTTGTTGAAAGTCAAATGTTTTGGTGCTCATAAGTTCTAATGTTATGGTTAAATATGTGGTGAAAAGTTGGAAGTCAAATTTGCATTAGTTTGGAATTTGACATGTTAGTATTTTTGGTTTAAAATAGCTGAAAACTCGTTTACGGGTCAAATCTTGTTAAAATATAAAAATTGAAAAAGTAGAATTGAGGAAATATTTATATGGTTATAGTGAATGTGTGTGCAAAATTTCAAGTCCTAACTCATAACGAGTAAAAAGTTATGCGTGTTTGAAGTTGGTTAAAAAGTTAAATTTTGGCTGATTTCTGAAATACACTTGTAACGCCCCAAATTTTGTAACTTTAAATTATATTATATGCGTTTAGTTATTTAAATTATATGTATATAATATTATGTTATGTGAAATAATTGTTATGTGTTAGAAGTAGTTAGTGAAACTAACTATGTAAAGAAATTTGAGTTAGAGGGTAGAAACTGCCATATTAGCAAAGATGAGGGGGTTTATGTGAAAAGTTTGTAAATAAATCCTGCAGCTTCTATTCCCTTCCATTTTTAGAAAACAAAATACGTACAGAACATTTTAGAGAGAGAGAGGGAGGCGATTTAGAGAGAGAGCAAGGAAGAACAAGATCCAAGCAAGTTAGGGTTTTGATTAATTGAAGTTCTTAGTCTTCAATTCAGTTTGTATAAGGTAAGAATCATCTCTCTAATTGTTTAATTTGGTGTTAGGGTTTAAGAACTTAAAACCCTAAAGTTGGTGATTTTGATGGGTAATTGGATAATTGAATGAAACTAAGTTCCATACATGTTTATAAGTTAGAAAGAATGATTTAATTGTATTAGTTATGTTGATAACCTTATAATCATGTGTTTAGTGGGTAATTGAATTATCATGAGTATGTTTGATCACTAATTAGTGATGTTTATGATGTATAGAAGTATTAATGATAAGAATTAGTTTCACTCACCCAAAAAGATCAGTTATAGAGATTTCTCAGCTTGTAACCCACCAGAGTATGATGGTGATCTGGATCCAATTAAATGTTATCGTTGGATTTCAGAGGTAGAAGGGGCATTCGCTACTGTGGATTGTCCCAATAAATTTAAAGTAAGGTATGCAGCTAACCTTTTAAAGAATCGTGCTAAGTGGTGGTGGAATGTACATTGTAGAACTAAGGGTGATGAAGTTATTAGCAAATTGACGTGGGAAGAGTTTAAAGTGATGTTTGAAAGCACGTATTCTCAAGATGCAGATTTGAATAGAATTCGTCAAGAGTTTTTAGCTATGGAGCAGACGAACGAATCAGTGAATGAGTTGGTGGGAAATTTTCTGGATAGAGCTCGTTTTTGTCCAGAGTACATGGATAACCCAAGGATGCTTATGAATCATTTTCATAAGGTCTTGAGAAAGGAAATTAGAAAGTATGTACTTCCAAAGAGATGTCAGACACTTGAAGAGATGATAGACGAGGCGCGATTCCAGGAATTGGAATTAAAGAAAGACGAACAAGTGGCAGCTGCTAAAAGAAAAAGTGAGCAAAGTTCCGGTTCATCAAAGAAGTTTAGACCGAGTGGGAGTACAAAGAAGGATGATAGACCGGTGCCAGCTGAATGTAAGAAGTGTCATCGAAAACACTTTGGAGAATGCAAGTTTGGCACCAACGCATGTTATCAATGTGGGCAAGAAGGTCATTTTGGCCGAGATTGTCCAAACCCAATCCGTGTATGTTATAATTGTTATGAACCGGGGCACATAAAATCAGAATGTCCGAAACTTGGGAACCGGCCTACTTCTTCAGCACCTCGAAGAACTTCAGAAAAGAAAGCTGTAGAAGTTCCAAAGTCTAAGGGCCGTTCCTTCCAAATCACTGCTGAGGAAGCTCAGCGAGCCCCCGATGTCCTGATAGGTACCTTTCTTGTAAATTTCATGCCTGCACACGTATTATTTGATTCGGGAGCTTCGCGATCCTTCGTGTCAGAAAAATTTAGTCAGAAATTCTCTATTCCCCTTAGTGAGTTAGACACTCCACTGGATGTTGAGGTTGCAGATGATAGAATAGTTTATGTTGCTAATGTATTCCGTGGGTGTCAATTACAGATTAGTAATGAATCTTTTATTATTAATCTCATTCCAATGCCAATGGGTGAGTTTGATGTAGTAGTGGGTATGGATTGGCTAGGTAGGTATAATGCTATAATTCAGTGTGAGAAAAAGATTATTCGTATCAATACTCCAAGTGGGGGAGTGATTGATATTTATGGGGAAAAGAAAAAGCCTTCCTTATCCATATGTACCTTCGCTCGTGCCAAACGTCATTTGTCACGTGGTTGTCAAGTCTTTTTGGCCCACGTGATAGATCTTCAGAAAAGTGTTCCAAAACTCGAGGAGATTCCTGTTGTAAAGGAGTTTCCCGATGTTTTTCCTGACGAGCTACCGGGTATTCCACCCGATAGGCAAGTCGAATTTCGTATAGATCTTATCCCTGGAGCTACTCCTATTGCTAAAACTCCGTATAGACTTGCCCCTTCAGAAATGCAAGAATTGATGAAACAGTTACAAGAATTGTTAGATAAGGGGTTTATTCGTCCAAGTAGTTCACCATGGGGTGCTCCAATTTTGTTTGTTAAGAAAAAGGATGGAACAATGCGCATGTGTATAGATTATCGGGAATTGAATAAGGTCACCATCAAGAATAGGTATCCCTTACCTAGGATTGATGATTTGTTTGACCAGTTGCAAGGTGCCAGCTATTTTTCTAAGATTGACTTACGTTCTGGGTATCACCAACTCAAGGTTCGAGAAGAGGATGTGTCTAAAACAGCTTTTAGAACTAGATACGGTCATTATGAGTTTGTGGTGATGCCATTTGGTCTAACTAATGCACCAGCCGCTTTCATGGATCTTATGAATCGGGTGTGTCGTCCAATGCTCGATAGATCTGTAATTGTGTTTATTGATGATATTCTTTTGTTTATTGATGATATTCTTGTTTATTCTAAATCTGCTGGTGAACATGAACTTCATTTAAGGCAAGTTTTCCAAATGTTACGTAATGAAAAGCTTTATGCCAAGTTCTCGAAATGTGAATTTTGGCTTCGTGAAGTTCATTTTCTGGGTCATGTTGTAAACAGTCAAGGAATTAAGGTTGATCCTACCAAGGTCGAGGCGGTGATGAAATGGGAACCCCCAACCAATCCGACTGAGGTAAGGAGTTTTCTGGGTTTAGCCGGGTATTATAGACGGTTTATCCAGGATTTCTCCAAAATTGCTACTCCACTCACAAAGCTTACTCGTAAGAATATTAAGTATGAATGGAAAGATGAGCATGAACAGGCCTTCAGAACCCTTAAATTAAAGTTAAGTCAGGCACCTATCTTAGTACTTCCCGATGGTACTGAAGATATGGTTGTATATTGTGATGCCTCTCATAATGGGTTGGGTTGTGTACTGATGCAACGTGGAAGAGTGATAGCCTATGCCTCGAGACAGTTGAAAGAACATGAGAAAGGGTATCCAGCACATGATTTAGAACTTGCAGCAGTTGTCTTTGCCCTTAAGATATGGAGGCATTATTTGTATGGAGTAAAGTGCACTATTTATACTGATCATAAAAGTCTTAAGTATTTATTTGATCAGAGATATCTTAATATGAGACAAAGACGTTGGTTAGATTTGGTGAAGGATTATGATTGTGAAATCCTTTATCATCCTGGAAAAGCGAATGTAGTTGCAGATGCTCTCAGTAGAAAGGCAATGCATCATGCCTTGATTGTTAGATCTCTTCGAATTACAGTCTCTCCAAATTTGTTCGATCAGATTAAAGAGGTGCAGCAGAAAGCTTGGCAGAAAGGTGATTGGAAAGTAGAACGTATTAAAGGCCAAATTCAGAATATTGTTGAAGATTCCCGAGGATTAAAGACTCGATATGGCAGAATCTGGATTCCAAAATCAGCAGAGTTAAAGAAATTATTGCTTGATGAGGCGCATAGATCCAGATATTCTATTCATCCTGGTGCCACTAAAATGTATCACGATTTAAAAGCAGATTATTGGTGGCCAGGGATGAAAAGAGAGATTGTTAAATATGTCGAACAATGTCTAACTTGTTTACAGGTGAAAGCAGAACATCAAAAGCCAATGGGAATGATGCAACCCTTGGATATTCCTGTCTGGAAGTGGGAACATGTTACTATGGATCTAATCACCAAATTGCCAAAGACCCGACGCCAACATGATACAATTTGGGTGATTGTGGATCGGTTGACGAAAAGTGCTATATTTCTACCAATTAAAGAGACGTATACTTCAGAAGCTCTTGCAGATTTATATGTTCAAGAAGTGGTGGCACGTCATGGAGTACCTCTTTCTATTGTTTCTGACCGGGATAGCAGGTTTACTTCCAGGTTCTGGAACAAGTTTCAAGAAGATTTGGGTACTCGTGTTAATTTGAGCACAGCTTTTCATCCGCAGACTGATGGTCAGAGTGAAAGAACTATTCAGACATTAGAAGACATGTTAAGAGCTTGTGCTATTGATTTCGGTGGTAATTGGGATGAACATTTACCTTTGGCAGAGTTTTCATATAATAATAGTTACCACGCGAGTATAGGTATGCCACCATATGAAATGCTTTATGGAAGGAAATGTCGAACTCCAATTTGTTGGGGTGAAATTGGTCAGCGAGAATTGGGTAATACTGATATTGTGCAGAGAACAGCTGAAAAGATTGATCAAGTCAGAGAAAGGTTGAAAATGGCACAAGACCGTCAAAAGTCTTATGCCGATGTTAGGAGACGCCCAATTGAATTTCAAGTTGGAGATAGAGTAATGTTAAAAGTATCTCCATGGAAAGGCATTATACGTTTCAGAAAACGAGGAAAGTTAAGCCCTCGGTTTGTCGGTCCATTCAAAATTCTAGAAAGAGTAGGAAATGTAGCTTATAGACTTGAGCTACCGGAAGAGCTAGCAGGAATCCACAGCACTTTCCACGTGTCATACTTAAGAAAGTGTTTAGTGGATGAAGCGTCGTATGTACCGTTAGAAGAGATAGAGATCAATGACCAATTGAACTATGTAGAACAACCGATAATGATTCTAGAAGAGAAAGTAAAGAGATTGAGAAATAAAAAGATTAAGTTGTTCAAAGTTCAATGGAAGCATAGAAAAGGATCAGAGTTTACATGGGAGCCGGAGCATGAAATTGTTAAGTATTATCCGGCTCTGTATCAGGAATGGATTGTGAGGACACAATCCTGAATAAGTGGGGGAGAGTTGTAACGCCCCAAATTTTGTAAGTTTAAATTATATTATATGCGTTTAGTTATTTAAATTATATGTATATAATATTATGTTATGTGAAATAATTGTTATGTGTTAGAAGTAGTTAGTAAAACTAACTATGTAAAGAAATTTGAGTTAGAGGGTAGAAACTGCCATATTAGCAAAGATGAGGGGGTTTATGTGAAAAGTTTGTAAATAAATCCTGCAGCTTCTATTCCCTTCCATTTTTAGAAAACAAAATACGTACAGAACATTTTAGAGAGAGAGAGGGAGGCGATTTAGAGAGAGAGCAAGGAAGAACAAGATCCAAGCAAGTTAGGGTTTTGATTAATTGAAGTTCTTAGTCTTCAATTCAGTTTGTATAAGGTAAGAATCATCTCTCTAATTGTTTAATTTGGTGTTAGGGTTTAAGAACTTAAAACCCTAAAGTTGGTGATTTTGATGGGTAATTGGATAATTGAATGAAACTAAGTTCCATACATGTTTATAAGTTAGAAAGAATGATTTAATTGTATTAGTTATGTTGATAACCTTATAATCATGTGTTTAGTGGGTAATTGAATTATCATGAGTATGTTTGATCACTAATTAGTGATGTTTATGATGTATAGAAGTATTAATGATAAGAATTAGTTTCACTCACCCAAATACATGTGATTATGTAGTCATGTGTATGGAACTTATGTTAGATTATTAGGTGTTATGGGATTTAACATCTAATTCCCATGTAAGAAGTAAGAAAGAGTTAGTTAAATGTGTAATTGATAAGTGTTTATGTGATTATGTGAATAGGTGATCAAGTGTGAAAGAGTTCAAGTTATTGTTTGTGCAAGTGAAAAGGTAAGTATATGGACATGTGGAACCAAGGAGTGATTTATCATTCGCTTGGTGGTATCTAAGTAATGACTTTGTCATTAGCTTAGTTTGATGTCAATTCTTCGGAATTTGGCATGTTAGATGTTATGGATCCTTAACTTGTTGCAGATTTTGATTGTTAGAGTCCATTTACTTACTAAGCATTTATGCTTATGTGTTATGTTTAACATGTTTCAGGAAGTTCCAGTAAGGTAAAGGAGGAATCGGGAAAGAAGGTTATGGAAAGCTAGTGGTGGAGCTCATTGCTTGGTCGGTAATGAGTTTTATCCCTTTTGATCATGCTTACGATACAATAACACCCCCGTTTGTAAAGTTTAAGATTTTAATCAATGTTTATAAAAGTTAGTAAGTCTCACTTGTGAAAGATATATGGTTTTGATGAAGCTAATGTTTTGGTTAAAGTTAGATTAGTGAGACTTGAAATGTTAGAGCTTATGTATATATATGAATGAAAAGTGGTTGTTTTGACTTTGTAAAGTCAACTGAGTAAGAATGTATGCTATTGGTTAGTCAAAGATAGAAATGGGTCAATTTGGTGCCCAAATGGGTCATCAAGTGCTTATGTGTCAAAATGGGTCAAGGTTGTTGAAAGTCAATCGTTTTGGTTCTCACAAGTTCTAAAGTTAAGTTGAAATGTGTAGTCAAAAGATAGAGGTCAGATTTGATGTATTTTAGAATTTGACATGTTAGCATTTTTGGTTTAAAATAGCCGAAAACTCGTTTACGGGTCAAATCTTGTTAAAATATAAAAATTGAAAAAGTAGAATTGAGGTAATGTTTATATGGTCATAGTGAATGTGTGTGCAAAATTTCAAGTCCTAACTCATAACGAGTAAAAAGTTATGCACGTTTGAAGTTGGTTTAAAAAGTTGAATTTTGGCTGAATTCTGAAATACACTAAGGAACGCGATCCTGACCACTTGAGCCGGATCGCGTTCGCAAGGCAAAAATCGTCACAGAAAGTTTTTAACACATGAACGCGATCCCGACCACTTTCCCGGATCGCGTTGGTCAGTAAAAAAATGAAATTTTGTGTCTTAAAAAGCTTGTTTCAACTAAGGAAAGTTATTAAAGTTAAATTATACAAAAGGGGTAGTCATGGGACATTAATGAGAGTGTAAAAAAAAAAAAAAAAAAAAGTTCTAAATTTCGGGGTGTTTCAAGTTGGTATCAGAGCACGGTTTAAGGGATTCGGGTATCCACCATTAGTGGGTACTTGATCTTAGACCATTTTAATTGTTGTATTGAGCATGATTTAGAGTTGTTATGTGTACGAGATTATGTGTGCTAATGATTTTGAATCAAAGTGTGTCGTGTGGACTTTGGATATGTTATATTCTAATACGGTAATTAGTGCGCCTGGCCAACGCAATGATTATCATATTACCATATGGGTATCCATGGAAATCACGAAACATTAGAGGATAAGTTATTAGCTATTGTTAGTGTCATATGTTAGAAGTATAGATAAAGTAGACTTGTAAATGTTAAGTAAATTGAGTTAAATTTTACCATGTCTACTTTCAGTAAAGATGGATGAGCGAGAAATAGATCTTACTCTTGGATTTAACCCGGGTAATAGAGCCCAAGATGATGAAGCAGGAGGCAGAAATGAAAGACCAAGGTCTCCTATTCCTGACACCGAATTGTCTTGGGAAGGTATAAAATCCCTTGTGTCTAAAGAGATTAGTCAAGCTCAAGAAGCATCTCTTCCTTTCTTGGTGACTACGATTACAGATACGGTAAGAAAGATTGTAAGTGAAGAAATGCAGAAAGGGAGAGGAGAAGTAGTTATACCTAGACCAGGGGAAATCCCACAAGTTAATATTCAGGATGAGCAGAAAAAGATCAGTTATAGAGATTTCTCAGCTTGTAACCCACCAGAGTATGATGGTGATCTGGATCCAATTAAATGTTATCGTTGGATTTCAGAGGTAGAAGGGGCATTCGCTACTGTGGATTGTCCCAATAAATTTAAAGTAAGGTATGCAGCTAACCTTTTAAAGAATCGTGCTAAGTGGTGGTGGAATGTACATTGTAGAACTAAGGGTGATGAAGTTATTAGCAAATTGACGTGGGAAGAGTTTAAAGTGATGTTTGAAAGCACGTATTCTCAAGATGCAGATTTGAATAGAATTCGTCAAGAGTTTTTAGCTATGGAGCAGACGAACGAATCAGTGAATGAGTTGGTGGGAAATTTTCTGGATAGAGCTCGTTTTTGTCCAGAGTACATGGATAACCCAAGGATGCTTATGAATCATTTTCATAAGGTCTTGAGAAAGGAAATTAGAAAGTATGTACTTCCAAAGAGATGTCAGACACTTGAAGAGATGATAGACGAGGCGCGATTCCAGGAATTGGAATTAAAGAAAGACGAACAAGTGGCAGCTGCTAAAAGAAAAAGTGAGCAAAGTTCCGGTTCATCAAAGAAGTTTAGACCGAGTGGGAATACAAAGAAGGATGATAGACCGGTGCCAGCTGAATGTAAGAAGTGTCATCGAAAACACTTTGGAGAATGCAAGTTTGGCACCAACGCATGTTATCAATGTGGGCAAGAAGGTCATTTTGGCCGAGATTGTCCAAACCCAATCCGTGTATGTTATAATTGTTATGAACCGGGGCACATAAAATCAGAATGTCCGAAACTTGGGAACCGGCCTACTTCTTCAGCACCTCGAAGAACTTCAGAAAAGAAAGCTGTAGAAGTTCCAAAGTCTAAGGGCCGTTCCTTCCAAATCACTGCTGAGGAAGCTCAGCGAGCCCCCGATGTCCTGATAGGTACCTTTCTTGTAAATTTCATGCCTGCACACGTATTATTTGATTCGGGAGCTTCGCGATCCTTCGTGTCAGAAAAATTTAGTCAGAAATTCTCTATTCCCCTTAGTGAGTTAGACACTCCACTGGATGTTGAGGTTGCAGATGATAGAATAGTTTATGTTGCTAATGTATTCCGTGGGTGTCAATTACAGATTAGTAATGAATCTTTTATTATTAATCTCATTCCAATGCCAATGGGTGAGTTTGATGTAGTAGTGGGTATGGATTGGCTAGGTAGGTATAATGCTATAATTCAGTGTGAGAAAAAGATTATTCGTATCAATACTCCAAGTGGGGGAGTGATTGATATTTATGGGGAAAAGAAAAAGCATTCCTTATCCATATGTACCTTCGCTCGTGCCAAACGTCATTTGTCACGTGGTTGTCAAGTCTTTTTGGCCCACGTGATAGATCTTCAGAAAAGTGTTCCAAAACTCGAGGAGATTCCTGTTGTAAAGGAGTTTCCCGATGTTTTTCCTGACGAGCTACCGGGTATTCCACCCGATAGGCAAGTCGAATTTCGTATAGATCTTATCCCTGGAGCTACTCCTATTGCTAAAACTCCGTATAGACTTGCCCCTTCAGAAATGCAAGAATTGATGAAACAGTTACAAGAATTGTTAGATAAGGGGTTTATTCGTCCAAGTAGTTCACCATGGGGTGCTCCAATTTTGTTTGTTAAGAAAAAGGATGGAACAATGCGCATGTGTATAGATTATCGGGAATTGAATAAGGTCACCATCAAGAATAGGTATCCCTTACCTAGGATTGATGATTTGTTTGACCAGTTGCAAGGTGCCAGCTATTTTTCTAAGATTGACTTACGTTCTGGGTATCACCAACTCAAGGTTCGAGAAGAGGATGTGTCTAAAACAGCTTTTAGAACTAGATACGGTCATTATGAGTTTGTGGTGATGCCATTTGGTCTAACTAATGCACCAGCCGCTTTCATGGATCTTATGAATCGGGTGTGTCGTCCAATGCTCGATAGATCTGTAATTGTGTTTATTGATGATATTCTTTTGTTTATTGATGATATTCTTGTTTATTCTAAATCTGCTGGTGAACATGAACTTCATTTAAGGCAAGTTTTCCAAATGTTACGTAATGAAAAGCTTTATGCCAAGTTCTCGAAATGTGAATTTTGGCTTCGTGAAGTTCATTTTCTGGGTCATGTTGTAAACAGTCAAGGAATTAAGGTTGATCCTACCAAGGTCGAGGCGGTGATGAAATGGGAACCCCCAACCAATCCGACTGAGGTAAGGAGTTTTCTGGGTTTAGCCGGGTATTATAGACGGTTTATCCAGGATTTCTCCAAAATTGCTACTCCACTCACAAAGCTTACTCGTAAGAATATTAAGTATGAATGGAAAGATGAGCATGAACAGGCCTTCAGAACCCTTAAATTAAAGTTAAGTCAGGCACCTATCTTAGTACTTCCCGATGGTACTGAAGATATGGTTGTATATTGTGATGCCTCTCATAATGGGTTGGGTTGTGTACTGATGCAACGTGGAAGAGTGATAGCCTATGCCTCGAGACAGTTGAAAGAACATGAGAAAGGGTATCCAGCACATGATTTAGAACTTGCAGCAGTTGTCTTTGCCCTTAAGATATGGAGGCATTATTTGTATGGAGTAAAGTGCACTATTTATACTGATCATAAAAGTCTTAAGTATTTCTTTGATCAGAGATATCTTAATATGAGACAAAGACGTTGGTTAGATTTGGTGAAGGATTATGATTGTGAAATCCTTTATCATCCTGGAAAAGCGAATGTAGTTGCAGATGCTCTCAGTAGAAAGGCAATGCATCATGCCTTGATTGTTAGATCTCTTCGAATTACAGTCTCTCCAAATTTGTTCGATCAGATTAAAGAGGTGCAGCAGAAAGCTTGGCAGAAAGGTGATTGGAAAGTAGAACGTATTAAAGGCCAAATCCAGAATATTGTTGAAGATTCCCGAGGATTAAAGACTCGATATGGCAGAATCTGGATTCCAAAATCAGCAGAGTTAAAGAAATTATTGCTTGATGAGGCGCATAGATCCAGATATTCTATTCATCCTGGTGCCACTAAAATGTATCACGATTTAAAAGCAGATTATTGGTGGCCAGGGATGAAAAGAGAGATTGTTAAATATGTCGAACAATGTCTAACTTGTTTACAGGTGAAAGCAGAACATCAAAAGCCAATGGGAATGATGCAACCCTTGGATATTCCTGTCTGGAAGTGGGAACATGTTACTATGGATCTAATCACCAAATTGCCAAAGACCCGACGCCAACATGATACAATTTGGGTGATTGTGGATCGGTTGACGAAAAGTGCTATATTTCTACCAATTAAAGAGACGTATACTTCAGAAGCTCTTGCAGATTTATATGTTCAAGAAGTGGTGGCACGTCATGGAGTACCTATTTCTATTGTTTCTGACCGGGATAGCAGGTTTACTTCCAGGTTCTGGAACAAGTTTCAAGAAGATTTGGGTACTCGTGTTAATTTGAGCACAGCTTTTCATCCGCAGACTGATGGTCAGAGTGAAAGAACTATTCAGACATTAGAAGACATGTTAAGAGCTTGTGCTATTGATTTCGGTGGTAATTGGGATGAACATTTACCTTTGGCAGAGTTTTCATATAATAATAGTTACCACGCGAGTATAGGTATGCCACCATATGAAATGCTTTATGGAAGGAAATGTCGAACTCCAATTTGTTGGGGTGAAATTGGTCAGCGAGAATTGGGTAATACTGATATTGTGCAGAGAACAGCTGAAAAGATTGATCAAGTCAGAGAAAGGTTGAAAATGGCACAAGACCGTCAAAAGTCTTATGCCGATGTTAGGAGACGCCCAATTGAATTTCAAGTTGGAGATAGAGTAATGTTAAAAGTATCTCCATGGAAAGGCATTATACGTTTCAGAAAACGAGGAAAGTTAAGCCCTCGGTTTGTCGGTCCATTCAAAATTCTAGAAAGAGTAGGAAATGTAGCTTATAGACTTGAGCTACCGGAAGAGCTAGCAGGAATCCACAGCACTTTCCACGTGTCATACTTAAGAAAGTGTTTAGTGGATGAAGCGTCGTATGTACCGTTAGAAGAGATAGAGATCAATGACCAATTGAACTATGTAGAACAACCGATAATGATTCTAGAAGAGAAAGTAAAGAGATTGAGAAATAAAAAGATTAAGTTGTTCAAAGTTCAATGGAAGCATAGAAAAGGATCAGAGTTTACATGGGAGCTGGAGCATGAAATTGTTAAGTATTATCCGGCTCTGTATCAGGAATGGATTGTGAGGACACAATCCTGAATAAGTGGGGGAGAGTTGTAACGCCCCAAATTTTGTAAGTTTAAATTATATTATATGCGTTTAGTTATTTAAATTATATGTATATAATATTATGTTATGTGAAATAATTGTTATGTGTTAGAAGTAGTTAGTAAAACTAACTATGTAAAGAAATTTGAGTTAGAGGGTAGAAACTGCCATATTAGCAAAGATGAGGGGGTTTATGTGAAAAGTTTGTAAATAAATCCTGCAGCTTCTATTCCCTTCCATTTTTAGAAAACAAAATACGTACAGAACATTTTAGAGAGAGAGAGGGAGGCGATTTAGAGAGAGAGCAAGGAAGAACAAGATCCAAGCAAGTTAGGGTTTTGATTAATTGAAGTTCTTAGTCTTCAATTCAGTTTGTATAAGGTAAGAATCATCTCTCTAATTGTTTAATTTGGTGTTAGGGTTTAAGAACTTAAAACCCTAAAGTTGGTGATTTTGATGGGTAATTGGATAATTGAATGAAACTAAGTTCCATACATGTTTATAAGTTAGAAAGAATGATTTAATTGTATTAGTTATGTTGATAACCTTATAATCATGTGTTTAGTGGGTAATTGAATTATCATGAGTATGTTTGATCACTAATTAGTGATGTTTATGATGTATAGAAGTATTAATGATAAGAATTAGTTTCACTCACCCAAATACATGTGATTATGTAGTCATGTGTATGGAACTTATGTTAGATTATTAGGTGTTATGGGATTTAACATCTAATTCCCATGTAAGAAGTAAGAAAGAGTTAGTTAAATGTGTAATTGATAAGTGTTTATGTGATTATGTGAATAGGTGATCAAGTGTGAAAGAGTTCAAGTTATTGTTTGTGCAAGTGAAAAGGTAAGTATATGGACATGTGGAACCAAGGAGTGATTTATCATTCGCTTGGTGGTATCTAAGTAATGACTTTGTCATTAGCTTAGTTTGATGTCAATTCTTCGGAATTTGGCATGTTAGATGTTATGGATCCTTAACTTGTTGCAGATTTTGATTGTTAGAGTCCATTTACTTACTAAGCATTTATGCTTATGTGTTATGTTTAACATGTTTCAGGAAGTTCCAGTAAGGTAAAGGAGGAATCGGGAAAGAAGGTTATGGAAAGCTAGTGGTGGAGCTCATTGCTTGGTCGGTAATGAGTTTTATCCCTTTTGATCATGCTTACGATACAATAACACCCCCGTTTGTAAAGTTTAAGATTTTAATCAATGTTTATAAAAGTTAGTAAGTCTCACTTGTGAAAGATATATGGTTTTGATGAAGCTAATGTTTTGGTTAAAGTTAGATTAGTGAGACTTGAAATGTTAGAGCTTATGTATATATATGAATGAAAAGTGGTTGTTTTGACTTTGTAAAGTCAACTGAGTAAGAATGTATGCTATTGGTTAGTCAAAGATAGAAATGGGTCAATTTGGTGCCCAAATGGGTCATCAAGTGCTTATGTGTCAAAATGGGTCAAGGTTGTTGAAAGTCAATCGTTTTGGTTCTCACAAGTTCTAAAGTTAAGTTGAAATGTGTAGTCAAAAGATGGAGGTCAGATTTGATGTATTTTAGAATTTGACATGTTAGCATTTTTGGTTTAAAATAGCCGAAAACTCGTTTACGGGTCAAATCTTGTTAAAATATAAAAATTGAAAAAGTAGAATTGAGGTAATGTTTATATGGTCATAGTGAATGTGTGTGCAAAATTTCAAGTCCTAACTCATAACGAGTAAAAAGTTATGCACGTTTGAAGTTGGTTTAAAAAGTTGAATTTTGGCTGAATTCTGAAATACACTAAGGAACGCGATCCTGACCACTTGAGCCGGATCGCGTTCGCAAGGCAAAAATCGTCACAGAAAGTTTTTAACACATGAACGCGATCCCGACCACTTTCCCGGATCGCGTTGGTCAGTAAAAAAATGAAATTTTGTGTCTTAAAAAGCTTGTTTCAACTAGGGAAAGTTATTAAAGTTAAATCATACAAAATGGGTAGTCATGGGACATTAATGAGAGTGTAAAAAAAAAAAAAAAAAAAAGTTCTAAATTTCGGGGTGTTTCAACACTAAGGAACGCGATCCTGACAACTTGAGCCGGATCGCGTTCGCAAGGCAAAAATCGTCACAGAATGTTTTTAACACATGAACGCGATCCCGACCACTTTCCAGGATCGCGTTTGTCAGTGAAAAATGAAATTTTGTGTCTTAAAAAGCTTGTTTCAACTAGGGAAAGTTATTAAAGTTAAATTATACAAATGGGGTAGTCATGGGACATTAAAGAGAGTGTAAAAAAAAAAAAAAGTTCTAAAATTCGGGGTGTTTCACTGAACCTGCTGTTCTAACTTATCTCCGAACCAAAATCCATAAAATTACAAACTCAAGTATCTGAATCGATTATAGGCAACAAATAACGATTTCTAACAACAACTAACATTACCTATCATCATATCAACCATCAATTACATATATAATCACTAACCCTAAGATTTCAAGAAAAGTTCAAATATAAACCATAAAGAACACTTACACTTTGATTATAACAAGATGGTGAGGTTGATGATAATCTGATTATGATGATGAATCACACAAGATCACAAGCAATCTCATTTACTTTCTCTCTTTTAAATTTCATAAGAAGTGTGTGTGGTTTTTACTTGCAAATGAGAAAGAACACAAATTAGGGAAAAGAAATAGGAAGGAGGTCGGCTCCTCCCCGGACCGACTAACTTTTTGGGTATAATTTAATACCCCTTCTCAACCTATTGTCTGGAACTCGAAAACCATTTGCGAGTCCAAACATTTTATTTTACCGACAACTATATTAATTTATAATAATTAATATTTTATCTATCACAATGAAATATTTCACTCCTATTTCAATTATTTTCGAACAACTAAACCAAAACTATTTTCTATCACTTTAAATATTCATTTAAATCCCGAAAATAGTATAAAACTTCTAGGCCCGATTTGCAGATGTTACATAATAATAGTATACAGTAGTAGTATTTAGTGATTTTTTTTATTTTTTATAATTATAATTATAATTATTAATTATTTCATGTATAATAATTATAATCCATAGAGTAATAAAGGATGATGACATATCGATTTCCTCATTATTCTTGGAATACACATCAATATAATAATTATATAATCCATATAGTAATAAATGGTAATGACATATCGGTCAAAGATTCCCTCATTACCCTCATTATTCTTGAAATACACAATCAATCAACATTCTCTACTTATAAATGATTAAGCATACATAAAAATTGTAAAAAAAACAAAAAAAAAAAAAAAAAAAGAAACCGGGTCAATGCGCCGGTCCGGTTCCCGGTCCGACCAGCCGGGTCAACCGGGTCATTGACTAGTTAAAGAATCGAAAAAACCGGGTTTTTTTAGCCGGAATTCCCTAAAAATACGATCCGACCGGTCTGACCGGACCGGTTGAACCGGGTCTTAAAACACTGCTTTTAATAGAGGAGTACCATCTTTTTCTTCCGCCAGCAATTCCTTTTGAATAGGTTACAATATAGATAGATATAGATATAATAATAAGTTAGTACTATTGAGCACCTGATATTTTTAATGCCGTTAAATAACTTTCTCCGTTTTAATTAAAGTGTCCACTTTGACTTTGCACACAGTTTTAAAATTATCCACTAACTACATTTTTTACCTATTAAATTATATGCCCACTAAAGTCTTTGTCGATTGGTTGAAATATGAAAGTAAACACTTATTTGAAACAACTCAAAATAATATTATAAACACTTTGGATGAGACGAATGGAGTATTAATTAAGTTATATATACTTTATTTATGGCCGAAAGTGACTCCGTCAAGGTCAACGTGTAAGTCATCCATTTGCTTTTATTTAGCATGGAAAAGTTGTGTTCAATATTTCAATTTTATATAGTAATAATAAAAATATTATACCATTATAAATTACCTTTAACAGATCTTTGTAAACAATGTCGGTAATTGTAAATTTGTAAAAAGATTTTCATGTTGCCAAATGCCACTGCCACTGTTAATTCTTTATTGTTGATGACGTATACGGTTTTTTAACATTTAAATGTGTTGTTAATCAAGAATGCCTTCACATTAAGAATGGGAGCTGATAAATTCAAGAAAGTTTTTACTAAATTTAAGGAAAAAGGTGCATAAACAGTTGTACTGTAAGCATAAAGAGTTGTACTGTTTCCGTGAATTTAGTAAAAACTTCCTTGAATTTATCAGCTCCCATTAAGAATACTTTTAGAAAGTAAAAGTAAAAGGCTCACGTACTTCTACAAGGAATATATACATATTTACACGTGTTGTCAACAATTATTAATAGAAAGATAAATACTCACGCATATCAATCGAAAAAGTTTATGGTTTTCAATTTTACCGGAGAAAATATGTTGCAAATGTGACTATACATAAGAGGAACATTTATAGACTTTCCCTTTTTTACAGAATTAAAAGAAGGTATGCGGGTAAAAAGTAGGATACAAAGTTAAAGGATTTATATTTTTTTTAAACCAGAATTAGATAACTCTCTATAGTTTTTACCCATGATAATTTTTTCTTTTGAAGATATCAAAAATATAACTTATACTATTTACATGGAAATACGATAAAAAGGTAAAATGTTGAAACTTTTTAACTCTTTTTTTTTTTTAAATCGCGTGTAAAATAATATATTTGATTGATTTGATGTAGTAAAAAAAAACATGAGTGACAAACTTGAATGTACAAACTCATTTCAAGTACATTGAATCGGTTTCCGAAACACTTTATAAAAGATACATAACCTCATGAGTGGAAAATAAGCTTAATTATACGCAATCACTTTATTAGATTGCCCTAAGTGATTTTGGTAAATATTAAAATTGATAAACTATCTTACCTATAAAAGGTTTTGAGGTTTTCATAGAAAGAAAAAGGTACCGTTCCACTTTTATTTATTTTATAATAATAATAATAATAAATAATAATATAATAATGGGAGTAATAAGTACTGCCCGCGGGCAACGGGCAGAGCCACACATTTGGGGAACAATTATCAATCATAGTACTCCCTTACAAAGGTTTTAAATATACCCCTCCACCACCACCACTCATAGTTTTGTCAGGACTTAGGCATAAAGTGAAGCACTTACTTTAGGTTTTCCAGTTTGACACTTGCCACCCCTTATCATTCTTGTGTGTCTTTTCATGATCTTATTTTATGATTTTGGAAAAGGAAAAAGAAAAATACAGTAACTTTTTTGAAACAATGTTTAAAAAACTACCCAAAAATAAAGTTGTTAAATAAATGTCCTCCTAATTGCAACCGCTTGATTGTAAACATGATCACTGAGTTGCAAGTTGCGAGTGTTGAGTTGCTTGCGGATGAGTTGCAAGTTGCGAGTTCCGAAGTTATTGGTTGGGTGTCTTGGCCACAACGACGTTTTTGTTGGCCGGTAGCGAGGTACGAAGTCATGATTCATATAGACATATCGTTATACGATAAATCGGTCAAACTTTGAAAAGCTATGACTTTGATACATTATGATGTCTTTCAAATGAATTAATCTAGTGGATGATAATATATGACTAATGAATAATACACGAGAAGAAAGAAAATGTCTAGTATTATTACACTATATCTCTCATTTCAACTTTTCTTTGATTTTCAGTGTCATTTTATATAATCTATATCTTTAAAATATAATAATTGTATCTCATTGGTTGTGTAAGTCGGTCATAGAAATGGAATTTAGTTCTAATAAAACTCTTTTCCAAGATTAATATTTTCTCGGTGATTATACTAAACACACAAGTGGAGCTATAAGACGAATTTATAACGTTGAAAGTATTTGGTCACTTGCTCTTTATTGCTATATTCAATAAGTTATGAATTTCATTAAATTGAAGGACAAAAACTGATGTTTTTAGTACTTGAGGGTAAAAAAGAAACATTTGAAGAAAGATGAAGGGATGATTGAAACAAGTTTGAGGAAAAAGAGGGAAGAAGCATCTACTAGGTAGGGTCCCTTTTACAGGATATGGGGCCCATCAGAGGTGATGGTGTGGGCCTGGGTAGTTGGTAGGGGCCTAGCGGAAAGCGACAAAAGAATCACGCGTAAAAGTGTGGATGAATGACGTTAGCTGATGGTGCGTTTATTTCATTGTGGCCTACTCGACATCATACAATGAAAAAAAAAATACTGTAATAATAAATGGATTTTTCTAAACACAACTTTTAACATGCTTAAACATCTTGTACAAGAAAAATAATCATCCCCTAAAATTAATAATTAACCGTCATGTATAACACTTTTATGCACACTAACGATAAGCTGTGTTTAGAAAAATCCAAAATAAATAAGAAAAAATAATGAGAAATACGAAATGTTTAATATTTCACTTTGAATGCTCAAAATATTTTTGTAAGAAAAATACTACTACTTCCTGAAATGATCATGAAGAACAATAAATAGATGTGTTGCTATTCTACTATTCAGGTAGATCGCATTAACTTCACGTTCTTTAAAAAACATGTGAACGACAATCATTACGGGTCTTTTATTTATTTTCACAGCATAACGCGTGATCTACAATTTTTATTGTAGTTTTTCATTGTTTTGGAAACGCAATCTATACATTACATCCAAAACTCTAGAATATATATTGTACCATTACTTATAATTGAATGCATACGCATAAATTAATATTGACGATTATTCGAGTCATACGATCCTCCCTAATGACTGAGTATTATCAACCAAATGCTTCAAATGTACAAATTCGTCCATTATAAAAGTATACGCTGTAAAATATCAGTATATTAGTAAAGTCTTTGCGAAATCTTTCATCCATAATCAATGGTAGCTATGTGTAACATCCTCGCAAGTGGCCTGGTATTTTTCCATTTAAATTGAGTATTTATTAGTTTTGGAAATTTATTTGATATTAATTGTTTAATTGTGAAACTTAGATAAATAGGTCTCAGGACTTATTATGATTAATAAAATGTTGCTTGTTGTAAATTATTAAAGTTGACGGTATAATAAAATAAGTTCTCGCATTTAGTATTTAAGTGCCGAGCAATAGATTTAAGACGGGTATAAAATACCCACAACTTTAAGTCGGTTAAAAAGGGAACCGACCCCTTTTTATTGTTACTTTCCTTTTTCATTCTCTTTGAAGAACTCAAAACCAAACCCTAGCTAAACTTCATCTAATTGAAATCAATCATCAAGATTAGAAGAAATTGAAGTTGTGATTCTTTCTAAGATCATCTTCTTCCTCTTTGTTATCATTCTCATAGTGTTCTTCAAAGTGTAAGTTTCATTTCTTAATGAACTTATGAGTTTTAGGTCAAGTAAGGAATTGTTGAATTGAGTAATTCTTTGAGCTTATATGATGATTACTTGAGATATAAGACGTGATGTGATGATTATTAAGTGATTATATAGATCAAATTCTAGTTATTGAACTATGATTAAAGTGGTTAATAAATTGAATTGGGTTTTATGATTTTGGTGTGAAAATGTTATAATTTGATGTTATTGTTGTTGGTTAATGCTATCTAGATACAATATAATGTTGTGGTAGTGTTAGAAATCGTGGATAGCATGATTACTAGATGAAAGTTGTGTTTTTGGGATAAAGGTTCGTGCAGAGTTTATGAGTTGCTGCTGCTGTTGTTGTCTTGATGAACAAGCCGGCGGCTCTATGAGCCTAGCCGGCGGGTTACCTGTTAAGTTGGGGAAACCGGCGGGTCGAAAGACCTAGCTGGCGGCTTGAGACCCCAGGCCGGCGGGTAGATGGCCCTAACCGGCGGCTAAAAGAAGCTTTAAAAACTCGATTTTTCTCTGTTCCCTCAAAACCCCTTGGACCCGGCGGCTAAGTGGTGTGAACCGCCGGGTAGAGACATTAAGCCGGCGGCTTATTGGCTCAGTTCAGCTTTCAATTTCACTTGTTGATTTTGATAATTAAATTACTTGTTATATGTTATATCATTGATTAACCAGTAGTGCTACATGATGATAGTTATATGGTGATTAATAATATGTGAGTAGGAACTTATATTTGTGACGACGATTGTGTTAAGTTCTAGTGTTATGAATTGAATTAAGTTAAGTATTGATGACCCTGATTACTAACTTATATCTGGTTGTTGTATTCTCAGATGCGCAGAAGACTCAGTGATATTAGACTACTGAGTGGATGCCTGAGGTGGTCGGTGAGTGGATCTCTAATCCTCAGCGTAACTTGGTTGTAACAAGTTTAGTTACAACAAGTAACGTATTATTACTTTATTAGTTGCATTGATGATTATGTTGATAGTAATAATACTGTTGATATATTGACTAGTTGAATATGTGACTTGTTGATTACGTGATCACTTGAATTAATTTGGCCTTCGGGCATCAGTTGTTAATGAGGCAACGAGTTGTTGAACTGTTGGTTGGGCTAGTTGGTTATTGTGTGAATTACACTTGGTTTCTTGGCTTCATTTGTTGTGTGCTAAGAACCTGTGTTTGAGGATGATAACCACTAGCTATCGGTCTCGTCCGTAGGGCCATACGGATATGGTTGGATAAGCGTTCTTGGGGAGCCACCCGGGTATTATGGTAATCCCCAGAGCCGCCGATCCTCATTATGGTGTTGTTGATTAGTTGATGAGTTGTATTGTGTACTTGCTTGTTTAGTGTTAAGTGTTGTACACAAAGTTGTTGAGCTAAGTTAGGCTGTTGATTAGTTATCTGCTCACTTAGCGTTATGCTAATCCCCCACATTACCACTTCTTGCAGGTTTTGACTTTATTATTGGGTGGGCAAGAAGTTGGTCTAGAAGGAATGTTTGACCACGAGGCTCTACTCTGATAGTTGATTTGTATAAAATAATGTTTCATCCTGTTTTTATATAACACCTCGGCTGAAGAAATTATGGTTTTGAAAAGGTTAAATTTTATATGTTGATACAATGAAGTAAATTATGACTATCTATTTGGACTTACGCTTCCGATTTACTATATTTAAATGATTATAAATAAGGGGTGTTATAAGTTGGTATCAGAGCATGGTTTGGGTGAATTGGACATTTTAAGATGTTCAATCCCAAACATTGAATTGCGTCAAGTCAAACATTCCAGGGGTGGGGATTAGTGGTTGCATGAGAAAGTTGCTATTAAATGTGTGCTAACCTATAACAAGATGCTAGAGTGTTGTTTTGGTTGCAGAGACGGAGGAACATGAGGAACTGTCTGGTATTCTCAATGATTCCTCGATCGTTGCGGGCCTAAGTGCATCAGGTAATTCTCTGTAATCTTGTTGAATTTAAACAAGTTGAATAGTTTACTTTGCTGGATGATATTGATTAAAAGTAAAGTAAATAGAACCAAATTGATATCATTCCTCAGTTTTGAGTCAATTGATGTTTATCATATGTTATGTAATAAACTGGGTAGTTCGGGTTGAACTTGAAATTATTGAAAAGGTGTTAAGTTGTGTAGACACAGTGTTGAATAAGTTATTAATAGTGATACAGTGAACTTAAATGTGTCTGCAATGTTGAAATAGAAAATATAACCAGTTGTATGATTATTAGTTGCTAAAGCAAGGTGTGATTAGGAGACCTTGCTAGAAAAATTTGTTGCTATGTGATAAATTGAATTAATGTGACTCTCTAAGTTAAAATTAATGAGATGTTGGTAAATCTAAATTAATAGGTTAGAGTCATATTGTTGTTTAAATGAAAAGTGTATAAATGTTGTAAAGTGTGCCTTGATTAGGCTAAGTTGAAGTTGAATGTGATAAGTGATAAATTTGATAATAGCTATGCTATAAGTGATAAAAGTGATTATATGTTTAAGTATGCCTTTGATCATAATTGTTGGTTGAATTATTATCTATGTATTAAAAGTGGTATAACAAAGTAGTAAGAAAATAAAGGTAGTTGATAAACCTTTATGTGTGTGTTAATAAAGTTGTGAAAATCTTTGTTGAATACTTGTCGTAAGTAATATAAAGTTGATGATTTTAATGAGAAACTGGTGTTTAAAATTATGGTAAGACACCGGTAGTGAAACTGGTTGTGTGTGACTTAAATAGTCAAAGAAATATGAACCAGTAAATGATCTATAAAAAGTTGAATTAATAACATAAGAAATGATGAAATATTATATGTTATTAATGTGTGATTAAGTGTTAGTTGATTTGAGGCAAGTAGAAATGCCTTGTAAAGTTGTTTATTGTGTAGGGAATATTACTTCCTCATGTTGAGTTAATAATTTAAATAAATCGGCCATGGATGGCTGTATTAGTGAGTAAGTTGATTATGCAAGTAATAAATAGATAGGAAGTAAATATCTATTGTTAAAAGTTGTAAAAATGTTCTAGTAGTATTGAAAATCAGAACATCGTGTTATATGTGTTTAAGTGAAATAAATCACATGGTTGAATAATGATATGAAGTAACCTGAGAAGAAAGTGTGAAGAACATAATCAAGCAACGCCTGATCACCGTTGTTATATTATGCTGTGTCACATGAACTTGTTGAGGTTACCAAGTATCAAAGAGATTGAATGTGATTGAGAGAAATAGAATATGAAATTGTGTTAAACTAATTAACTGTTGGATGTATGGTAAAAGTTAATTAATGGAAATATTGATAATCAGTAACTGAAATTTGCAAATGTGTATGATACTTGTAATTGTTGAAACTGTTGAAATGTGATTGTGTGATAGATGGGTATAGATTATCTATAAGAGAGTCATATAGTATCTTAACTGGTTTTATAGGGTGTGGATGGCTTGTATTAAGCCAAGTTGTGTTAATAACTTTGTGTAATAATTAAGTTATTAATGATAATGAAAACATTTAGTTGAAGTTTATGATTTAGTTAAATCTAAAATTTGAAGTGATTACCAGATGTTAGATATATATATGATAAATGACATGAGTAAATAACTCATTAGGTATTGTAATAAGTTGTTAGTTGGTCATTAATTGGTAATTGACTAGAGTTATAGTGTTGTGGTTCCATTGTTGGTTGAATGGGCCATTGTTGTTGAAAGTAATTGTAGAAATCTATGTATAAGGTTAAACCTAGCATTAAAATATTAATATTGTGGAAAATTGACTTTAAAAGTCGACTGTGAATAAGAGTCTAGTGTATGATGTGAAATCATTAGAATATGATTGAATTAGTTGTGAGTTCAATTTGAGAAAAGTGGTCAAGGTGACTTGATGATAAATTGATTAGGTTGAAGTTGACAAATAGTCAACAGTGTTGAAAGATGTATTAAAGGTTATTGAAACCTTAGGTGATTGTGTTAAGCTAATTAACATGTGGGCAATGTAAATGATAGATGTAACTCATTTGCAAGTGAATTGTGATATGACTTCTTAGGGGTTAATGGGTTAGTTGTGAAGCGATTCGTATTGGATTGCTAAGTGATTTAAATTGAGTTGAGGCACGATTTTGGATTAATCGTGAAGTGTTTGGTGCTTGTTGAAATATTGACTGGTGGTGTGAGTGGTAGATTGCTTATAAGCAATAAGTTCTCCCATTGGAGTCTGTTATTAATTGAACTAGTTGTATTATATGACTTGGACAATAGATAAAACATTGTTGAGATGAACAATGTCAGTAGTTGACTACCTGTGTATAGGTGTCCAGTTGATTTTCACGTGCGTTGTAGGTGCATAGTAGTTGATGTCAAATGATGGTTTAATCATTAGTTGATCGGTAATAAATTCCATTACATATTGATATGGTTATAGGTTTGTTGGTTTATGATATAAACCTATAGTTGAATATTGTAATGGTTAATAACCATTGATATGAATGTGTAATGTGATGTTAAAAGCTTAATAAAGACTATGACAGCCTAAGTAGCCTATGGTAGAGATGTGAATTAAAATAATCACATTGAGGTGAATGTGATAACATAAGATTAATGGTTAAATTTGAGAAATTGGAAATTTGTGCCATTAATTGAGAAAGATGTATAAATATATATATATATATATATATATATATATATATATATATATATATATATATATATATATATATATATATATATATATATGGTTGATAAAAGGTGATATATATATATATTAGAAAGGTAATAGTTGAAATTATGGAAATGATTATTATATTTCTATTATTACCGGAATATGTGAAATCCTGTGGGTTGTTATATACTTGATGACAGGATTGAAGAATAAAGTTGTGTTGTAAAAGAGTTGCTAGTTGAAATAAGGCAATGTAGAGGTTGGTTGAATGTAGGTAATATGACATGGTGGTACGTATGCTGATATAGCAAAGTACTTGTTGATTGTGGTTTCACTTACTGAGTTTAACCTCTACTTTGTTTGTTAAGATGATATGTGACTATTAGTTTGGTTGTTAGTCATGAACCGGATGTGAATATTCAGGGTTGATACGTGTAGCGTGGTTTTAAAACCACTACTGTTGCTGTTGTTTTGTTACTAAAAGTGATAAGTAGTTGTGATAGGTCTAAGATTTTAGCACATTGCTAATTTCTGGTTGCAAAGACCTGGTAATTTACTATAGGTCTCCCTTGTTGTTGTTGTTATTGTTGTTATTATTGTTGTTGTTGTGTGATTATGTGTTATTAATGCTCAAGGGGAGCATTGTGTACTAAAATCTAAGTTATTTTAGTGTGATTAGATTTCGAGGATGAAATCTCTTAAGGGGGAGAGATTTGTAACATCCTCGCAAGTGGCCTGGTATTTTTCCATTTAAATTGAGTATTTATTAGTTTTGGAAATTTATTTGATATTAATTGTTTAATTGTGAAACTTAGATAAATAGGTCTCAGGACTTATTATGATTAATAAAATGTTGCTTGTTGTAAATTATTAAAGTTGACGGTATAATAAAATAAGTTCTCGCATTTAGTATTTAAGTGCCGAGCAATAGATTTAAGACGGGTATAAAATACCCACAACTTTAAGTCGGTTAAAAAGGGAACTGTAACACCCCCGAAATTCACTGTTTTGCGGAAGCATAGTTTGGGTGTTACTAATCAATATACAAAGCACAAGATATACAGCAAACGACCTCTAAATGAGACGTTTTGTAAATTAGTTACATTCCATAGATATAATGTTTGAAAACTTAGTGTTTTCGTATACAAAATGTAGTTTCCCCTAGAGTCCACGCGTATAGCGGGAGATTCTATTACATAATCGTAATATACAAAAGATAATGCTAAGAATCTCCGTTAATGCAGTTGTGTTGAAATCATGCGACTCTAGCTAAAATCCTGGAGTAATCCTACTCCATCTGGGTACCTGAGAAAACATGCTAACAAGTGTCAACCAAAAGGTTGGTGAATCTCACAGGTTTGTAAATAATATCGGCTTTGAACACGAGATTTCATTAGTAGTGCCCGTAGGCGTAAAATCAGCCATTGCAATCCAGCAATCGAAAAATCAGTATTTGCAATCCAGCAAATGTAAATAAATAAGTTTATACCGTTGCCATGAGGCTCATAATCGAAGCTTAACCCGTAATAATATGTTTGCTCCCGTGACATGCTCGTAAGTGAGCAAGCATCAGTAACGAATAAGTTGTCACCCGTTTATACGTGTAAATCGGTACGTGGCAGCGCTACTGCCCCGGGTGGGGAGGGTCATTTCCCTAATGGATCCATTAACTACTGTTCGCGCTTAAGTCCATAACTAACGATATATGATGGAGAGACTTCTGTTTGTAAGTAAACTCATGCAATTCCGTTTGGTATAGTAAACAGTTTAGTACTTGTGTTCAAATAAAAGCAGTTGCAAGTTTCTCACCCCGTATGTAAAACAGTAAAAAGTGGGGCTGTAAGACTCACCTGAGTCTTTGCAAGTACGTTTATATCAATAAACGAGTAAGTAATATCAACCGTAGGTTCTCCGAACCCGTAACCTTCAAATGCCTAAACATATAAAGTTAAGTAAGTAGATGTCTCGCAAGACCATCTAGGCTAGTTGTTTACACAACTCATTATGTCCAAGTGTTTGTTTAGTAATCCGTTTGTAGTTTGAAAACAAATATGGCCCGTTGGTGACGGTTTGTAATAATGATTCAAAGTGTTATCATTTATAACGCAATTTAGTGTAATTGTAATAGAAAGTATGTTCTATGACGTTTGTTAAGTCGTATGACATAAGTATTTGAAATTGTGTAAGTTCGACACTTAGTAAAATCTGACTTTTCAAGGTTCTGGTCTGTGCGACGTAGCATGCGACGTAGCATGCGACGTAGGGTGCGACGTAGGGAGGTACGTCGCATGATGCGACCTTCGCAAATCAATGCGACGTAGGTGGCGACGTCGCTAATGCGACGTTGGTTCGGTTTGCGACGTAAAAGTCTACGTCGCTATGTGCGACGTCCGCAAGTTAATGCGACGTAATAGGCTGCGTCGCTAGTGCGACGTTGAGATATCTGTGCGACTTAGGCCGTGACGTCGCTAAATGCGACGTTGGCCACAAAATGCGACGTTTTGAGCTACGTCGCAGAAAGTCCAGCGTCTCTGCGACGTAGCGGTCTGATCGGAGTTTGGTGGCCGGAAAATCGGTCGAAAAGCTTCCGTTCGGTCCAAATCTTTTACCCAACCCATTTTTGGACATTTTAAGCGTATATAAACCATAAAAACGTAAAAATGAGTAAAAACGGAGAGTTTCGGGTTTTGTCGGGAACTTACAATTTGCCGAAATGAAATTCCGGAAAGATAGGAATGTAGATCGTGTTGTCGTGGTCACTTTTCTCCAAAAGAGTGGTATGATTCGGCGAGGTTTCGTGGTGTTATTTTGCGATTTAGTGAGGTGGTGGGTTTTGTTTATTTTGAAAGAAAATGGAGAGAAAGGGAGAGGAGAGATAAGATGATGATGATGAAATGAAAGTGGGGAGGGGGGGTTCCCCCCCTTTTTGGCTGAAAATCGGTGGGGTCCACCGAGTGGACTTCACCAAATTTCGTTCCCTGCGTTTCGAGTTCTGCGCGGTGTTCGTTTCCTCCGTCGTTTAAACGCTATATCAAGCAGTTATATTTTTAAAAGGTGACAGGAATATTTTAATGAAATACCTTGAAATTAATTATAAAAACATTCATCGAAGTATTAAAATTCTTAACTCGCGTTTAATACGTATTCGTTAAATTATTTAAAATGTCGTCGCGATATTATAATTAGTGTTTGTTCGCAGTGTATTTTATATAATAAAATACGTTCTCATTATTTAGGTAAGTTTCTGTCACCAACGTCAAAATAATTGTGTCGGACTCCGTCCGGTTAATTAGTACGATTTATCCAAATCGCGTAAAAACACACATATATATATAAATCAACTTATATATATACAAATAGAGCCTGTAATTAGTCCTATTACATACTAATTACAACTAGTTACAATCAATTAGGCATAAATAATTATCCTAATTTAGCAGGTGTTACATTCTCCCCTTGTTAAAGAAATTTCGTCCCGAAATTAGCTTGAGTGCACGGACGGTGCGTTGTCTGGGAAGAGATGTGGGTATTTCTGTCGCATTTGGTCTTCCCGTTCCCAGGTGAACTCAGGGCCGCGCCTAGAATTCCACCTGACTTTTACTATGGGAATACGACTCTGTTTCAATTGCTTGACCTCCCGGTCCATGATTTCCATAGGTTCCTCGACAAAATGAAGTTTATCATCGATTTGAATTTCGTCGAGCGGTATAATCAGCGTCTCGTCAGACAGACATTTCTTCAAGTTAGAAATGTGGAATGTGTTGTGTACGCTGCTAAGTTCAGCAGGAAGTTGCAGGCGATATGCCACTGGACCAATCCTTTCAAGGATTTCGAATGGTCCGATGTATCTAGGATTTAGTTTGCCTCGTTTCCCGAATCGAATAACACCTTTCCACGGTGCCACTTTGAGAAGTACCTTGTCTCCTACCTGGAACTCAAGGTGTTTGCGTCTCACGTCAGCATAGCTTTTCTGACGATCGCGTGCGGCTTTCAGCCGGTTTTGAATACCAACGATTTTCTCAGTAGTTTCTTGAATGATTTCTGGACCCGTGAGCTGGGATTCTCCTAACTCAGTCCAACAGACAGGTGATCGGCACTTACGTCCGTAAAGTGCCTCGAAGGGTGCAGCCTTTATGCTGGTATGGTAACTGTTGTTGTACGAAAACTCGCACAACGGTAAGTGATTTTCCCAAGAGGTACCGAAGTCAACTACGCAGGCTCGTAGCATCCATCGGTTTGCGGGTGATAAGCAGTACTCATATCCAGACGAGTACCAAGAGACTTCTGTAGCGATTGCCAAAAGTTAGAAGTAAAACGGCTGTCCCTATCCGAGATGATCGAGATAGGTACACCGTGTCGCGAGATGATTTCTTTGACATAGATGCGAGTCAGACGCTCCATCTTGTCGGTTTCCTTGATGGCCAGAAAGTGAGCAGATTTCGTGAGACGGTCCACGATCACCCAAATGGTATCGCAACCACTCGAAGTTTTCGGTAGTTTGGTAATGAAGTCCATGGAAATCTGTTCCCATTTCCATTGAGGAATTTCAGGTTGTTGAAGCAACCCAGAGGGTCTTTGGTGTTCGGTCTTAACTTTGGAACAGGTTAGGCATTTACTGACGTACAAGGCGATGTCAGCTTTCATGTTAGGCCACCAATACAACCCTTTGACGTCATGATACATCTTGTCAGATCCAGGATGTATAGAGTATCGAGATTTTGTGAGCTTCAGCCATCACCAAATCTCGCAAGTTTCCGAATTTGGGTAACCACACCCGGTTAGAGAAGTATCGAGTTCCATCGGGTTTGATTTCGAATTGTTTATCCAAGCCTCGCAAGGCTTCATTTTTCAAGTTTTCATCGTTGAGTGCTTCAAGTTGAGCGGTAAGGATTTGAGCAGGAAGCTCGTTACGAATGGTCATAGAAAGTGCTCGGACTCGAAGGGGTTTCACTCGTTCTTTTCGGCTTAAGGCATCGGCAACTACGTTAGCCTTGCCCGGATGGTATTTGATCTCGCAGTCGTAATCACTAAGTAACTCAACCCAGCGACGTTGTCTCATGTTTAGATCTTTCTGATCGAATATGTGTTGGAGACTTTTGTGATCGGTAAAGATAGTGCTTTTCGTACCGTAGAGATAATGTCTCCAGATTTTTAATGCGAAGACCACAGCACCTAACTCGAGGTCGTGGGTCGTATAGTTTTTCTCGTGAATTTTTAGTTGTCGTGAGGCATAGGCAATGACTTTTTCCCGTTGCATCAACACACAACCAAGTCCCTGGTGTGAGGCGTCGCAGTAAACTACGAAATCGTCGGTGCCCTCGGGTAAGGACAAGATTGGTGCACTGCAAAGTTTGTTTTTCAATAGTTGGAAGGCTGACTCTTGCTTATCAGTCCAATCGAACTTCTTATCTTTCTGAGTCAGTGTGGTTAGGGGAACAGCTATTCTTGAAAAGTTTTCGATGAATCGGCGGTAGTAACCAGCAAGGCCTAAGAATTGTCTCACTTCGGTTGGAGTGGTCGGTGACTCCCAGCCCTTGATTGCTTCAATCTTGGCGGGATCAACATGAATTCCTTGGCTGTCAATCACGTGCCCGAGGAATTGAACGGTTCGAATCCAGAACTCACACTTAGAGAATTTGGCATATAACTCTTCGTGTTTAAGAAGTCCTAGAATGGTTTTCAGATGTTGAGCATGTTCCTGCTCGTTGCGAGAGTAAATCAGAATATCATCGATGAACACAATGACGAATTTGTCAAGATATGGTTTGCACACCCGATTCATAAGGTCCATGAATACGGCCGGTGCGTTGGTCAACCCGAATGGCATCACTTGGAACTCATAATGCCCATAACGAGTTCGGAAAGCTGTCTTTGGGATGTCATTGTCACGGACTCGGAGTTGATGATAACCCGACCGTAGATCAATCTTCGAGTAAACACTCGATCCCTGGAGTTGGTCGAACAGGTCATCGATTCTAGGAAGTGGGTACCGATTCTTTATGGTTAGCTTATTCAGCTCTCGGTAGTCGATACACATGCGGAAAGACCCATCTTTCTTTTTCACGAATAAGACCGGAGCTCCCCAAGGTGAGGAACTTGGTCGAATGAATCCTCTGTCCAGGAGTTCCTGTAGTTGGTTAGACAACTCCTGCATTTCGGATGGTGCTAAACGGTAAGGGGCTCGTGCCACGGGTGCAGCTCCGGGCACAAGTTCGATTTGGAATTCAACTTGTCTAGGTGGCGGAAGTCCGGGCAAGTCTTCAGGAAAGACTTCCGGGAAATCCCGCACGATCGGAACATCCTCAAGTCGCTTCTCCTCCGACTTCTTCTCCGTTACATGTGCGAGGATGGCTTGATACCCTTTTCGTAGATACTTTCTAGTTTTCAGACAGGATACAATATTCAGATTCCGTCTACCGGTCTCCCCTTGTAGGACTAAGGTTCCACCGGAGACAAGAGGTATGCGAACGAGTTTGTCATGACAGATGATTTCAGCTCGGTGCTTGGACAACCAATCCATACCGACAATAATATCGAAGCTGCCGATCTCGACAGGGATTAAATCAATGGGAAAGGTTTCGTTCGTGAGGTTAAGTGTACAGTTGTGTATGATACTATCAGTCTCAATCAGTTTGCCATTAGCTAATTCAACAATGTATTTAGTATCTAAGGCAGTGGGAGTTATATCAAGTAAAGGGCTAAATTTCTCAGAAATGAAGCTTCTATCAGCACCGGTATCAAATAACACAGAAGCAGTAAGGTCGTTGAGAAGGAACGTACCCGTCACGACGTTCGGGTCTTGTCTGGCTTCCCCAGCCTTGATAACGAATGATCTGCCGCGAGCAGGGTTGTTGCTGTTTTTCAGCTTTGGGCAATCTTTCTTGAAATGCCCTGTATTTCCGCACCCAAAGCAGGCCTTTGGTGCATTAGTGTTGGGGTTGGGAATGTTGGTTCGACAATCCTTGGCTAGATGCCCGAACCGTTTGCAGTTGGAGCAAGGGCAAGAACCGTCATGGTGGCGGTTGCATTTGGGACAGTAGGGTCTGCTCCCGCTGTACCCTTTCTTCTCCGAAGTTCCAGATGAATAAGCCTTAATGTACTCAGGCTTTTTGTTGGAGGTTTGGTTGGATGAGTTGGGGTTACCTTCCCACTTGCGTTTGTTGTTTGTAGATGGGGTTGAAGTTGTACCACGGCGGACAGAATTTGCCGTTAGTTCATGGGCCATACGGATGGCGCTCTGAATAGTACCCGGTTTGGAAGAAGTTACCAGGTCTTGGAGTCTCTCAGGAAGACCATCAACAAATTTCTCGATCCTCTTGTACTCAGGATCGACCATGGTTGGGCACAGAAGTGCCAGTTGGTGGAAACGGTTGGTGTATCCGGTGATGTCATCACCCTGCATCTTGTGGTTCCAGAATTCCACTTCTAGTTGTTTCAATTCATCCCTGGGGCAATACTCACCCCTCAACATCTTCTTCAACTCCTCCCACGGGAGTTGGTAAGCAGCAGCAACACTCACAGTCTGGGCATAAGTGTTCCACCAGGTGAGTGCGGTGTCAGTAAAAGTACTAACGGAGAACTTAACCTTATCTCCCTCCGCACAGTTGCAGATAAGAAATACTGACTCAACTTTCTCGATCCAGCGTACTAGACCGATAGCTCCCTCGGTACCTGCAAAGTTTAGAGGTTTGCAGTTCTGGAAGTCCTTGTAAGAACAAGGTTTAGCAGTAGTGGTTTCAGCAGCATCGCTGTTTCTTGTGGACCCTGGCGGAGTATTCCGAGCCAAGGCTTCAGTAACAGCCTGGGTTATAAGGGAGGTAATCTGGGCATCTGTGTAAGTTCTTGACTTTGGCGGCATGACTCTTCAATAAAAGAAATGAAGATACATGAGGTTTTGTAGGAACTTGTAATTGTCATAGATGTAAATGTATAAAAGCAGTAATACATAACATCAACAGAGAAATGACAATTAATGTGAGTTGAAATAACAAGGTATATTTGATGGATAATGTGAGTTCAAAGATTACATTCTACAGAGATATTACAAAAGGTGTCGGGAATTGTTACATCCGACTAGTTTATAGAGTAGTAGTAGTACAAAAGCACCGGGAATTGTTACATCCGGTTGAATTACATAGGTCCTAATAAAGTAGTTGGTTGGTTACAAGATAAGGACTGATCTAATCCTGGTGTAGATTAATTTGTTCCATCAGCACAACAAGGCGGTCCACGGTTTCTGCCAGCCTGTTGGTTTGCCTGGCGTTGTCTTCAACCAAAGTCAGTCGTTGTGCTAGTGTTCGAGAGTGATCCTCAGTCTCCTGTGAACGCTGTTCACATTCCTCCAGTCGGTTCCTTACAAGTTCATCCGCACCTAATTCAGCGGTCATTGAATCCTGAATTATGCTTACAGAGAGATCGGTATCCTCTTGTTCTCGCTGAAGTTGGGATATGTGATCAAGTGCCTGGCGGAGCAGGTAGGTCATTCGGTGTTGTTCCAATTCAAGATTTTCGAGTCTTTGTTCCTGACGGCGGAATTGGGTAGCCAATACTGGTAACGTGAGATGTGCCGAGTTCTGAGAGTTATGTACAGGATAAGGGTTGGTTCGAGGAGACCTTGTGTTCCTCCTGGCTACTCGTGGGTTCCGTGACCCATGTGAGTGAGAGAGTGACGGATTAGGTGGTGTGTTTGCCATTCCTGTGGCAGTGTATAAGTAAGACGAGGCGAATATATGTAAGTATATAATATCCAACCTAGTGTCTAGCACATATCAAGTAATGGTCCGGTTCTCTCGTGGTCAGAGTCAACTAACGTATCCCCGTTCAACATAATCGTTTCAAACCTTACATCATTTTTCCTTAATTGTACATAGTTGATCAGGCTATGTTAAATTAAAGTCGTATGCTGTAATTCCTGAACCAGTCATGTCTAATAAGGAAATACTGCATAACGGTCATAGTCTAGGCCCACTAAATGCAACCTAGTTCACTATAACCTTAGGCTCTGATACCAATCTGTAACACCCCCGAAATTCACTGTTTTGCGGAAGCATAGTTTGGGTGTTACTAATCAATATACAAAGCACAAGATATACAGCAAACGACCTCTAAATGAGACGTTTTGTAAATTAGTTACATTCCATAGATATAATGTTTGAAAACTTAGTGTTTTCGTATACAAAATGTAGTTTCCCCTAGAGTCCACGCGTATAGCGGGAGATTCTATTACATAATCGTAATATACAAAAGATAATGCTAAGAATCTCCGTTAATGCAGTTGTGTTGAAATCATGCGACTCTAGCTAAAATCCTGGAGTAATCCTACTCCATCTGGGTACCTGAGAAAACATGCTAACAAGTGTCAACCAAAAGGTTGGTGAATCTCACAGGTTTGTAAATAATATCGGCTTTGAACACGAGATTTCATTAGTAGTGCCCGTAGGCGTAAAATCAGCCATTGCAATCCAGCAATCGAAAAATCAGTATTTGCAATCCAGCAAATGTAAATAAATAAGTTTATACCGTTGCCATGAGGCTCATAATCGAAGCTTAACCCGTAATAATATGTTTGCTCCCGTGACATGCTCGTAAGTGAGCAAGCATCAGTAACGAATAAGTTGTCACCCGTTTATACGTGTAAATCGGTACGTGGCAGCGCTACTGCCCCGGGTGGGGAGGGTCATTTCCCTAATGGATCCATTAACTACTGTTCGCGCTTAAGTCCATAACTAACGATATATGATGGAGAGACTTCTGTTTGTAAGTAAACTCATGCAATTCCGTTTGGTATAGTAAACAGTTTAGTACTTGTGTTCAAATAAAAGCAGTTGCAAGTTTCTCACCCCGTATGTAAAACAGTAAAAAGTGGGGCTGTAAGACTCACCTGAGTCTTTGCAAGTACGTTTATATCAATAAACGAGTAAGTAATATCAACCGTAGGTTCTCCGAACCCGTAACCTTCAAATGCCTAAACATATAAAGTTAAGTAAGTAGATGTCTCGCAAGACCATCTAGGCTAGTTGTTTACACAACTCATTATGTCCAAGTGTTTGTTTAGTAATCCGTTTGTAGTTTGAAAACAAATATGGCCCGTTGGTGACGGTTTGTAATAATGATTCAAAGTGTTATCATTTATAACGCAATTTAGTGTAATTGTAATAGAAAGTATGTTCTATGACGTTTGTTAAGTCGTATGACATAAGTATTTGAAATTGTGTAAGTTCGACACTTAGTAAAATCTGACTTTTCAAGGTTCTGGTCTGTGCGACGTAGCATGCGACGTAGCATGCGACGTAGGGTGCGACGTAGGGAGGTACGTCGCATGATGCGACCTTCGCAAATCAATGCGACGTAGGTGGCGACGTCGCTAATGCGACGTTGGTTCGGTTTGCGACGTAAAAGTCTACGTCGCTATGTGCGACGTCCGCAAGTTAATGCGACGTAATAGGCTGCGTCGCTAGTGCGACGTTGAGATATCTGTGCGACGTAGGCCGTGACGTCGCTAAATGCGACGTTGGCCACAAAATGCGACGTTTTGAGCTACGTCGCAGAAAGTCCAGCGTCTCTGCGACGTAGCGGTCTGATCGGAGTTTGGTGGCCGGAAAATCGGTCGAAAAGCTTCCGTTCGGTCCAAATCTTTTACCCAACCCATTTTTGGACATTTTAAGCGTATATAAACCATAAAAACGTAAAAATGAGTAAAAACGGAGAGTTTCGGGTTTTGTCGGGAACTTACAATTTGCCGAAATGAAATTCCGGAAAGATAGGAATGTAGATCGTGTTGTCGTGGTCACTTTTCTCCAAAAGAGTGGTATGATTCGGCGAGGTTTCGTGGTGTTATTTTGCGATTTAGTGAGGTGGTGGGTTTTGTTTATTTTGAAAGAAAACGGAGAGAAAGGGAGAGGAGAGATAAGATGATGATGATGAAATGAAAGTGGGGAGGGGGGGTTCCCCCCCTTTTTGGCTGAAAATCGGTGGGGTCCACCGAGTGGACTTCACCAAATTTCGTTCCCTGCGTTTCGAGTTCTGCGCGGTGTTCGTTTCCTCCGTCGTTTAAACGCTATATCAAGCAGTTATATTTTTAAAAGGTGACAGGAATATTTTAATGAAATACCTTGAAATTAATTATAAAAACATTCATCGAAGTATTAAAATTCTTAACTCGCGTTTAATACGTATTCGTTAAATTATTTAAAATGTCGTCGCGATATTATAATTAGTGTTTGTTCGCTGTGTATTTTATATAATAAAATACGTTCTCATTATTTAGGTAAGTTTCTGTCACCAACGTCAAAATAATTGTGTCGGACTCCGTCCGGTTAATTAGTACGATTTATCCAAATCGCGTAAAAACACACATATATATATAAATCAACTTATATATATACAAATAGAGCCTGTAATTAGTCCTATTACATACTAATTACAACTAGTTACAATCAATTAGGCATAAATAATTATCCTAATTTAGCAGGTGTTACAGGAACCGACCCCTTTTTATTGTTACTTTCCTTTTTCATTCTCTTTGAAGAACTCAAAACCAAACCCTAGCTAAACTTCATCTAATTGAAATCAATCATCAAGATTAGAAGAAATTGAAGTTGTGATTCTTTCTAAGATCATCTTCTTCCTCTTTGTTATCATTCTCATAGTGTTCTTCAAAGTGTAAGTTTCATTTCTTAATGAACTTATGAGTTTTAGGTCAAGTAAGGAATTGTTGAATTGAGTAATTCTTTGAGCTTATATGATGATTACTTGAGATATAAGACGTGATGTGATGATTATTAAGTGATTATATAGATCAAATTCTAGTTATTGAACTATGATTAAAGTGGTTAATAAATTGAATTGGGTTTTATGATTTTGGTGTGAAAATGTTATAATTTGATGTTATTGTTGTTGGTTAATGCTATCTAGATACAATATAATGTTGTGGTAGTGTTAGAAATCGTGGATAGCATGATTACTAGATGAAAGTTGTGTTTTTGGGATAAAGGTTCGTGCAGAGTTTATGAGTTGCTGCTGCTGTTGTTGTCTTGATGAACAAGCCGGCGGCTCTATGAGCCTAGCCGGCGGGTTACCTGTTAAGTTGGGGAAACCGGCGGGTCGAAAGACCTAGCTGGCGGCTTGAGACCCCAGGCCGGCGGGTAGATGGCCCTAACCGGCGGCTAAAAGAAGCTTTAAAAACTCGATTTTTCTCTGTTCCCTCAAAACCCCTTGGACCCGGCGGCTAAGTGGTGTGAACCGCCGGGTAGAGACATTAAGCCGGCGGCTTATTGGCTCAGTTCAGCTTTCAATTTCACTTGTTGATTTTGATAATTAAATTACTTGTTATATGTTATATCATTGATTAACCAGTAGTGTTACATGATGATAGTTATATGGTGATTAATAATATGTGAGTAGGAACTTATATTTGTGACGACGATTGTGTTAAGTTCTAGTGTTATGAATTGAATTAAGTTAAGTATTGATGACCCTGATTACTAACTTATATCTGGTTGTTGTATTCTCAGATGCGCAGAAGACTCAGTGATATTAGACTACTGAGTGGATGCCTGAGGTGGTCGGTGAGTGGATCTCTAATCCTCAGCGTAACTTGGTTGTAACAAGTTTAGTTACAACAAGTAACGTATTATTACTTTATTAGTTGCATTGATGATTATGTTGATAGTAATAATACTGTTGATATATTGACTAGTTGAATATGTGACTTGTTGATTACGTGATCACTTGAATTAATTTGGCCTTCGGGCATCAGTTGTTAATGAGGCAACGAGTTGTTGAACTGTTGGTTGGGCTAGTTGGTTATTGTGTGAATTACACTTGGTTTCTTGGCTTCATTTGTTGTGTGCTAAGAACCTGTGTTTGAGGATGATAACCACTAGCTATCGGTCTCGTCCGTAGGGCCATACGGATATGGTTGGATAAGTGTTCTTGGGGAGCCACCCGGGTATTATGGTAATCCCCAGAGCCGCCGATCCTCATTATGGTGTTGTTGATTAGTTGATGAGTTGTATTGTGTACTTGCTTGTTTAGTGTTAAGTGTTGTACACAAAGTTGTTGAGCTAAGTTAGGCTGTTGATTAGTTATCTGCTCACTTAGCGTTATGCTAATCCCCCACATTACCACTTCTTGCAGGTTTTGACTTTATTATTGGGTGGGCAAGAAGTTGGTCTAGAAGGAATGTTTGACCACGAGGCTCTACTCTGATAGTTGATTTGTATAAAATAATGTTTCATCCTGTTTTTATATAACACCTCGGCTGAAGAAATTATGGTTTTGAAAAGGTTAAATTTTATATGTTGATACAATGAAGTAAATTATGACTATCTATTTGGACTTACGCTTCCGATTTACTATATTTAAATGATTATAAATAAGGGGTGTTATACTATGCGTCTGAGGATTAATCCATAGAATTTCGTTACGTGAAATTTAACATGTATATGCAACATAGGTTTGAAAACTCGATATTCTGACTATAGCACAAATCGTGTATATTGTAAAAGTTTTTTTTTTTTTTTTTTTAATATGAATATGAATATGATAACATATGTTATATAAAAAGCTAGCTATTATTTAAATCAAAATAATTTTCGTTGATGTTACATTGTTGATGTGATATATACATCAATTCTAATTCTAAAATGTTTGCATTTGAAAGTGAAAACGTTGTAGTTTACTAAAATTAATAAGAAGAACCCTTATTTTGTCGACACAACATTATTTTACTATCCAATCGGGGAAATACATATGGATCATGTTTAAACTTAAATTATCAAAAACTTTAAGTTAGGCACTTTAATTTAATCAGTTTTTTGGCTTTTGAAATTATTATCTCGCATGACTTTTATTTATTTTATTACGTAGTGACGCGTTTCAAACTAAACCTCTTGTTTATATCAATCAACTTTTTCTTCGTCGTCATTCAAGAGTGAAACAAGTAACTCTTCTCTATTTTAAGTTTTTAACTATATGTTTTAAATAAGTCGTTCGCGTTCTTTGTAATTGTCAGTGGTGAATCGGTGATACATTAAGGGGCTGTTTACTTTTTTTCATATTAAGTGCTGTTTACATGTGATGTCTGTCTGGATAAATATGTCTGTTTATAACAAGTGCTGTTTATGTAAATGTAATTTTTGTTTTGACCAAAATGATGAACTTAAATGATATAAAGTTTGAATAAAAAATGACGTGTTCAAATTCTATTGGAGAAAAAATGT
Source organism: Helichrysum umbraculigerum (assembly GCA_949592205.1). NCBI lineage: Eukaryota > Viridiplantae > Streptophyta > Magnoliopsida > Asterales > Asteraceae > Helichrysum > Helichrysum umbraculigerum. The sequence continues at coordinate 120,897,518 of CATIUR010000003.1, read as the reverse complement.
TGAAAAAAATGTATATTTATCATTAAGTGCCTCTTTTTGGTAAGGGCTTCATTTTTCCTCCTATTTCAGAAACAGACATTTCTTTCAGATTAAGTGAAAAAGAAACAGCAATTTATCTGTCTGGATTAAGAAGTGTCTAGAAACAGACCATTAAATGAAAAGTAAACAGGCCCTAAGACTATGAAAAGTGGTAAATGTGAAATTCAGTGTGAAAAAAAGTGATTCACATTGTAAATTTCTGATGTGAGAATGAATGAATTATTTGTTTGATCCGTAAAATATAAAGATAAAAAAGGTAAAATAAGGTAACAAGAACAATGATGGAGAGTGGTCCGCACTACATCATGGATGAAAAATCATGTCATATTTTCAAGGGTTTTTCTAAACATAGCCCTTAGGGCGATCGTTAACACGCATAAAAGTGTTCTACAATAAAATAACCGCTACCCTAAAATAAATAAATAAATAACCGCCATGTACAATACTTTTATGCGTGTTAACGACAGCCCTTAAGGCTACGTTTAGAAAAATCCTATTTTCAATTACGACGACCGTTGCTCTAAGATAATGGAATATATATCTATAAAGGGTTTGTTAAAAACAACGAGTTAAAAAATACGGAGTAGTAAAAACGCTTTTGATTTTCATTTGTAGTCACTTTTGAACGTGTGAATTTTTTTTTCTCCCGCATAAGTGATAAAGAAGTGAAACACCTTTTTTTTTTTTTTTGTTGCAACACATAATATTTTGTAGTGTAACTTTCCTTTTGACATTAATTATATTATTCCATATTTTGAAGCTCAAATCCAAGATTTTTAACTTCATAAGTTATACGTGAAATAAAAGAATCAACCTTCTGCAATATGAGTGAATGTACGCTTAAGAAAACTATGAAGTGTTTTGTAACATACTTTAATTTATGTAAAGACGATATCCTATCTATATGAGAGAGTGATGATTTGTACATCACTAATTTTCATACGTATACTACCGTTATTGGGGAGTTTACTAAAACCACAATTATTTCTTACTATAAACCATGGGCAAATTCAATTTTTGCTTTTTAACTGTCGTATGTATCAATTATAAGAGGTCGTCATTGATCGTTTTATCAATGTATTATACTTTTAAAATCCCTATTTTATGTATTGAGTGAAATGAAACTACATACAATGATGTAAAATTTATTTGAATCTACGGTAGTATGAATGCCAAGTTTAGCAATATAGATAGATAGCCGATTCTGAATTTCTAGTGACTACATGAAGATATTGAAAACCACATTTATTAAATCAAACATCCAACAAATCCGTTACTAATAATAATATATGACATTTGCCTTTACTAAATTCAGAAGTTTGGCACATTTGCCAAACTATTAATCATTTATTAGTCTCAAAAACAAACTATCATGATTCATCAAGGCTTAAATTTAACTATTGCTATATGTTAACTCATTTCTTTTACTCTAAAGTTTACTCGATTCATATGAAATTTCCTCCCTGTTGTTATTTATGTAAATTAGTTGTACTAAACATGTTATTACATATATTCTCCCTCCGAATTGTCCCCCAACAAATTTTGCGAGAATTAAGATATATTGGGTTAATGCCATTTTTGCACTTACATTCAAGGTAAGTTTGATTGAATTTGTTGAAAAAAGTTAATATTGTACAATAATAAATGATGGTAAGGTAAAATGCAAAGTTTAACGATACTTATTACTACGTAGTTATTTTTTACAAGCGAACAATTATTTTCTTACAGATATAGATAGTAATGTGAAGATTTATTTTGAGACGCATGGAGTAATATAAGTAATATTATAAAAATAAAAAATTATATACGAAGTTGTAAATATAATTATACTCCGTATTATTTTCTCCGTTCACGTTACTGTGTAAACCAATAGAATTATTAAATTGGGGAATAGAGTAATGATACTACTAGTACTAGTATTATATTACTAATTACACGTGTTTAAGTGTTTAATTTCCATCAATAAAAAGAGTAGTTTTCTTTCGGCCAATGGATTCTTATTCCCGTGGTTTAATAATTAACCACCCCACCCCACCCCACCCCCAACTCTTCTTTATAAACCCCACTCCCTCCTTTCTTTCACATTCCCTCCAGCCACCGTCTTCAGCCACCGTTCTCCGCCGTGTATTAAAGAAAAAAAAACTAAAAAAATGGAATCTACAAATACTAACACAAACACAAGAAGGCCTTATATTGTTGAAGAAAACAATGGGCTTGCATCTATAACTGAATTAGAATATGGTTTATCACCATCATCATCCGCCGAAGATAACCACCGTGCCGGAAACCACTTGATCTCTAGACCACTTTACTCACCAAGAAAAGCAAGTCTTAGGAATCTTTCTTCATTTTCAAGATCTGGGAGGTTTTTTAATGGAAGATTTGAAGAACAACAACCTCATTTCTTGGATGCTTGTTTTCTTTGCAAAAAACCACTTTGTAACAGAGACATCTTTATGTACAGGTAATCATATTGATTAAAAAAAGTTTATATTTTTTTTTCATTATGTAAGTAGTCTATATGAATCATATCTCAGATGGGTTTGGATTTTGTGAATTTTTTCAATGAACAAATAAATCTTGAAAGCTATCATAGATCATACATCATATGGGTTTGCTCTGTTTTTTAGTTTTATATATTGTTTTTGGTTAAATTTGTTGGAATAAAAAAACAAACGTTGAAACTTTTTTTTTTAGGATTTGTAGATCACATCCATATGGGTTTGCTCTAGAATTCTATTTTAGATCAAATCTTTCTGAAGTTGCAGTTTTTGGATTATATTCAAGATGGGTTCCTTTTGTTTTTTGATTTCTGATTTGGGGATTTGATGAACTTGAATAAAAGGCAATAATATTTCATGAATTTTGTTTTTTCCTATTTTTTCTCATCATTTAGTGTAGTTTCCATCATAACTTTCCAAATCTGGATGATATCTCAGATGGGTATTTGTTTATTTCCATTTCTGATCTGTAATATTGATGAATCTTGCAGAGGGGACACACCTTTTTGCTCTGAGGAGTGTAGAGCAGAGCAGATTGACATTGATGAGGCTAAAGAAAAAAACAAGAATCTTTCTGCTTCAATGAGAGCTTTGAGGAAGAAAGGACAGAGTGAAACTGCTACTAACAAAACTTCCAAAAAATACCCTTTTCATTCTGGTGCAGTTGCTGCTGCTTAACCAGTAATTCTCACTTAATCAAGGGGTAAAAATGGAAAATTTTGTCTATTATACAAGTAATATGACAGTATCAAGTATGTGAGGTGAAAAAGAACAAGAATATATTTTTTCTCTTTTTTGCTTTTTTACCTTACTTTGTTTACCTCTCTATGGGTTTTTTACTGTGGTAAAAAATGCAACTACTAGTCTACTAGTATAAAGAAAAAAGGAACAAAAGGTTAAATATGGTGGGGAAATACCATCATTAACCAGGACGAAGGATTATGGTGTATGCAGTATAGTACAACTACTTAATGCATAAAGTTATTGTACTGACTTATCATGTGTAGTACATCTGAGTATATATGCCAAAATAGTACAAGTCCTTCGTCAACCATTTTTGTGGTGTGTTTGTCCCTTTCTATTGGTACCATTTTATTATTTTTGATGTTATTATCTTAGTTATTCGTATAATTTATGGGTGATGATAAATCCACCCAAGTTTTTGATAAAGACTACTCATAATTTATAAGCAAATTATTGAATAAAGTTGTCATGCTTCTAAAAAATTAAGAATAATTACTTATATTCAGCTACTGTTTGTCTAAAATGAAAGAAGTTTAAATATGGATGTCGTTTTCTATACAAAATAACAAGATTATAAAATATAGAATTTGTTCATTTAATGTTTGGGCTGAAATAAAATATTCTTTTGCGTGTCCCATGTGTTTACTTTTTATGTATAATAACTGAAGAACGACTTTTTAATGATCAAAATAATGGTCTAAATGTCTCTACGTCGTATTTTAAACTTTTTTTAGAGAATAAAAAGAGGAATAGCACATTTAACCACAAACATAGACTTTTTTTTTTTTTTTTAATATCCGAATAAAATGTTGCAATGACATAAGTTAATACGTTATTAAATTCTAAAATTAACACCTTAATGTTGAATACTGCAATGTGTTAACTAGCTACTGTGTAATAATTTGATAAGAATGGTGTAGTCGACATTATTGTAAAAATCGTGTATACATCATTAATCATCTCTGTAATAACTTGATGCATATCGGATGTTTTTAGATAAATTATACGTACACAATACTTTTGTGTATTTCGTGTTTTATACGATGGCAATGTACCTCGTAATATTCTTTTAGCAATTACTATATGTGAATTTGTGCCATATGTAACGCCTTCTAATATCTATTCCGAGACGTATCACTGTATATATACCGTAATAAAGTGTTGGCTGTGATACTCATCGATGGGGCGACAGTAGTTTTTCCACTTATTTTTATTTTCAATAATAAAGATGAAAATACATATATAATTAAGGGTAAGGTTCATAGGAGCAGACCCTTTAAGAAGGGCAGAAAATGCAGTATTTTGGCCAACCATAACGTGACACGTGTCACCTGCAGTCCCCCCTTTTTTTTTTCCGTTAGGGACTATTTTGCAATTTTGAAAAATTTAGGACCTACCCAAAAAATTGCCCAAAAATTTATCCAAAAATTCCAAATAAATTTTTTATTCAAAAAACATGATAATATACAAGATTCTGTACAAAAATTATAACCCCCTCATTCAGTAAACCATTATAATAATGATTCTTGACTCGGAAGCGTAAATTTAAAACATATAAAAGTACATAAGTTGTTTTCAAAACTTAACACATCACATTTATCAATCTATTACAACCATAATAATACCATAATGAGGTGTTATATAAATTCACCATTTTCTTATGGGAGCTGATAAATCCAAGGATACTTTTACTAAATTCACGGAAATATGTGCATAATCAGTTGTACAGTAAGCATTAAGAGTTGTACATTTCCGTGAATTTAGTAAAAATATCCTTGGATTTATCAGCTCCCTTTTCTTATCAAATCAAAATATATCAGAGTATACTCCGGTTGTCAAACATTCCATCATTTCCAAGAACTTCCTGCCCAGCCCAATATGTCCCATCAATTATAATCTGCAGGAAGGACTGTAGTGGGGTTAGCATAAAGCTAAGTGAGGAAATCAATAAACACAGTCCAACTTAGCATAACAAATTTGTTTACAATAAATAATCGTAAACAAAACATCACAGTAAATCAATGGTTCCTGGGGAAACCCTCAGCCAAGAGCACACAACCAGTATCACACAATATCAATGAGATAACATCTCAATACAATGATGATCGGTGATTCTTGGGGAAACCTTCAGCCAAGAATACTTACCGTACATATCTGTATGGCCATAACGGACGAGACCGATAGTTTGGTACTAATCTCATACGACCTAATTTCCTATTAACGATGAGTACAAGGAATTTCCTGTCGTCTTACAATAGTAACCAAACCCAACCATCCGGTTGACCTCAATACCATAATGCCCGAAGGCCAAATAACAAGTGATCACATATTCAATCAGGTCAACATATCAGACTAAACAGTCTATCAACAGTATTAATACTACTAACCATAATCATAATGGAAAACAAAAACAGTAATAATACGTTACTTGTTGTAACCAAACCTGTTACAACTAAATCACACTGAGGTTATAGATCCACTCACCGACACCTCAGTTGTCCACTCAGTAGTCTAATGTCACTGAGTCTTCTCCATATCTGGTAATACAACAGAATAACACAAGTTAGTCACTTGTTCCAATGTGGATGTAACATCATATTAATTAATCCGGATTATCAATCCAACATTCCATGGCATTGATTATACTTGATTCAAAGATTCAACCTTTTGAATTATTACTTAATCATGCCTAACTATTATGATGATCACTTCTCAACTATAATTCAAATGAGTTATCATTCACTTATAGTAAATTAACACAATACAATTCAAGATTATGAATAATCACCTTAAACATCAAAGTTCACAATTCCTTATCAAGTTATGATCATTATGATCACAACATCATCTTAGCCATCTTTAATTATCACTAATAACATGGTTAAATCTTTAACAAGATCATAAAATCAATACTCCTCATTAGATTAAGCTTATAAATCATAATTCATAAGCAATCAATTAAACCCTTAATGATCATATATCACTTTCTTTAATTTCTAGGTTAGGGTTTAGTCACAAATCATGAATTAAGCATCACTTAACAATTATATCATAACCACAGGCTTAAATTCATGATAATCAACTAAACCCACAACTATTATCATGATTATAATTCAATTACATAATTTCTAACATAAAGTTTCAATTACAATCATGAAACTAACATCAATTAACAATTCTAACATTGCTACAAGCCTCAATTTCATCTTAATCATCATAAGTTCATCATATACTGTGACACCCGTCAAATTAGGACTAAAAATTAGTGCCTAATCAAGTTTTAATACATGTAATTAGTTATGTGTTAAGCTAATTTGTGTATCAAGTATTATATATTGAATATATATATACAAGTATGTGATTTAATTAAATCGTACAAGTTTCAAATCGAATGTAATTCGGTTCAATTAAATACGGACGTTGATGAACAATTTAATTAAATAATATAACGTTATTTAATAACACTATTACATTCAAAATATTATTTGATTTAATAATATTTAGTACACAATTCGTATCGTACAATCAAGGGCTACGCGATTAAATATTAAACGTGCAGACAAATAAAACGAGTTAACGTTATATTTTTATAACGCAATTATTAAGTATTTGGTAAAATACTTCAACAAAAATATTGGGTAATTATTCGTATTTTAAAACTTATAATTAAACGCACATAAAAGAATTTAAACGTTTAAATGATCGGGAAAACGAACACCGCGCGGAGCACGAATGCAGGAAACGAAAAATGAGTGAAGCCCACACCCGTGGGCCCCACCCAACCGGTCAACAAAGGGAAGGAAACCCCCTCCCCACCCTCATTTCATCATCACCATCACCATCTTATTATCTTTCTCTCTCTTTTCTTCTTTTCTCTCTAAACTAAACCACACCACCATTATCAAAAATCACTAAATAACACCATTAAACGATCTTAAAATCTCGAAGCCCTTTGAAGAAAAACGTTGTGACACCCGCCAAATTAGGACTATTAATTAGTTCTTAATCAATTGTAATTACATGTGATTAGTTCTGTGTTAGGCTAATTAATGTATCAAAATATATATTGATGAATATATATGAATATGCGATTTGATTAAATCGTACACATCTCAAATCGAATGTAATTCGGTTCAATAAATACGAACGTTGGTGAAAGATTTTATTAAATAATATAATATTATTTAATGACACAATTATATCCAAAATATTATTCTTATGATATTTCGTATCATACAAACAAAGACTACGCGATTAAAACATTAAATGTATTAAATGCGCAAACAATTTAAAACAAGAATAAGTTATATTCTATAACTCAAGTATAAAGTATTCTATAAAATTCTTCAACCAAATTATCGGGAATTATTCATATTTTAAAATGCATATTTAAAAACAAATAATAATTAATTATAACGTTTGAATGATCGGGAAAACGAACACCACACGGAGCGAAATCGCAGGAAACGAAAAATGGGTGAAGCTCACCTCCGTGGAAATTCATTCAGAATTGCTTTCAACAAGCTTTCATCAGGAAACTTATCTCGAATTTCCGTTTCATCCAATTTATCCAATTCTGGATTTTCCAGTCTTGACAGATGATCTGCAGCCAGATTTTACGCTCCCTTCTTATCACGAATCTCAATGTCAAACTCCTGCAATAACAAAATCCATCGCAACAACCTTGGTTTTGCATCTTGTTTTCCAAACAAGTATCTTAATGCAGAGTGATCGGTAAAAACAACCGTTTTTGACAGGACCAGGTAAGAGCGAAACTTATCAAACGCAAAAACAACAGCAAATAATTCCTTCTCAGTCGTAGTGTAATTCTCCTGTGCACTCGTCAAAGTCTTGCTTGCGTAATAAATAGGTTGAAACTTCTTATCAACCCTCTGACCTAAAACTGCTCCCACAGCGTAATCACTGGCGTCACACATCAATTCAAATGGAAGATCCCAATTCGGACTTATCATAATTGGTGCGGATACCAATTTCTCCTTTAAAATCTTGAACGCATCTTGACATTCCTTTGAAAACTCGAACTTAGCTTCCTTTTCCAACAACTTGTTCATAGGACGTGCTATCTTTGAAAAATCCTTGATGAATATTCTATAGAACCCAGCATGTCCTAAGAAACTTCGTATTCCTTTAACATTTGTTGGATGAGGTAGCTTTGCTATGGCCTCAATCTTCGCTTGATCAACTTCAATACCAAATCTTGAAATTTTTTGTCCCAACACAACTCCTTCTCGTACCATGAAATGACACTTTTCCCAATTTAAGACGAGATTGGAACTCTCACACCTTTGCAACATCCTCTTCAGATTCATCAGACACTTATCAAAAGAATCTCCAAACACAGAGAAGTCATCCATGAATATTTCCATGCTGTCTTCTACCATATCATGGAATATTGCCATCATGCACCGTTGAAATGTGGCGGGTGCGTTACAGAGACCAAAAGGCATTCTCCGATAAGCGAAAGTTCCGAATGGGCAGGTGAAAGTAGTCTTGTCTTGATCATTTGCATCAATCGGGATTTGGAAGTACCCGGAGAATCCGTCTAGAAAGCAATAATACTCCTTTCCAGCTAGACGTTCGAGCATCTGATCAATGAATGGCAAGGGAAAGTGATCCTTGCGTGTCGCATCATTCAGCTTTCTATAATCGATACAGACCCTCCATCCAGTAACAGTTCTTGTGGGAATTAACTCATTCCTCTCATTCGCAACCACTGTCATACCTCCTTTTTTTGGCACAACATGAATGGGGCTGATCCATGGACTATCAGAAATCGGGTATATCAATCCAGAGTCAAGAAATTTTATGATTTCCTTCCTTACAACATCCGTAACCTTAGGATTTAATCGTCTTAATGGTTGCACAACTGGTTTGAAGTCAGATTCCATAAGGATCTTGTGCGTACAATATGATGGGCTAATTCCCTTGATGTCACCGATCGTCCATGCTATAGCATGCTTATGTTCCTTCAGAACTTTTAGCAGACTTTCTTTTTCGTTTGCTGATAGCTTGGATGAAATGATAACTGGCAAATCCGATTCTCCTTGTAGGTATGCATATTCCAAATGGGTCGGTAAATCTTTCAATTCTAACCTTGGTGGTTCTTCAAAAGAAGATTTACATGCCAACACCTCTTCTCGTGAGCAGGGAATCCCATGCATAGTGATGTGAGTCTCTTTCTTGACTAAAATACCATTAGTCTCGACTGATTCTTCATTCTCAGTCGGCTGATCACCTTCTACTTCCTCATCACTCTCGAACTCTAACTCCTCAAGCATTTTATCGAATTCTTCAATATCCCTAATTGCTTCTATGCTTCCCGTCCATCCTTCCAGAATCATGGGATCTAGATCTTCATCTTCCATGAGACTTTGAAGGAACTCTTCATCATCAGTCATTTCTCTGGCACTCACAAAGGAGCAAGTATCATCAACTGCAGCAGGATATCGCATTGATTTGTTGACATCAAACACTACTTCATCTTCTCCTAACCTCAGAGTGATTTTTCTATCATGAACATCAATCAATGCCCTTGCAGTGGCTAGAAAAGGTCTTCCCAAAATGATAGGTACCTTTTTATCTTCAACCATGTCCAGAATGATGAAATCACACGAAAAAACAAACCTATCCACTTTAACTAACACATTCTCTACCATACCCCTAGGATATTGAACTGATCGATCCGCTAACTCAATGCACATTCTAATTGGCTTTGGTTCCCCCAACTTAAGTCTGGCATACATAGTATAAGGCATTATTGATATGCTTGCCCCCAAGTCAACCAATGCATGAGTAAGGTCTAAACTTCCAATCAGACAAGGAAGGGTAATACTCCCAGGGTCTTTCATTTTCGGTGGAAGTTTATTTTGCATAACTGCTGAACATCTCTCGTTCATTGTCACCGTGGTTGCCTCCATCAGTTTGCTCTTATTGGTTAAAAGTTCCTTCAGATACTTTGCATACTTTGGCATTTGAGCAATGGCTTCCACGAATGGGATGTTAATGTGCAGTTGCTTCAGATTCTCTAGGAACTGGTGGTATTGAGCATCATCTTTCCCTCTTCTCAAAGCTGCTGGATAAGGTGGCGGCGGTGCATGATCCTTAGCATATTGCTTATCTCTTGCAATCTGTTCAGCCTCAGTGTCCACCTTGGGACTTTCCACAACTTCTACTTCCTTCTCTATCTGCGGTAGGGGTTGAGAAGCAAGTTTCTTCTTTGGAATGGGGTCTTCAAAACCCCTTCCACTCCGGGTGATTACCGCCTTCGCCTGATCCCGTGGATTGGTCTCAGTGTATCCAGGAAGGGTCCCAGGGAATCTCTCTTGAAGAACTTTAGCTATGTTGGAAACATCCCCTTCAATTTGCTTAATCGCAGCTCCTTGGTTTCTTAATGTAGCGTCGGTAGCATCCATTCTTTGTCCAGAGCTCGTAATGAATTTCTCATTGGAGATGAGAAACTTACCCATCATTTCTTCTAAATTAGCTTGCTTGTCTGAAGATGATGCACCTGGCTGCTCCTTGGTGAAAAATCCAGGTTGAGTTTGGCGAAACGGTCGCCCTCCATCTTGATATGGCTTTCTGAAAAAGTTTCCACCGCCCTGACGATATGGCGCTTGAGCTTCTCCATACTTGACTTCTTCAGTCTGTTCTCCCGTTCGCATCTCGGGGCAATCCTTTACTAAATGGCTTCCTCCACAGCTGTCGCATCCCACTTGGATAACATGGACAGTCTCAGTAACCTTCTTGATATCTCTGCCCATGTTGTCTAGCTTAGCGGTGATGGCTGCAAATCCATCGTCATCATTCACAGACCTCTTCCGTCTAGAAGTGCCATCATCCCATAACTGAGAGTGTTTCGCTTGGTCGCGAATGGCAGTCAAAGCATCACGAGGGACTTTCTTGGGAATAGGCCCTTGGGAATCCAGTTGCTGTCTCGTGGCACGATCCACTCCTTTATAGAAAATACTCATGACTTGCTGATCGTTCAGGTCGTGCTGCGGGCATTTATGCAATAGGTCCTTATATCTCTCCCAAGCTTGGTGTAGTGACTCATCCATTTCCTGCTTGAAATTTCTGATCTCGTCAATCATCTTTGAAGTTTTGGAAGGAGGACAGTACATCTTCAGAAACTTCGTGCGAAGGTCTTCCCATGTGGTTATGGACCCAGCTGGCTCGTTTTGAATCCATCTCTTTGCAGCTCCCTTGAGTGTGATTGGGAATACCCTGAGCATAACTTGATCGCGTGTGATGTTAGGAACGTTGAACATATCGGCTATCTCAACGATTTTCTCCACATGATCATTAGCATCCTCCCTTTCTTCTCCACGGAAAGGATTCTCCCTAAGCTCCTTGAGGATCTGTCCCTTGATTTCAAACTCCACATCTTGTGCAATTGCTGGCCTTACTACTCCAGTGCCACGGTCATTACGCATCCGACTCGAATACTCTTCGAGCGTGATGTTGGCGATATCTTCTGCCATTGCGTCTCTTGGGTTTTCCTGATTGATCGGAGGTTCGAATAAGGACCGAAGATACTCTCCAAAATCCCCCTCTGAATACGACGGAAGGTTGTGGTGTAAACTTGAGTTGGGTGGTACAGAAGCAAACCGTCTTCTCTGACGAAAAACTCTTTCAGGATCTTCAAAAGGATCAGTGAGATGAGGATTCCTTGATCGGGTCATAAACTTTCTGCAATATAATTCCCGAATCAGTAGAACAAGACTCTAAATGAATTACTTACTAAACAATCTTAAACACAAAAATATAATTCGAAAAAAAAAATAAATAAAACAGAACTAAACTTAAATAACAGTATACAAAGATCAAATTCCAATTAGTCAAATTAAAACAAACCGCTCCCCGGCAGCGGCGCCAAAAACTTGATGTCGTGTAAACGAGGCTTTAGTTTTAAAATGGAAAATACCTAACTTACTACACACAACACAGACAAGAATACCTGATCATATATAGTATAGCTCAGTAAGTCCGAGTCGAACACAGGGAACGGATGTCAATATCACAAATTGGAAATTGCTACAATTAATTAAAGCAGTAAAAGTGGGGACGTTTTAGTTCCGATCGAACAATTGATAAACAATTATAAAAGAAATGATTTATTAAATAAAACTTAATTATAAAATAAAGAAATAATAAAATAACTTAATTAAAATAAAAGATTAAATTCAAATGGTAAAAGATGTACAATTGCTTAGACTAGTTTCCTCATAATCCGATTATCACTTTACTGAATTGCAGATATGTGGATCTTATTGTGACATGACGAATATACCAATTATCCTTACAAGATTAATTGATTAAACACAATCAAGAAAGATATGAAGTTGTTTTCAACCCACTAACAGTTCAATTTAACGTTATCCACCGAATTGTGTTATGGATTAAAACTACACCGTTTATATGATTTACCCTTATAACTTGAATCAACAAAGTCTATAACTATTACTAGTTGTCATATTCATTGCCAATTCTTAATGATAATCGATCCTAGCCTATCAAACTCAATCTATTTAGTGATAATCATCAATTAAAACCAACAATCATCAATAATGACCAATCAATAAAGAACTCAATCATAAATCAATGGATCACCACGCTAGGTTATCATCAAGATTTAACAATTAAACATGAATCTTCGAATAAACATATAAACATTCATAAAAACCAAAATAATCCGCAATTCAATAATCAAATCATCATCTGAGTATGATCATCTAAACAATTGTAAATAAAACTTAGCCAATCATAATTTCACAAACAATCAGATTCAATATCATATTCATAATCATAATCAAATGAAAGATATAAACGAAATCGAACCGAAAATGTCGAATAACAATTAAAAGAACAAAAGCCCTTGATTCCTTTAGCTTTAATCCCTCCAAATGCCTCTGGAAAATGGGGTTTTTGTTGAGAGAATCGTCTGGAAAAGATGTGGTGAAGTGTGTGTAAAATGAGGGAAAAATAAAGTTTTTAGGGTTTCTGCCGAGGCGATCCATACGCCGTATGGAATTCCATACGCCGTATGGATTGCAAAGCCCATGGGTTTAACCCGCGTCTTCTGGCGGCCCGGCTCAGCTGATCCATACGCCTTATGGATTCCATACGCCGTATGGATTCTCAGCTTTTTTCACCATCGACCAAATTCTTCACTTTTTCTCTTTTTAACTTCTTTTCTTCAATTCTCGCTCGTTTTCAGCTTCTTTTCTGATTCAAGCTCCAGAAAATTCCTAAATGCAAATATGAACGTGATGCCAGCCCAACGGTCGGGTCTCTTTAGCTCACCTTGGGAGTGAACCGTCCTTTTCGTCAACAGGACTTAACCACCGCTTGGCTGGATCAGTGGGTTTTAAATTTCTAAAGAGCTGGGGCTCAACTTATAAATACTACCTACTACACAGGGTGAGTAAGCAGCAAGTATAACTCGAGGTCGTTCTTAAATCGGAGCGAATTGAAACGAAGCGATGCCAAAGATAGGGTTCACTTTTAGGATGGTTTTGTGCAAGTAGGTAGGTTTTTGGTGTTTTAGTTTTCTAATTTAATTAATTAACTACGTGCAGTAAAATAAAAGATAGAGGAGAATCGGTAGCTAGGTAGACAGATAGAGAATTGCGGCAGTTGAAACTTCGATAATCGGTTGTCGGGATGATGCTTATTATAAAGATAATTGGGGACATTTTCAGTTAATAGACAAATGCATTATGGGTGTAAACACTAGGTCCCTACTTATTCTAGTTAATTACCAGAATCCGTATGTCACTGAGCACCTAGGCTATCGTGATTCTGATCAGAACAGGCTGCTCAACCCCCCACACTGTCTTTTGGACCAGTGACCCTTGAAGGGTGCAGGAATAAGGTAACAGACTGCCCATTGGGTTATTCTGACCGTTCTTAACACCTAAATGTAAATGCCATCTCCTAAACATGTTCAGATCATTACTTTGTTATTCTAAACTATCAGTTTTGTAGAGTCTAGGGGTTTTAAGAATTCTGAACCACTGCTGGGCTTGACTTTCATCACTAGACTCATTCCTTACGTTTGACTGGCTTAAATACTTCTGTCATGATCTAGACTCTCCTTTGCAATCAGTCATTCAGCCCTAGGAACACCAGCGGTGTACAATGCATACTCATTCCACAGCGTACCACACTAGGCACCATTCACGATGTACTACACTTAAACATTTCCACAGATCCTTTGTAACCAGGGATATGTTGTAGCTTTTATCCCTAGGTACAGGTACGGTGTACTATGTCGAAATGTTTCCATAGCTTCAGTTCCAGGGGTGGACAGACGGTGTACTGTAACATTTCCACAGTTATATTGGTTCCTAGGCCATATTCTAGGGTCTCTAGGTAGTCCACAGTGTTGGCACATACGGCTATTTCTGGAGCTTCCACGTTGTACTCCACCAGTGGTGTTTCCAAAGCTATACTCAGTATTTCAGCCGAATTACAGTGACAGACACGGCTTCGTACTATAACACAGATAACTTCCTACTGTACCTAGAGGTGATCAAGTTCTAAGCCTAAAGTAGCAGTCACGCGAAGGACTGGAAAGGGTGATCCATAACTAAGTCTAGATGCATGATAAGTTTTAGACATAACAAAAATAACAATTCCCAATTATATAGTTTTAAAGATTAATTCAACATCATCCCTACGTCTAATTATCTACATTTCAACAACCGCAATAGCACACTACTCAATAAGCATGGCAATAACAGTAACATACATCATACAAGCAGGCAGAAATAATTCGGACATAGTATAAGTATGAAAAGATAGATATCACCAGTAAATTGAGCAGCGTAACGGCTGAAAAGAAAGGCAGAGTGTTGCACCAAGAATGCTCTTATTACACCGTGAATACAATACCAGCTTCCTTCTCTCTCTACTGCTAACCAACTAGCTATCTCTCTCTCTCTCTAGAGAGAGAAAACTCTAGAGAGAGAAACTATCTACTAAACTAACCTAGAGAGAGAGTAAAACTATAAAAACGTAAAGAAAACGAAGAGAATTGAAGTATGAGAGTGTTGGATGGATGAAGTTTTTTTTTCGAAAATGTGGAAATGAGGCTTCATTATATAGGCAACGCACAACCGTATCCGTAGACCGTATCCAAACCTTCAAATGCACAACCGTATCGCAAACCCGAATAAAAGTCTGATTTTTATTGACCAAACGCACGATACGGTTGAGCTAGGGCAAATACGGCTGAACTGGACCGTATACGGGAGAGCATAGGGTGAATACGGGAGAACACAGGCCGTATACGGCTGTGCTAGGCCGTATACGGTCTAGCTAGGCCATATACGGTCTGTGCTAGGCCGTATACGGTCTAGTTTGGCCGTATACGGTCTAGCTCTCCCGTATCCTGATTCCTCGGTTCTTCGTTCCTTCGTTCGGGCGTAACTTCTTCGTCGTTTATCCGTTTTGAGTGATTCTCGCGCTCACGGTTTCGTAATTTCCTAACGAAGAAAATGACATAAGTTAGAGGTCCTAACTCGGAGTGTAGCTCAAGATGCATTAAAATGAATGAACGGAGGTACGGTGAAGCAGTTTTGCCCTGTTTCTTACATTTTTCATGCCATTTTCAGTGATTTTACAAACATCGACTCCGTTTTGACTTAGTTAACAAAACTTTATGAATAATGTCCTTTTAAGTGTGTTTTAGTTAACTTTGTGCCTAAAATGTGGAAGATAACGTACGTAAAAACATGACTTTTTACGTGTTATCAAATATCCCACACTTAGACTTTTGCTTGTCCTCAAGCAAACTTTAAAATTCTCACCTGCTATAAGGTTTTGAAAAATCTGGTTTTGAGAATCTTTGACAGTAAACAACCAGAGATCAATCAATTTATCAAAAACTGAGTAAACCTTTTTAGAAAGCAAGCATCATTAAGATAGTCCCCCCTTAAACCTGAAATGTTAAGCTTGGCATACTTTCACAATTCTCGATGGATATTGTACATGACTAGGCGATCTCACAAAGGTGGTCACTCAATTCACTCAAAGTGTATCGGGTTTCCTATCATTGTAATCAAACGAAATCGCTCATAAAGCCAGTCATGCATTGCTTCTCATCATAGGCTTGATCAAGAATCGGATCTCCACCACTTCAATGAGAACGGTGCTAATCATCCCAAGACATTTTTCGGGTTTTTGAGTGGGTGATGGAACAAAGGGGTACGGAGGATGGTGAATTTTTTTTGGAAGTGAAAAAACGGGGTATTTTATTTAAACTTAGAAGTCTTAAAGTTATGAATCGAATTATCTAGACACTCTTTAAAACGGGAAACGCACACGAAGGAATTTTATTTATGAAGAAAGGTAGCTTTGATGACTTTCTTCTCGAGAACGCACGCGGAGTTGACTGATTTTCTGAATAGGCATTCTTTCGAGAATTTTAAGCACTAAGCTTTATTTTATTTTTTTGTGGGAATTTTTCGGAGATTTTTCTCTTTTTTTTTTTCTTTTCTTTTCTATACATTTTTCGAGAGATTCTGGACACTTTGTCCTTTTGACATCTCATTTTAACTGAGCTTTTCAGAAAAGGTGCCAATTTTTCGCACCTGAATTTTTGCTTTCAATAGATATATGATTTTTAACACACGCAAGATTTCTGAGAGAACACAGAGAGAAACTGAGAGTGTGTGAGACAAAAGTGGCAAGGATGCCTAAATAACGCTTTTCATAACTCCAAAATGTTCTAAGTTTAAAATTTTTGAAAAGGTGAGGGTAGGTGGTGAATGGTGGTTTTGAAGAAATGAAAGGTTAAGGCTCAAAGGGTTTAACTAGTGGATCTTCAACACTCACGAATGAGAGTTGGACGGGTTAGGCTTTAAAAAATTGGGTTTTAATCCTATGAAATGTCAAGGTCCTCTGACTGCACCTTCACCGCGTACGGTGCTCATTGGTGTGGTCTCGAAACGTATACCGAGAGCAAGTTCTAACTCAAAGCACATACATCGGCACACACATCAAACGAAGAAGTGAAGCATTAAAGATGAATGCTTTTATTGGCTCAAGTACCTCACTGCAAAAAGGGTGTATGTGCCTAGCCGTGCGATGCTCTTCAATTAACATTTCATTTTTAAGGGACTCGTATCTTAACTTATCTTACTTTCCAAAGCAGTTTAATCCATTTTTGGAAAAATCAATCTTTCTCAAAATTATTTAGAGTCAAAAATTTAAAAATTTTAGCACACATGAGGTTTTTAGAAAAATTTAAGCCAACTGAATGAGTGAAAACTTCACTGTCGAAGTTAGACTTGTTTTTAAGAAAGTTATACTTTGGACAAGCAATCAAAGTCAAAGAATACGGTATATCATACCGTGTATCCCACACTTAGAGGAACATTGTCCCTAATGTTCTCAAACTAAGTCTAAAATTCTTCTTTTTGGGAGGAATCCCACACTTAAAGCTTGAAAATATTTTGGAACTCTATTTCTAAGTTGGTTTAATTTGTGTGGGATTTATAATCCCACACTTTAGAATTTAAGCATGATGGGAAACACGGAGATTTATAGGCGATGAAAACAAATCATTAAGAAAGTGGAACGAAAAACTCCCCTAGAAAAGACTGAGATGTGTGTTTGAAGATTCTGATTTGGTAGGGTAGTTCAATAGGCTCGAATCAGGATCTTTGCGTGATTTGCGCGTCATCTCGGGTTCTCCTTGGGAAATTTTTATAGTATCTACTGCTCTCTATTATTCGCAAGTAACCTAGAAATTAACTAAACAAAACATAACATAAGTAAAATAATAGATAAACGATAAGATAAGATAGATAGGTGGGTCCAACCAGATCACAGGTTGGGACCATAACCAGTCTGCAGCAACAGTTAATACAGTTATCCCAAATACTAGTAATAGAGTAATACAGTCATCCAACATAAATGATAGTGAAATAAGATGAGCTCAAGGTCGAGGAAGATCCTGGTTGGCTGGTGGTCCATGAGCTGGAGGTGGCATGGAGCCATAAGGTCCAGCACGTGAAGCAGAGTGCTGTCCACTCGAGGCTCTGCGGGAGACTGATGCTGAAGATGAACTGCGCTGTCTACCTGATGCTGGTGGCTGGATCGGGTACAAATGGAAGTTGGGATCTAGTCCCATGTCTGCAATCTCATACGATCCTAGAGAAGTACCAAGCATCTGGTACGGTGGAAGCTCATAGGATGGCACTGGGTTGCTCTGAAACATCCCTGTGAGTCCTGACAAAGTAGGCAAAGCAGCAGTAGTCATGTCTGGCATATAGTCAGCCTGAACCTGAACCTGATCGTCAACCTGCATGTCCTGTCTAAAACCTGACTGACGTGAGTCTGTCTCTGAAGATGTGTCTGATATTGCTGACTCAGCTGGTCCTGGACGGGTCGTGGCACGGGAGGATGGCTGCCCAACATATGGGATATGCGGCATATGTGGTGTTGCAGTGTGCACAGAGAAAACCGGCTCAGCCGCAGGAGTAGTCCTGGTACGGCGGGCGCGAGGGATCTCGATGGGCACAGTGCGGGTGGAAGATGTGGGTGGTATGGTAGTGTAAGGAATGGTGGTAGTGGATGGTGTCATGGAAAGTGGGTGTAGTGGCATGGTGTGGTAGTTTGGTGGTCGTGGGCCGCATACCCATGTAGGGCGTGCAGGTGGTGGGAATCCAAACTCAGCAGCGAAATATGTGTCCTGTGTGTAGTGTGAGTTAAGCATACCCAACATACCGTACATGAGCTCGGATGTCACCGGATCTCCCCAACCAAACTCTTGAGCAGGCGGTATCAGTGGACTCTGTGCCTCAGCAGCGGCAGTCTCTCCCTCCTCTCGCTCATGAGCAACAGTGGTCCTAGGCTGTCGGTGGACTGTGCTGTCATCGAACTCAAACCTAACACTCTTGCTCCTCGGGGGTCTCAGATGAACTCCCGGAATGATCTCACCTTCCTTCCATCTAATCTGCCCATCAACATCCTTCTCTAGCAACCATACTTTGACCATGTAGTTGATGTTATACGGCTTAGATACCCTGTTCACTACTGGTGTCAAGTTACAGATCACCTCCTCAGTTAACAGCCCCATTCTCTTAACTAACTTAGTGATTACTGCTCCCATGTAAGCAGACTCTGATTCGGTGTATCCTGACTCAGTGAGGATCCTATCAGCAACTATATAAGCAACATTCACGTGCTCCTGCTCTATAATGCTCTTGATAATCAGCAAATCTTTTACTCCAACCGCTCCTTTGGTCTTTCTTTTTCCTCGAATGCTACATGCAAGGAGGTTGTGGAGAACCTGATGGTGCTTATCAAGAAAACTGGTGGCCTTGACATTAGACTGAAATTGATTTCCAGTTAATTCTTGCCAGATAGCAGTGTGGTCTCGCTGTTTCACCTCTCTGTTTGCCTTCAAGAAGAACGGAGTAGTGACTTGATACTCAGTGTATAGCTCAAGGTGACTAGCAAAAGTTGCCAATGACATTTGTTGAGGGTTGCCCAAAAAGTTGAATCTGATCATTCGGTCATCATTTAGTTTATCGGTTGTCTTGTCAAACTGGAAGGTAACCATGAATTCAGCAACTAATTCCCGATAAACATTTTCCCTAATCTCAAACAGATTCTTCCAGGCTCGCAGATTTCGCTTCCCTTCCTTGAACATAATCAATTTTTCAAAACCTTGTTTTAAACCAATCTGCTCCAAGTCTTCCCACACTATGTACCTATTTTCCCCTAAATCATGTTTTAACCATGTCTGAAACTTTTCCCGTATCTCTGGATCTTTGATGGATTTCCTGATATAGCGAGGAATCTCAGCCATCTGTAAATAAGAGAAAAACAAGAACATAGTGAATTACCAAGAATAATCACAAGTTTATGGAATAGTTCATATTTTAGATTTTTAACGAAAATTCGAAATGTGGGCTTTAGAAAATGAGCAGTCCCAAAAACCTGTAATAACTAGTAATACCACCAAACTCAACTTCCAACCATCACAAGAAACTTTGGTTTACAATAATAGGCTATTAGGTCTTTAATGATTTCTAGAAGACAAGTCAAAAGACTACTTAACCATCATAAGCATGTATGATATAGATTTAAGTTTTAATCATGTAATTACCTTATCATGGCAAGCATAACCTATTACCGCATACTAACTATCATGATTATTTGAGCAAGTATTTAGCATTTTTAACCAAATCATGCAAACAAAGCTTCTTTAGTTGACTTTTGTATTGTTAAATTGGATCTTTAAAAGTGATCATGGCATTTTTTATTTTTTTTTACCTTAGGATTTTTAAAAGTTGTTGTTTTTAAGGAAAGCGTAGCATTAATTCAAGACTTTCCATAATACTTTCAAAGATACAATTTTACAACACCACCATGACTCTTTAACTAGAATGGTTACTAGTATTACTAAAATTTGAGCATTTTACCAAAGTAAGGTTTCCTTTAGTCATTTGCCCAATTCATAGTAATACTAACTTGAACTAGCAAATCAAAGTAAGGCATTAGCATCAACTTAAGCCAAAACATCATTTAACCAAGAGTTTTATTTCAAAAATGGAGACGTTTAATCAAAAGTCAACGTTTCATGCTCACTTTAATTTGCTAACTTAACCATAACACGTATTTAACCGCAAATGAAGCAAATGAATAAGCTATACTAATCATATTAAGCACTAATCAATCAACAAACAACTTATCATAAGCAATTTAATCATCGAATGGTCAAAGTGGACTAACTAGCCATAAAAGTCAAAGAAAAGTCAACTTTCAAAAGTCAAACATCAAATCACTTCAATCTAACTAGTAATGCTAGTTCCTACATCATCCTATATCATCACTAAGCAAGAATCAAAGCTCAATTTCGCAATGTAAAGCACAAATCTTCAAAAACTAACTTGAAACCCTAAGTTAACAAAGTTAGAGAATTTTGGTGGTTAAAGCTTGGATCATACCTTAATGAAGATGCAATGATGTTAAATGAACTAAAAATGACCTAGATATGAAGAGATGTGGCTTGATTTGAGCAACAATGGTGAAAAATGGTGGATTTGGTGTGGGGGTGGTGAAACCGTCGGCCAAGGAGGGGGAAGGAGGAGAAAAAAAAATGATTTTTTGTGTGTTTTGACTTTGTTTGACTCATTCCCCATCTTTTTATCTCCCTCTTTTTTTCCATTTAAGGTAAATGACCATTTAAAATGTGATTAAAGGATGTTTTGGGGAATTCAAAACTTAAGCCAAATGATTTTAGCAAAAAGTCTAAAATTCCTGTAGTGAACTGCGTGCAACAAAAATGTTGGTTTTATTTAAAACGGAAATGAAAAACTACTTAATAAAACAAACGATATTTTTGGTTTAAAATCTTGACTCTTTTTAAATCCAAACAATTTAAAAACTTTCTAAAAATATTTGAATTTAAGAATTTCACGTTTTTAGAAACTGCGCAGATTTTGCGGAGACAAAGATTTTAAGAGCTTTTTGATTTTTCTTAAGAAACGAATTAAACTAACATATTTTTAACCTAAGAAAATTATTTTAAAGACTTAATTAAAGATTTGGGTTGCCTCCCAAAAAACGCTTGGTTTAAGTCTGTAGCTCGACTATTGTTCCAAAACAGTTTAAAGGGGATTGCTTGAAAGCAATCTTGAAGTATAGCGAGGAATAAAATCACAGTTTAGAATGTTAATGACATAATCAACTAGCTCGGCAGGGTGTGATGAGAAATTTTCGAATTCGCTAAGAATCATATGTTCTTTCCGGCCTAATTCTAGCAGATTATTAACAAACTTGTTAAATTCCTTTCTAACTTTCTTTTTACTTGAAATTCCCATTCGCACACCGCGGTCTATATTATTAAGATCGTGAAGAAGATTTCCTAAAATTCTCTGAAACCTAAGTTCCTCTTTTGAGTCGGGATTACCATATGTAGTTTGCACTGCAATGGCAGTATCCAAAATTAGAGATCTTTGAGAAACGGTGAAAGGGAATTTGGATTGATCGAACAACGAAGCGAGTTTAACGTGGATATCTTTTCTTTCAGCAAAGAAAGCGGCTTCTATCTTGTTGTCGTCTGCTCCAGGAAATATTTCTTGCAACTTGGCGATTATATAGGCGGCAGGATCTACGAAAAATGGAATTTTTCCAGAAATGACGAGAGTGATCGCGGGATCTTTAGAAGTTAATAGCTCAAGCGTATTTATCATAGCTGCAACATGACGATTAATCCTGTTTTGAGAAACCGGTTGATAATCGGTGCAAGCAAATAGATCCATGAGGCGATCTATTTCTGATAAAAGCTTTCGCTCTTGCTCTCGATATCGTGTGAAGATACAATCTTCCTTTTGGGTCGGAAGACAGTGGAGAATACCTACGAGTATGTCAATCCTTAAGATGGTTTCTCTTTGCTCGACTGAGTAAGGAAAATCAGACATATTTAAGTGTAAGGCAAATGCTTTGCATACATCCAATCTATTACCAGGATCAAAAGAGTAACCAACGTATCGGATTTCATCACCATCTGAATCTTTCGGTATTTCCTTATCTATAACACGATAAATGGTGTACGAAGGTTCCGGTACGAGGTATACAAAAATTGGTGATTTTGGAAGATGCTCATGAATATCCTCATTCCTTATGGGGATTCGTTCTTCTTTGGATGAAGAATGAAAGGGTTGAGGGTTTCCGTGAACATTATCGACAAAATCAGGGAATCTATGGATATTTCTAAGGAATGTTTAATCTCAGGCGCAGGCAAAACCTGATAGCTTGGAATGCTAGAAGCAGAAGTTGAGATCTTCTGTTGAGATTTATGGGTTCCTAAGTCAAGATCTAAGAGTTTCCCTAAAGTTCTAGAATCGTCGTCTGGTCCAGCGGAGGCTTCTTCCGGTGATGAGTGAAAGTCGGATTTCAACTCTTGTTCCAAGTGGTTGAAGAACTCAGCATCGTCCATAGTCGTCATTTCTTCGGTCGTTTTACTGGCGAATGGAGAAATGGGATAGGAAGGCGGCGAATCGTAGAAAGATATTTTTGAATTTTTTATTTTATTCTAAATTAAGCTAATTTATTTTAAAGAAAGTAACTTTCGGATAAGTTGAAGACAACCTATACGAAAAGGATCTCCTAAAGGCTTATTCTATCTAAGGCGACTTCAGAATCGTAACGCTCTACGATCCCCGGCAGCGGCGCCAAAAACTTGATGCCAGCCCAACGGTCGGGTCTCTTTAGCTCACCTTGGGAGTGAACCGTCCTTGTCGTCAGCAGGACTTAACCACCGCTTGGCTGGATCAGTGGGTTTTAAATTTATAAAGAGCTGGGGCTCAACTTATAAATACTACCTACTACACAGGGTGAGTAAGCAGCAAGTATAACTCGAGGTCGTTCTTAAATCGGAGCGAATTGAAACGAAGCGATGCCAAAGATAGGGTTCACTTTTAGGATGGTTTTGTGCAAGTAGGTAGGTTTTTGGTGTTTTAGTTTTCTAATTTAATTAATTAACTACGTGCAGTAAAATAAAAGATAGAGGAGAATCGGTAGCTAGGTAGACAGATAGAGAATTGCGGCAGTTGAAACTTCGATAATCGGTTGTCGGGATGATGCTTATTATAAAGATAATTGGGGACATTTTCAGTTAATAGACAAATGCATTATGGGTGTAAACACAAGGTCCCTACTTATTCTAGTTAATTACCAGAATCCGTATGTCACTGAGCACCTAGGCTATCGTGATTCTGATCAGAACAGGCTGCTCAACCCCCCACACTGTCTTTTGGACCAGTGACCCTTGAAGGGTGCAGGAATAAGGTAACAGACTGCCCATTGGGTTATTCTGACCGTTCTTAACACCTAAATGTAAATGCCATCTCCTAAACATGTTCAGATCATTACTTTGTTATTCTAAACTATCAGTTTTGTAGAGTCTAGGGGTTTTAAGAATTCTGAACCACTGCTGGGCTTGACTTTCATCACTAGACTCATTCCTTACGTTTGACTGGCTTAAATACTTCTGTCATGATCTAGACTCTCCTTTGCAATCAGTCATTCAGCCCTAGGAACACCAGCGGTGTACAATGCATACTCATTCCACAGCGTACCACACTAGGCACCGTTCACGATGTACTACACTTAAACATTTCCACAGATCCTTTGTAACCAGGGATATGTTGTAGCTTTTATCCCTAGGTACAGGTACGGTGTACTATGTCGAAATGTTTCCATAGCTTCAGTTCCAGGGGTGGACAGACGGTGTACTGTAACATTTCCACAGTTATATTGGTTCCTAGGCCATATTCTAGGGTCTCTAGGTAGTCCACAGTGTTGGCACATACGGCTATTTCCGGAGCTTCCACGTTGTACTCCACCAGTGGTGTTTCCAAAGCTATACTCAGTATTTCAGCCGAATTACAGTGACAGACACGGCTTCGTACTATAACACAGATAACTTCCTACTGTACCTAGAGGTGATCAAGTTCTAAGCCTAAAGTAGCAGTCACGCGAAGGACTGGAAAGGGTGATCCATAACTAAGTCTAGATGCATGATAAGTTTTAGACATAACAAAAATAACAATTCCCAATTATATAGTTTTAAAGATTAATTCAACATCATCCCTACGTCTAATTATCTACATTTCAACAACCGCAACAGCACACTACTCAATAAGCATGGCAATAACAGTAACATACATCATACAAGCAGGCAGAAATAATTCGGACATAGTATAAGTATGAAAAGATAGATATCACCAGTAAATTGAGCAGCGTAACGGCTGAAAAGAAAGGCAGAGTGTTGCACCAAGAATGCTCTTATTACACCGTGATTACAATACCAGCTTCCTTCTCTCTCTACTGCTAACCAACTAACTATCTCTCTCTCTCTAGAGAGAGAAACTATCTACTAAACTAACCTAGAGAGAGAGTAAAACTATAAAAACGTAAAGAAAACGAAGAGAATTGAAGTATGAGAGTGTTGGATGGATGAAGTTTTTTTTTCGAAAATGTGGAAATGAGGCTTCATTATATAGGCAACGCACAACCGTATCCGTAGACCGTATCCAAACCTTCAAATGCACAACCGTATCGCAAACCCGAATAAAAGTCTGATTTTTATTGACCAAACGCACGATACGGTTGAGCTAGGGCAAATACGGCTGAACTGGACCGTATACGGGAGAGCATAGGGTGAATACGGGAGAACACAGGCCGTATACGGCTGTGCTAGGCCGTATACGGTCTAGCTAGGCCGTATACGGTCTGTGCTAGGCCGTATACGGTCTAGTTTGGCCGTATACGGTCTAGCTCTCCCGTATCCTGATTCCTCGGTTCTTCGTTCCTTCGTTCGGGCGTAACTTCTTCGTCGTTTATCCGTTTTGAGTGATTCTCGCGCTCACGGTTTCGTAATTTCCTAACGAAGAAAATGACATAAGTTAGCGGTCCTAACTCGAGTGTAGCTCAAGATGCATTAAAATGAATGAACGGAGGTACGGTGAAGCAGTTTTGCCCTGTTTCTTACATTTTTCATGCCATTTTCAGTGATTTTACAAACATCGACTCCGTTTTGACTTAGTTAACAAAACTTTATGAATAATGTCCTTTTAAGTGTGTTTTAGTTAACTTTGTGCCTAAAATGTGGAAGATAACGTACGTAAAAACATGACTTTTTACGTGTTATCAGATCGAAATGAGTATCGAATTCAAATCAAATACATAAGAAATTAATCAAACTAAGGGGTAATTAGTACTATAAAATAGCTCATTTTGGCATTCATCAGTATATTTTGTACAAGTACTCATGTACTGAAATCTCTCATTTAAATCGAACACGAGCTATGTACAGCTTTAAGTGTTGTAAACATTTTTTATATTAAATATATTTTGTTAAAACGACGCATATAGAGTCGTTTGCTATACATCTATGTGCTTTGATTTTTGATTAGTAACACCCAAAGTATGCTTCCGCCAAACAGTAAATTTGGGGGTGTTACAAACGTTCACCTCATCTCGATCTACACTTCCATCTTTTCGGATTTCTCCGGCGTTAAGTTTGTAAGTTTCCGACAAAACTCGAAACTCTCCGATTTCACTCATTTTTACATGTTTATTGTTTATATACGTTGATAATGTCCATAGAAGGGTTGGGTAAAAGATTTGGACCAAATAGTCGCCGAAAAACACGTTTTTGGCTCAAAAATCCGTCAACAGCCTTAAGTGTCGCAGAGACGACTGCAGTATAGCGTCACTTCGTGCGTCACTTAAGTGACGCATTGAGTGTCGCTAAAAGCCCTAATCTCGCGTCACTTGCTTAAGTGCCGCATAAAACCCTCTTTTCCGTCACTACCTAAGTGACGCATTTTCAATACCCGTCACTGATGACCGACACTTATATCGTCACTTGTCTAAGTGACGCCTACAATCACAATCTGATTCCAACCGACACTTATGCCCGTCACTTGTCTAGTGACGCCTAACTCCATTTCCCGACACTTATAGCGTCACTTGTCTAGTGACGCTATCAAATCATAATACAAAATTTCATGCGACACTTCTTGAGTGACGCCTAAAACCTAAGTGTCGCTATAAGTGACGCATAAAACAGAATGTTTACAACTCATTTTTACTAAGTGTCGAGACCCAAATTTTATCACTTGAATTCACCCAAATTCAGGTCCAGATGCGTTTTATCACTTGATTTCACCTCATTTTTACCCGGACGAGGATTGACCCCAACCAGGGGCTCTGCCTTTGGACCCCGCCAGGGGCTGCCGCCCCTTGGACCCCGCTACCAGGAGCGCTGCCACCGGACCCCCGTGACTTAGAGTTTGTAGATACATTTCACACCAAGTGTCAAACTTGTACAACTTCAAACGCTTTTACGACACGATTTTGCAAACAAAATGGAATATACTTTTCAAGTATAACACTTCACAATCAATGTGATAACATCAATGTTATTATTACAACTAATCACCAACGGGCCGTACACGTTTTCAAATACTCAATTCAATCAACCAAATCTTAGTAATTTGGACAAGTCAATCACCAAATCGGGGTAATTTGGACAAACAACTACAATGGTAGTCTTTCGAGATACCTAATCAATTAATAACCATCGCGTGTCATGGAGACCTTCAGGTTGCAAGTCTTCGGACATCAATTCAAGGCTAATCAATTCAAGTTTATTTAGATAAACACTCAAGGCTCAGGTGAGTCTCATGGCCTCCATTTTACTGCTTTTCAATCAGGGGTGTGATATTATTGCTCGTTTTGTTTTACAAGTTGAACGCAAGTACAAATCAAATCAAATACTACATGAGTTTCAAGCTTATCAATTTAAAGCCCTCCATAGCATAGTCTGGTAATACGTAGTAGCGTGAATGTTAGTATATGATATTATATAGGATTGACAATCCTCGTCCAGGTTAGCACGCACTAACTGGTCAAACAGACGTATTAGCATTTGGGAAGACGAGTGTAGATTAGACACTCGTAGGAGGCATTCAAGTTAGGTTTCCTTAATTGGACCTGATGAAACGCCCTGAAAATCTGAACAGTTTTTTTATTTATTTATTTCTTGTTACACTTTTTACTGATTTATTGTGGTCCCAATACTTGGTTATTATCTTACACTTCAATTTAAAATAGAAAAATGATCTTCCCTGGAAAACAGCTGAATCCGGTCGGATTCACAGGAATCCGCCGGATTCCCTATGCATTCAGACTCAACTCGTGGACAGAACTGAGATTTAGGAATACGGTCTCGGAATCCGCCCGGATTCATGGCAATCCGACCGGATTCCCTTGAATCCGCCGGATTCCTATGATCTGCAGGCAAATCCTGGACCTGCACTATTTTATGCCAAAAACCGAACTTTGAACACACATATCTTACAAACGACTAAGAATTAAAACATGAAACTTTGCAGGCACTTTACTATAGTCAAAATGAAACTTTCTATTTTCGCACTTGTTCAAATTTCTCACTATATCGGGATTTGGACATATAGGTCAATTTCGGCTAAAATAATCCATTTTGGTAACATACTAAGTCTCAAACCATAGAGACTTAGAAGCTGAGCTTGTACACATACATTTCTACTATCAAAACAAACTTGTGAGGCTAATCACCATACTCTTAGCCCTTCCCTAACTCAAATTGACCTATAGGTGATATTGAGACCCCTATTGACCCATTTTGACCCACTGATCCAAAAGGGCTAATTTGACCCATTCAATGGCTAAACACACTTCAAAATTGACTAATAATATCATTGACTTTCTTTGTAACTTTCAAATATGCACATAACAAAATGTCATTTCTATTACAACTTACAACTTAACACATTCTAAAATATTATCTACCAATCTTTCACCACTTGATACTATTACACATAATCGATCTAATCATTACTTTCATGACCAAAACATGTCAAAACGTTGTTTGGGCGATCTTTCAAGGTTTCAAAACGATAATTTAAGGAGAAAGCTTGTGTAACTTACAACAAGCTAGCAACTCCACTTCTAGCCTTTTGCAATATCTTTACCTCTTCCACTTTCACTTGTACCTACAACATAACTAAACTAATTAAGCAATTTGCTTAGTGAGAATATGAAATCTAATCAATACAATGCATTATTAACATAAGGCAAATAATGGACAAGGTAAGGAACTACTTCCCTTTTTCTTGCAACTTCACGTTCACAATTCTAATCATATGTGCACATAGCTAATCAATATTTGGCTAACATAAGTTAACCACTAATCGTACAAAGCTAACCTTGGTTAGCTATTCTAATCAAAATATGGCTAATAAGCATTAACCATTCTAATCACAAGCTTTCATCATAATCATGATATAATCATAAGCTAATCACAACAAGTTACATGATCATGATCTAATCAATTCATAAACTCACCTTGGTTTGTAGCACAAATTGAAACAAGATGATCAAATGATGACAATTCTTCTTTAGCACCTATCACATATACACATGGCACATAATCAACAACTAATCCACACTTTTAATTACTAATCATCTATTTCTTTCTCCCCCACTTGAGATTTACTAATTTCACTTTAACCAACTAACTAATTTACTTATCATGATCAAAATCATTGTTTTATTATGAATTTAACTATTTTCTAATCACTAATTGATTCTACTAACATATCAAAATCATACTATAAACTAAAACATAGGATTCATGAAAAATCTCATAAACCTCATGAACACTAATCATAACCTATCACTTCTAATATGAAATTAGGATTCTAATCATTGTTCATATGTTATACTAACACTAACTAATCAATTATAAACCCTAATTTCGGATTAATTCATATCAATTAACTAAAACCCCATAAAACCCAAGTTCTAGGGTTTTGGAGAAAGAAGAACAACTTACAAAGGTTGAAGAAGATGGAGAAGATGATGATTCTGAGTTCTAAAGCTTGAATTGAAGTTTAATTTGAAGTTTGAAAGTTGATTCTTACTCCCTTTTGTTCTCTGCGATTTTTCTCTGTATATTGATAAGTTCTGGAATGTTTTTGAGATCACAGGGATACTACACGTATCTATACTTATATCTTTTATTTATTTACTACACTACACAGTCTGGAACTGAACATCTAATTTACGTTTTCTATCATATCTCATTATTTAGAGATCTAAAATTTAAAAGATGCATATATTATTGTACACTAAAATAATACTGTAAAACTGAGCTATAAAAACTTATTTTTATTTACTAAGGTAATACCTTGAAAAAAAATGGGGTGTTACACCTGACAACTCAAGTTAAGCTCAGACTATGTGCTCATGGCTGTATAACTTTTATTTTGCTTAATTGCATTTTAAATTCAATTATAAATCTTGCAGTTCATGCAAATATATGTTGATATACAAACCTGTGAGCTCACCAGCATTTCGCTGACCCAATTTATCATATATCACAGGTACACAGCAGTAGGTTAGACTGCTCATGCAGGATTCATTAGCTCGAGTCAGCATTCATACAATCAGAGATTTAGCTGCATTATTATATTTTGTATAAATTAATTATGTACTTAAATCTCTTAATTTCTGAAACTGAGCTAATGTAACATTATTTTTGATGTAAACTTTTGTTTTATCAATACAAATGTAAAACGACGCATATAGTGGTCGTTCATTATATCTTACGGGCTGTGATTATTGATTAGTAACACCCAAATCATGCTTCCGCGAAACAATAAATTTGGGGGTGTTACATATACCACAAGAACACAATTCAATTTCATAAGCCCTAGCTTAATTAATGTTAATCATCATCATTAATAAGCTTAATCAACATCAATTTAACAAAGTCAAGCTTCAATTTCGAATTAAACTCTCTAATTAACTCAAAATCCCAAAAACCCCAAATTCTAGGTTTTAGAAATTGAAGAACACAAGATCATACCTTGATTAAACTGATTAGAGAGGCTTAAATCCGAGTTTAGAAGCTTCAATTTGATATTATGAACAGGTTTGGGTGAATTGATCTAGGGTTTTTCATGTGTTATGTATGTATGGATGATACGTACGTATGTAAATAGAGTTGAGTGAAATAAACCGACTCTAACATATGAGTCTATCCTATAAATGGTTAATTTTCATTCCCCGTACTTACCATTGTCTGGAACTTAAAACCATTTACGAGGAAAAACTATTTTATTTTACCGTCAACAATGTTAATTTAAAACAATTAACAATTTACTAGTCACAATAAATTATACGACTCTTTTCCTAATATTTTCAAATAACAACACAAAACTATTTTCTGACACAATAATAAATAATTAAAAGTAAGAAAATATTAAAATACAGCTAGAACGAGGAGTGGATGTTACAAAAATTAAAATGCAGTAAAAAACCGTAAAATGCAGTAAAAACATAAAATGCAGTAAACAACGTAAAATGCATAAAAATGCTTACAAAACGTAAAATGTAGTAGATAAAGCGTAAAATGCAGTAAATTCTCAGATTTGGTTAATAGATCTAAAATGCAGTAGATAAAGCCTAAAATGCAGTGGATTTTTCAGATCTGCTTAATAGATCTAAAATGCAGCATGTTAGACGTAAAAATGCAGTAAACAAAGTAAGTTAAATAAAAATGTTGAAAAAACTTAAAATGTAGTAAACAAAATGCAGTAGAATAAACATAAAAAGTAGTGAGTTTTCAAGATCTACTTTTTTAAAAGTAGATTTAAAATGCAGTAATCGACATACAAAATGCAGTGACTTTTTCAGATCTACCTTTTTAGATCCAGATCTTAAAAAGTAGATCTAGATCTACTTTTTTCAGATCTAGATTTGAAAAGTAGATCTACATCTACGTATTCAGATCTAGATGATGAAGGTGATGGTGGAAGACGACGGTGAAGGTGAAGGTTTTGGTGGCGGTGAAAGCGTACTGTAGTGATGGAGTTTAAGGTGGACGGTGAAAGTGAAGGCGGAGGTAGCGGTGATGGTGTACGGTAGCGATGATGGTGCACGGTAGCGGTGAAAAGTGGACCGTGAAGGTGGTGGTGATGGCGGTGGCGGAAAAGGTAGCGACGAAAAAGGTAGAGGTGGAGAAGGTAGTGGCAGCGGTGAAAGGTGGTGGTGATGGCGACGGTGGTGAAAGGATGTGGTGATGGTTACGATGGTAGAAGGTTGTGGTGGTGGTGGTGGTGGTGAAAGGTGAGAGGATTTTTGTGTGAAGAGAGAGAGAGAGGAGATAAAAGTGAGCTGACCAAAACTTTACCCTAATTTTAACTCCTCAAAATATATTTTATGTAAATTGGATTTGGGTCCCTCCACCCTAAAATGTTTGCAAACATCCCTTGAGTGACGTGGCTACATAAGGAGCGTTAGATCACAAAATAGAAGGTGGAGATGGAGCTGCTCTCCATGTTCCTCAAAAGCTTCCTGCCTTTCTGATCATTTTCTTATATTAAATGGTGTGTTTTGGTAGACCTAGTTCAAACTCTTTCGACATATAAGAATATTAAAGTTGCGATTCCTCACAAAGTTGTAGTAAATCAAGGTGACGTACGATTCTTGTAAATTTGTAAAACTAACGCGTAAGGCACACAAAATATAACATATATATATATGGTCGGTGGGTACCCTTTTTGACTGAGTGAGTAAGGAATTGATCAATTTAAGTAACATACACTTGCACTTTCTTTCTTGAACAAATCACACATCCAAGTAGTCTGACGTTTAAGATTTACGACCATTTCTTTTAAATTCTTAAATCGTTTGTCTTAATTTTATGCTTTGTGATTACGTACACCTCACAAAATATTGGTAAAAATGTAGGTTACTACTGAACTTGGACAATCCGATATTATAGTACCAAAAATCTAAAACTCGGGTCACCAAATGACCAAGTTAAGGGCAGTAAACTACATTTTTCCCTAAAACATTTCTGATGGTATCGTAGTAGGTTGAAAATGAATCTATTACTTTTTTCGTCCCAAAAAAATTGTACACCTTAATATTTTAGTTTGTCCCAAAAAAATTGTTCCTTATTCAAAATAACCATAAAAAGCCATCAATGTTCCCATAATACCCTTTCTTATAAATGGAAATGTAAAATTAGATTTGACAACTAATTAATTCATGAAGTCACACAAGAAAACAAGTCAACCACTATTTTCATCATTCATTATGTAATCTCCCTTCTAACTAAGTATATAATTTTTGATTATTATATAACATTTCATGATACGTAATCATTATTATTGTAATAAATAAAAACTGTTTTTATTCAATAATGGAGTATGAAATGACGCATGCATAGCATTTTTAGGCATGCAAACTCGCAACAATCCATAATGCCAGCCTTAGAGTTATGAGCTGTAATCATTATTTAACTCCATGATATGATTATGGTCCCAAATGTCGACCCAACCTAAACAACGAGATCTTCACACAACCACCTAAATAATTAATAAAATTGCAGGTTTATGCATGTATATTTGAAACCCTATATATTGTCGTTTTATACGACCATTACAACAAAGAATTGAAGTCGTTAATTAGGAGGATTTTTGTGCTTTGTTTATGTATTTTTTTGGTTACGTAATATGATACATTTGAGTTCTTGTATCCGTTGTATTGATTTGTTGCATAGTAATAGTGAAGAATATATATTTATCAAGCAATGGTATGATTTACATATATTGTCTTGCAAGTTTGACGTCGCGAAGTTGATTGGTTATACATAATTTCTAAGTGTATTCGTAACAAGTATCTAATCCTGCGTTTGATTTGCATAACTCTACGTAGAATTTGTTATAATTGTAATCTCGATTTACATTTTATAAAGGTGTTTTTTTCAAGATCGAATTAAATTAAAATTCACGAAATTCCTTCACTCGAAGAAATTTACATTTCCTGGAATTTCAATTTCTTTCATTGATTTTAATTTCATCGAAAATATTTTCCGCAAAACAAATACATAATAAGAGATTAAACTACAGAGTATTGTTGTTTAGCATATACTCCGTATATAAACATGAATGTATGTGGCTTCATGATATTAAATTTTCTTATGTACACACAGTAAATTGTAAATAGGTTGACATTATGTCGACTAAACATCACAACTTCTTTTAACGTACCAAACTGGCAGTCATAATATATACATACGAAGAGAACGATATTTAATTTGTTTGTCATAAATGAATTTAATTTATTTTAATCATAAATTGTCTTAATCTACGTCGACCTGTATATATCAGTGAGGACCAGTCTATTCGTGTGTTAGTCAAAAAGAAGAAATGACTATTTTTTTTGTGTCTTTTCATTCTGAAATTTGTATGTTCTGTTTAAACATGCTTAAACTGTTTAGAGCTTTCTAGATGCATGAATTACACCCAAAATAATTGACAATGATGTTTACTTACCACTTACCACATGTGAAAAAATTATAAGTACTCACTAGTCACTGCCACACAAACGTCAATTTTTAACGCATTTTATAGTGTTAACTTTTTCGTTAAGTTATTCACGCTTATACATGTATAGTTTAAGGTGCGTTGATCCGCTAAGAACACATGGAGTAGTTGTCTTTGTGCTCAATGTTCAACTCAATGATTAATTGAACAGTGAAGGTTAACATGAATACGATTTTAGAGGGAGTGGTTCTATGTTCAATTCAAATTTCAATTGATCCCACAATAATATTTTTAAGTTTTAACCAATCAGAAAAAGGAAAAAGAAAAAAGAAAAAAACACTTGCTTCAACGTTCTATTTTGCACACTTATGTTGAACTCCGAAAGTGAACATCGGGACGGAGTGGTTGAATGCCGGTCTCGGCGTTCAATTTGCTTTAACGCTGGCTGTAATCTTGTCTTCCCACTCCCCGTACTCTAACAACTTATTCTTTCTGTATTATTTGTGTTTCCTTATTTTTCAAAATTTAGCACATAACCGATAATAGATCAAACTGGTTGAATTACAAAGAGGAAATTAATGGAACATTAGTACATCACGATTATAAAAGGCAAAATGACATGCCTTGCCAAATTTAGAAAATCAGATCTTGGTATATCACATTTTGCAGTATACCTAATTTGGGCCGAAATATATGTTTCTTAACCCAGATTAGAAAGCCTAAAAACCATTTCCTTTTTCATAATTAACAAGCCTGGTTCGTGCATGTTTTAAGAACCGAAGAGTATAAACTGTGCCAGCTCATAGATTTTAGTACAGCCA
Organism: Helichrysum umbraculigerum; assembly: GCA_949592205.1. Taxonomy (NCBI): domain Eukaryota; kingdom Viridiplantae; phylum Streptophyta; class Magnoliopsida; order Asterales; family Asteraceae; genus Helichrysum; species Helichrysum umbraculigerum. Next base: position 120,862,484 of record CATIUR010000003.1, on the reverse strand, counting down.
GCCCAGCACGTCAAATAAAAAATAGGCCTTTGTAACAGGAATATCTATATCTATATATTATATTATTACATTACATTACATAAATGAATAATTGAAAAGTTCATTATAACTACGAAAATGTTATAAGCGTAACAAAAATATAAAAAAATATGTGTAACAGAGTTGCATCTCATAGTAATTATTTCTTGAAGATGGAAACTAGAATTTAAAAGTAAAGAACTTCAACAACGAAAAAACTAGAAAGTATATAATTGTTGGTTGTCAGTTGTTTGCAATTGGGCTAACGTAAATGGGCTTGAGTTTCATACAGATTATATACCTTGGATGGATATCTGAGATGGGCTCCCTACGAGGAATGGGCCTTATGTGCCAAAAGTCAGGTCTGTGTAGAGGTGAACAAAAAAACCAGGTTTTATACCCTACCAGGAAAAAACCCGAAAACCTTACCCGGTTGTACCCAGGTATGACCCTACCCGGTTCGGGTTTTGGGAGTACCCGGCGGGTACGTACCCGGATAGAGTTTTTAGAATTCGAAATCGGGACGGGTTGGAAACCCGGTCAAAAACCCAGAAACCGGTCAAAACCCGGTTGAAATCTCGAAAAAAACCAGGTCGGGTTGGGCCCAACCCGGTTTTTGACTTCTTTGACTTAAAACCAGGTAGGGTTTCGGGTCGGGTCGGGTAGGCCGAAAACCCTAAGTTTATGATTAAAATTTTTTAATTCTAAAATAGTTTGAGATAATATATAGTATACCTATTACTTAGTGATAATTGTTAGTTAATTCTTTATATTTTGAATGCTACATACTCCCTCCGTCCCAAATTGTTTGTACATCTTACTATTTATACTTGTCCCAAAATAATTGCTCACTTCCAAAAATAAACATGCATTAATGTTTATATTTCCTATATTACCCTTAACTTTAAAACTACATATAACTCAAAGAAAACAATCCCTCTTAATTATTATAAGAGGATGTGATTAGACAAATCAATTGTAATTAGCCTTTTATGTTTCTAGCAACCCCCGTTCTTGATTAGCAAATAAATAGGAAGGCTTATTAGAAAAGTACCATTGTACCCGTCAAATCCACGCCCCCAACACCTCAAATTAGGGCGCCCCTCTTCTGTTCCTTTTGAATTTCAACAGCAAAGCATCCGATCTACTCAAAATCAAAGCATCCGATCTAATTTTGGGGGATATTCAAACGCAGCGGAAGCAGAAAATCGTCAGGCGCTCATCTTCTTCTCCTTTTTCAAACTCTCCCTGTAACCCAATTTGCAATCGATCGTGTTCTTTACAGATAGCCAAACGAGTCAATCCTGATTGTATGAGCAATACTAGAAACCTACCAGGCTACCATCGTCATTCAGAACTATAGTTCATCATCTAAACTTCTAATCCCTGCTACTTTGGACGGTATCGGTCCTTAGATTGCCGAATATGTCAAGCAGGTTCAATTATATCTATTTCAATTATATTACTTTATATATTATGTACATGTATTTGACGTATATTCAACGCTTTTATGATTTATGACTTATTAATGTTTTAGGTTTGATAGGTTGTGTTTGGATGTTTTAGGAGCCTACTTTTTATTATTGCTTATGACAAGGAATTGAGATGATTTTGGTCACCTTCAATGAATTACGCAGACCAGATTATATATATAAGATCTTTTTCATGTTTGTTGCATCAAACATATAATGGTTATGATCAACGGAATCTTTATGTTAATTTTGATGAGAACAAAATTTATGCATACCAACTATTTGATAATATGCTTGAAAAAGATCTTGGGCCGTTTTGTGGTATTTATATTTCTCTTTTCAATGCTAATGTAAATTTTTGTTTAATGGAAGATACTGTTGCAGTTTTAGATCCAAAGTATTTCCAGCCACTCTCTTCATCTTCATTACTTTATAAACCGCTTTTGAATTACTCTACAGAATTCCTACACCAATACCCAAATGATCGATTGAACTACGAATACACAATTTTCAAAATTCGAATTGAAATGCAATTTTGAGTTCACCCAGGTTTCATAATTTGTATTGTTGTGTTTGAACAAATCCAATTCCGTATTTATTTGGTGATTTTATTACTTATTAATCGTTAATACAGTTTGCTTTGGTTAGTATAGAGTTTGATTTTGATATTTTTTTGGGTGTTTGTGGTAGTTCATGGTGGATCATGGTGGTCGGTGATGATTATGGTGATGATTATGGTACTCCTAGACTCTGTCAATTGCAATTATAAGATATAAATCGATGCTTTTTCTTTTCAATATATTATTAAAGGTGCTTTTTCCTTAGTTGTTGCTGGTCCGGGTGATGGAGTAATGTCATGTTCTTAAAAGATGCAGTTCATTCATGATTTCTCATTAAGTAGTCCTTACCATTATATGATGTATTGTCATATTGACAGCCAATTAGCATGGTTGGTGGCTTCAAGTTATCAAACGGAAATTACATAATGGTGTAACATGTTTCTTCTAGAACCATTGTTATATTGTCTATCTTAAATTCAAAAGGAACAGAAGAGGGCCGCCCTAATTTGAGGTGTTGGGGGCGTGGATTTGAAGGGTACAATGGTACTTTTCTAATATGCCTTCCTATTTATTTGCTAATCAAGAACGGGGGTTGCTAGAAACATAAAAGGCTAATTACAATTGATTTGCCTAATCACATCCTCTTATAATAATTAAGAGGGATTTTTTTTGGTTACAATGCGTATCTTTCTAAGTCATTTTATTCAGACTATAAATAAAACTACAGATAAAAAGTGTTCTGGACTTTTGTGTAAATCTTAATAATAAAACTTTGTAAATTGGATTTTTGTGCTTGAACCAACCCAATTATTATTGTATTTTTGTTGTATGTACTAACAATTCTCCATGATATTCTCTGTATTGCTTCTTGGTTCAGTTGCAAATCTGCAACTTTATGGACATACTTAATTTTGTCTTGTACCAAATTAAGGAATACATTGATAACACTGAAATGACGTGTATGGATCTTTCCAGGCTCTGTTTTCCTGCATTGAACTGCTACTAGCTTCTCTGAATGTGAAAAATCTAGCGCGCACTTCCTATATGGACCAAGAAGTTTGGGTTTTGACGTTGCCAGTAGATATAGAGGTGTGCCCTTTTCATTTCTTCTCCTTAGTACTTATAATATTTTAGTAGTGATGGCCGAATGGGTGTGTTGGGTAACATTTAAAAAGTTAGAGTACGGCTGTATGCGACTATCAAAAACCAATTGCAGGTCTGTGATTAAACTACAACCCAAAATGACTACTTGCTAATTATCTAAAACATGAATTTGTGATAACTATTAGCTTGGACAATTCCTATATATTTTATGTTATGTTTTTGTCATGGTTACAACCATTGGTTATTGGATTGGAATCTTACAGAGTATACTAACACCTCTGTATGGTATTTTTAGCCCGCCATTTTGGATTGATAAATTTTCTTGGTTTTTTTTATCTGATTTGTTTAACTTGATGTTTAGGAATTGTAGTATTGTTATATCTATAGGTCCTTTTTTACAGAAAATATTAACACCTCTGCAGGTCCTTTTTTTTATCTGATTCAGTATAGAAACTCATTTTTGTGAAATATTATATCTGTATGCATGTGTATTTATTATTTGCATATCATATGTCTAATTATCATGCCATGATGAGACTGTAGACAGCTCCAACGGACAGTTGTAATTCAACAGTATTTCAACATTAACAGAGGTACACTTTATCTAGGTATGTAATTTTTGTTAAGATTGTTCCGGGTCTGCATAAAGGTTTGATTCCTTTCATTTGGTTGCTGGAAGTTTGTACATTGAGTAATTGTGTTTAGTTGGTGCAGTGAAGTCGTAGTGGTTCCTGGTGCCTATGTTGGTTTTGGCTTATTAACTTTTAATTGAGCTAACAACTACTACAGTTCTCTAATTCAAATCATATTTGAACCAATTCTTTTCTTTTAAGTTTACTGGTGAAGTGTTATGCTTCATTTGAACCCTCCTCTATAGTCTATACATGTGTATGTTATTAGGTATATTGTATGTATATAGTAATTTCATATTGAAGCACATGTGCTTAATAGTTTGATATTTCAGATGCTGAGCTTTTTGTCTGAGATTTCTTCTGTGCGTTTGATACTGGTATGATGATCAATTTTCATTTTTATTTATTACTAATTTCACTGAGAAGTTTTGTCTCCGTACTTACATGATGCTAAAACCTGAAGCACTCCAAAGGTTTCTGTTTCTCATAAACTCGCGCTTTTTCTCTAAAGTCTACTTAAGTGGAATTCTTTTATATTGTAAGTGGAAATTTTCCGTTTTCTTATATGTAAGGGGGCTGTACTTTCTCATGGGAACCTGATAGCAAATGTTGCTGGTGGAAGTCTTAGAATTAAATTCTTTCCCTCGGATGTGTAAGTATTGATACCATTTTAGGAAAACTTTATTCTTGTAAATTCGTTTGTAAATTGATCCTGCTCATACTTTATAACAGTGATATATCTTATCCTCCTTTGGCACACATATATGAAAGGTCTAACTAGATCATATTGGCGTACTATGGCGGCTCAGTTGGATTTTATCAGGGAGTAAGAAACTCAAATAGTTAAATCCATGTTATTTCCCTATTAAGTCATGACACTGAATTAATTAACGTGTTACAAATAAGTGACAAAGTCATTGTGGCAAAATGAGCGGATTGGGTCAGAACTGGTATCGGTGTAACCAGTCATGACATATAACTTAAATATAACCAACCCAAACAATTGACCGTCTTATAGAGAAATCGGAAAGTGAAAATATAACTCAAAAAGCTATTAAGGAGTAAGGACGAGTCCATGTTATAGTTTCATGTGATTGTTGTGTGAGTTACCATGTTTGAACTTTTGCACTACACATGGACAGACAATTGGTGTTCCCATGAATTTTGAGTAAGCCAACCACAAAAAGCATTAAGAAGAATTGATTCCAGGTACTTCCTGTTGCCAACTTATATTCGAGTTCTATATATATTGATTAGTGGTTCGAATTGATCCTAACATTATTTAATTTATTCGTCAAGAATCCCAAGTAGAAGAATGTGTCTGTAATTTTTATTCTTTTTTAGTGTGCGTGTGTGTATGTGATTGATATTTCTCATATGCTATGTCACGTAGGCTGATGACATACCTGATGTTTAATATTTCTCATATGCTATGTCACGTAGGCCGATGCCATGTCTGGTTATCAAGCCAATACGCATATTCCAATATTCATTGGAGCTCAAAGTTGGTATGAAGTTACAGGTGATCAGTTGTATAAGGTATATGGGTTTTAAGTTTGTGAACCACGAAAATGCGTAGTGAATACACAATTCATGTTTGACCGTATGAACCAAAGGGATGCATATCTTTATATATTTGACTGCTATTATATGATTGACGGTTTAGGAAATCGGCACATTCTTCATGGAAATCGTGAATGCATCCCATATGTATTCTACATGGGGCACATCAGTCGATGAGTTTGGGTAAAAATAATAGATTTATTTATGAAATTTTAATTAGGTCGAAATCTCCGTAAATTTTGACGATGTATCAAGAATGTTTTGACAATTTATCTAGCGAGAAATGGTTGGTATACTCAGTTCAGAACCTAAAAGACTCGCAAGCACCTTACAAACGGAGAATGAAGTATCTTGTACCACCTATAATATGCTAAAGGTACCTGTGTTGATAATCTAGATAAATGAGTCGAATGTTTTTTCTGGATGTCATATGAAAATTTCAGCAATTATTGTATGGAAATTTCTCAGGTGACGGGGTGATTTTAACATGATAGTTAAAGTGGTTTACATGTGCACAGGTATCGCGTAACCTGTGCAAATGGACCAAAGAAATGGCGTATGCAGACTACTATGAACGAGCTTTGACTAACGGTGTCCTGAGTATTCAAAGAAGGAAAAGAACCCGAAGTTATGTTATATATGCATCCATTAGCTCCAGGATCATCAAAAGCTACAGGATATCATAGTTGGGGCTCCCAGTTTAATGATTTCTGGTGCTGTTATGGACCAGGTTTGAACTTTTAGTTTTTACAGTTGGTTATCACCATTTATTCAGTTAAAATTCTGTATGTTTGGTCCCACTTATACAAAATAAATATCTAAGTCTGTAACAATGAATCTAGGACCAAAAAAAATGGGGAAGTTTTTAGCTAAAAGTTTAACTCATTGAATAAAAAACCTTTGAAATTTGCCTTTTTGACTGATTATCTTTGTTTATCTTTTCAAATGGTTTCATAGGGATCGAATCATTCTCTAAAATGGGTGATTCAATATAATTTGAAGAAGCAGGAAACACTCTCGGACTTTACATCATCCAGTACATATCAAGTACACTTGACTGGAAGTCTGGGCAACTTTTACTAGCTCAAAAAGTCAAGCCTGCAGTGTCGTGGGATCCTCGCATTCGAGTGACAGTCACCATCTCCTCGAAGGTATTATTAATTGAAAAAAGTACATATATTTACAAACACCATATTCCAGATCAATTTTATTCAGGTAAAGATTTTTGAAAGGATATTTCCCTTGTTAGACGCTTTATATAAGCACTTCAAAATGACAGATTCAATCGTGTCCTGAATTTGTTTTTGGCCATTATTGAAGAAATTTTTTCCAATTGGTTGAAGTTATCATTGTTTCAATAATAGTTGAATTAATAATGACACTTTTATCTATCGTGTAAAAAATAGTTTGTTGATCTACAGCAACGAGCTTCGTCTACCTTGAATATTAGAATACCATTTTAGACAACTTCAAATGCAACAGCAGCACTCAAAATGTTACTTGTCATTTTGTAATTGACATTGTGAAGTGCACTAGATAAATGAAATGTTCATGGGTTAACCCATATTAGTTTAACACGTTTTGACCCATTTGGATCCAAATCCCTGGTAATTTGATATTGATATTTGATCATTAGATTCGGACACTGGGATGCTTGATAATACTAAACTTCTATTTCTTCGTCATTGTTGCAAGCACCAAGATGTAATATTTGCTTCTTTTTACTAAGATGGAATTGCAGTAGAGGAAGATAATGTATGAGTAAGAAAGAACATAGCAAAGTTTTCACAGGTGTGGGATGAGTGCATATTTTCAATGCGGATGGAAGACTTGATAAGCAAATAACAAATCAATTTAAGTAATAGATGTAAGCACTATATTTTATGCACAGATTTGTTAGAGCAAAGTTCTTTTGTTATAATACGTTTTATTAGCCCGCAAATTTTGCGGGTTATGATCTTGGGTTTGCATCTACCTTGCTTAGTTATGTATTTTATTTGGTTACTGTTAGATGCAAAGAAACCAAACCCTAAGATTAATGTATATTTGAATATTTTTTGAGATCCATAATATGGGTTTGATGTGCTATGAAAGCGCGTCTTGTTTTATAATTTATAAATAGAAATACCTAATAAATACTTTCAAGCAACCAGGCAAGAATACCCGATCAGTTGTAAATATAGATTTGGTAAGTCAGATTCGAACACAGGGAATGGTGGAATATTTAAAATAGAAATTAACAATTAACTAGAAAGCAGTAAATATGGGGGGCGTTTTAGTTCCGTGCGAACATTTGTTTAGAAAACATTTATTTAAAATAATTAATCTTAATTAAAACTTAAATTAAAATAATAAATAAATAATAATAAATACTAATTAAAATAACAAATAGATTACGATAGGAGAGAACAAGTAATTATATAATTAATGTCACTCAGATTCATATATCTTGATTCATTGCGTATTGATTATCTAATTGTGATTCTTTTATATCAACTTAATACCAAATTCTTCAATGAATATTAAATTGAATATGAACTAGCCAACGTTTCGGGTCCAACTAATTCCTACAACTTAGGGTCCAACATTAAACACTGGTTCCAATGTCACAAGATGATCAGTCGATTGTGTGCCTTTCCCTAAATTATGCATTAAGTATTCACAACTCATTATAATTAACTCTAGTGGTATGACTCAACAATACCCAATAATTACTTATTGTCTTGTTCATTTTAAAGTAGATAATTATCGTATACTCAACCAATCAAACTCAATCTATTTAGCAATGATCAAAACCTAGATTCTAATCATCAATAATTCATAACATTAAAGGAACTCAATCTCAATAATATTATCAACCACGTTGAGCAACAATAATAACTAGTCACCAATAAACAAGGATTCACGAGTAATATAACCGTTTTCAATTAAATAACTTAGTCAATACGCAATTATAATCGTTCAATAATCATAATCTAAGCTCAATCAACTACACAATCACTTTGGATATTCAATTCATCATGAAAACAATATACATCAGATTCAAATAAATCAAATTCTTCAATGAAATAAAGAAACGAAAGTATACCGAATCAATAACGATGAACTACGAAAGATTTAGATGAACTATCCTCGATCTTCACCCTTCGCTCCTCCAAAATAACCCTAATTTACGAAATAAAAACCCTAAAGTCATCTGGAAGAAATAAAATACGAAAAAACAGAAAAAACTATCGTTTTAGTGTTTTTTCGCGATTTTATACTTATGTGGTTTTTGATCCATACGGCGTATGGATTTCCATACGGCGTATGGATTGATTTAAGCCCAGCCCAAGTCCGCGTAACCTGGGCCTCCTGCACTGCAATCCATACGGCGTATGGACTTCCATACGGCGTATGGATGCATTTTCCAGCCGGTGTCTTGATTTTTCCTCATTTCTTCGATTTCGGCTTCACTTTATTCTTCAACTATGTATCATTTAGCCTGTTTATTGACTGTTTTCCATTCCTTTCTTCATAAACGCTCCATTTCCACATCTAATTGCAAATATGAACGAAATTAATATCTATTCTTAATAAAATGCAATAGAAATATCCAAGAATAGGGGTAAAATACTACTAAAATATTGTACTTTTGAGCGTTTATCAAACATCCCCCATTTGAATCCTACTTGTCCTCAAGTAGACTATCGATTCAAAAATCAATTTCTAAAGAAAACAGTCATCTCCATTAATCTAAATAACTAACAAAGGAATTACACAACATCACCCATCTTTAACTCAAATGTTTAAATTTAAAAGTCTGTTAATTCTAAAGACAAATATTAAGAAACTACAAGATTACAAAAATTAATCTACACATGAAGTTATTATTCTTTAAACATTAATTAATTCACAATGATTATTGATATTGTTATCCACTTAAACAATCTATATTTAAATAATTGAGCTCAACTTATTATTGTTCATATAGATATTCCCTTAAACTTCCAAAAACTATGTACTTTCATACTCATAATATGCCAATATTACATATCTTGAAATTCTAATCAAAATAATCATTTTTCAAATCAAAACAGAGGTGACAGGTCTGTGCCTCAACACAACAAAGTAACATAACTTGATTTTAGTTTAGCAAAATAAAACTTTTAGTCAAACCATTGGTGGCAGGTCTGTACCTTAGTACAACAAAGCGACTTAATTCGACTACATTTTAAAATCATGAGTTCGTTTAAACTCTTTGCTCTTTTTCATTAGATATACTGACGGAGACCAGGTCTGTACTTTCGTACAACAAAGGAAACAATACCCAGTATATTCCCAAATGATATCAATTAAATTTCAAAATTATGGCATATCACACATTACTCATATGAAAATTAAGACATACGTCATACACAACTAAAGTTCATCTAAAAGGTAATATCCACTCCTTAATTTCATTTCTTAAAAGCTCAAAAATTCTCATATAAATCGCCTATCAATACATCATATAATGAAGCTAAATAACATTTTTCACAATTTAATATTTAATTGAAAAGTGTAGAAAATTTTAAAATAACCTACATAGTTACAAAATAATTATCTCTATAAAACAAAATTTTAAAATGAAAAATTTGGTTGAAATACGGGCAAATTATAACCTCTTAGTTACTTATCTTAATAAAATAACAGTTAACCAAATTACAAAATCATCTACTAATTAACTGGACAATTATCTGGAAACTTCACTCTTTTCTCTCCCATCCCCCACTTAAAGATGTATAATGCCCTCATTGTACAAATAATGAAATACAAAAACGGAAAAAAGAGAAAAGAACTTAGAACAGAAAAACTCCCCTGGAATAACGTGCAGTTTAATGAGTATGACAAGGATGATATGAATTTCCACATCCTCTCGATTCAATTTGTTGCGCTGAATTTACTGCCAGCATAACACGTACTCACAACACAATTCTGAGGGAACAATCAACAAACAGAATTAAACAATACCAGAATTAAACATTTTAATTTATAAACACAACCAAATCCTAAAACTATAAATCCACTGTTGGGTCAAAACTGTTTCAGGTCTGAGTTGAAGTTCTGATGAGAAGACAGAGTACAAGTGATTAAAACTGTTTGCTTTGAAGGTTAAAACTGTCTTTATGAAGTTACAACTGATAGAAGAAAACTGAAGAGAAGACAAGTGTTACAACTGATTGAAGATAGATTACAACTGATAGTTATGTGTCTGTAAGTAGTTAAAACTGCTTATGTATTAGTAACTGTTAGTTATATATGAAACAGTTAACACTGATTATGTATTTGTACTTAGTCGTATATTACAATTGAAGCAGTTACCACTGAATGTGTAACAGTTACAACTGTTTACATCAGAATGGTAGTTAAAACTGTTTATGATTTTGTGATAAGTATGAGTCGGTTATGGAAGTTATTTTATTCCATATTTGTAGGAGATTGTATAGGACTCTATATGTTATAAATAGAGATCCTTTAGACCTAGATAGGTTAATGATTTTTGCGCAGCTTCAAGGTTTTCTGTAACCCTAATACATCAAGTGTATTCGTCTTATATCATTAATAAGATTGAAGCTTTCGGTATATTGTGTGTTCATTAAATTAATTAATATTCATTGATCTTCTTAATATTATTGAGTGTGATTCCGCAACTTCTCAATAATATATTCAAGGCTTATTAAGTAAGATTGTTTATTAAGTTAAACAGGGACTAACAAAGTGGTATCAGAGCTTGTGAAGCTTTGAAGACAGGAAGATCTGGGATTATAGATATTAAGTTTTGATTTCAATGGCGTCTGAAGGCAATGAAGGAATTCAAGCAACGAAGATACCAATGCTTAAACCTGATGAGTTTGACCTATGGAAGGTCAGAATCAGGCAATATATGCTTCTCACGGATTATCAGATGTGGGAAGTTGTTGTTAATGGTATACCAGTAACGCTTGATGGAGATGGAGTAAAGCAACCAAGAGCACCACCAACATCTGAAGCAGAGAGGAAAATCAGATCTACTGAGTACAAAGCACTTAGTACTCTGTTGCTTTCCATTCCGAATGAGCATCAGAGCAGATTTGATAATTGTGAAGATCCCAAGGTACTGATGGAGGCAATTGAGAAGAGGTTTGGTGGTAATGATAACACCAAAAAGAATAAAAGATCTCTGTTAAAACAACAATTTGAAAATTTTAGCCATGTGAAATCTGAAACTCTAACTCAAACCTTTGATAGGTTTACTAAATTAGTTGGAGAATTGGAAAATCACAAGGTTAAGATTGACAAAGAAGATCTTAACAGAAAGTTCTTGAGATCATTAGGTGATGAATGGACAATTTATACTGTTGGATTGAGGCAGAGTTCAGACATTGAAGTTAAGGAACTAGAAGATATATACAATGATCTGAGGAACTTTGAGTCTGAGGTTGAAAGTAAGAAGCAAGCAACTGGATACAGTCATAATGCTGCTTTTATGTCTATGGCTGGAACAAAAGCAGAATCAAGTCAAATGGGTTCTACTCATGTTTCAGGGGGAGCAGGATCATCATCAAATAGTTCTAATGATCAAATATTAGAATCTTTCTTTGCAAGTAATGTGAATTCTTCACTTACTAATGAAGATCTGGAACAATTTGATGGTGATGATCTAGAGGAGATGGACATCAAGTGGCAAATTGCATTGATTACTCAGAGAGCAAAAAGGTTCATGCAGAGGACTGGTAGAAATAACTTTGCATACAAGAGGAATGATGCAAATTGGTTTGATAAGAGCAAGATTGAGTGTTTCAACTGTCACAAGATGGGACACTTTGCCAGAGAATGCAGAAACCCTAGGCAAGAGCAGAATGGTAATGGTCAGAGATCTGGAAGCACTGGAACACAGACAAGAAACATTCCAATTCAAGGGGCTTCAGCAAATGCTTTGGTGTCTATGGATGGCTGTGGATGGGATTGGAGTGATCAAGAAGAGCATGTTGTGAAGAATCAATGTCTCATGGCCATTGCAGAATCTGACAAAAAGTCAGAAGTTCCTACTGAGGTACAGAATAAATTATGTTATGCTGTTTGTAAACAAACTGTTAAACACTACAGAGATCATAATATAAAAGTGTGTGAGGAACTAAAACAATGGGAAATCAAAAGTAAACACACCATAGCAGTCATTGAAAATCTGGAAAATCAAATAAAGGCATATGAAGTCAATGCAACACAGTTTAAGTATGACATTGAATATGCTAGATGGGAGAGAGACTCTTTTAAAGATAAAGTTGATTTGTTATCTAAGAAACTTACTGAGGTCACATGTGAAAGAGATAGTATAAGGCTTGATGTAAGTAAATTAGAACATGCTTCAAAGAGTGTAAATAAACTTATTAATTCACAGATTCATGATAAACTTAAGATTGGATTAGGATACAATAATGTACCTCCACCTTATAATCACACCTACTTTCCTCCCAAAAGTGAAATTGATATCAATTCACTTAAAAGAGAAATGGTAGATGAGGTTAAAAAGGCTGATCCAATTAAAAGTTTATCTGATGATGATCTGTTTGTAGAAGGTGAAGTAAGTGACTGGACTGAAGAAGATGATCAGAGTGATAGAACATCTGATAGTGAGAAGAGTGTGAAATCTGAATCATCTAAGTCTGAGTCAACATGTGAGGATGTGAAGAGAGTAATTACTGATTTAGTTGTTAATCTTAAAACTGATAAACTAGAAGAGGGTAAGAAAATGTTTAAGGAAAAGGTTAAACTGGACTTAGAGAAGGTGAGCTTGAATACTAACAAATCTAAACATGGGTTAGGATATGTTAGTAATACAGTTAACTCAGTTACTAAACCTGTTGTTGAATCTGTTGTGAATAACTGTGTGAATTGTAAATGTAAAGCAAGTGCTTCTTCTTCACAGAGTTTTCAAAATCAAAAACCCAGAGGTAATCAAAGAAATTGGAATCAAATGATTTCACAAAAACTGGGTAATAATGTTACTGTGATTAAAGAAAAGTCTTGCTTTATATGTGGAAAAATGGGTCATCTTCAATATGACTGCTATCATAATCCTGAGAATGTTCAAAGGATTAGAAAACAGTCATGGACAAAAGCAAATATGATTAACAAACAAAATTTTCAATCAAAAGTTGATCATACTGCCAGAGTTCAGAAGATAAACTCAAAGGCTACCATGTTAAACACTGTTACAGGTAAATCTACTGCAGCAGTAATAACAAAATTAGCTAAAAGCTCAAAGACTAAAACAGTGGTAACTGATTTCAAAAACAGTGTTAACAAAATTAACACTGAATCTTCAATTGGTAAAACAGTTAAAACTGTTAAGCCAAAGAACACTGTTAAGTCTAAAATTAGTTGGATTTGGACACCTATTAAGTCTGATAAATTAACAGATCCAAATACCAACAGTGCTTCACAATCAATAATCTTTAAGAAAGTTGATTATGTGAATGCATATGGGAAACCCAAAGCCAAATTGGTTTGGGTTCCCAAGAGAAATTAATTCTCTTTTTGACTATTTGTGCAGGGCAAGCCTAAGAGCTTATGGCATATTGATAGTGGATGCTCACGGCACATGACTGGAGACAAAGAAAAGCTGCAGGACTTTAAATCTTTTGATGGAGGATATGTAGCTTTTGGAAGCAATCCAAAAGGAGGAAAGATCACAGGGAAAGGAACAGTTCAGAGTGAAAAGCTAAGTTTTGATAATGTTTATTTTGTGGAACAACTGAGGTATGATTTACTAAGTGTGAGTCAAATCACAGATAAAAAGAACCCAGTTCTTTTTACTGACACTGAATGCCTTATCTTGTCCAAAGAATTCAAAATACCAGAAAACATGATTTTGATGAGAATTCCAAGACAAGATAATGTATATAAGTGTGACTTAGTAAATATGACACCTCAACCTGATTTAAACTGTCTTATTTCTAAAGCAAGTATGAATGAATCTGAACTGTGGCATAGGAGGATGTGTCACATGAATTTCAAAACCATTAATAAACTTGTCAAAAACAAGCTTGTTAGAGGTTTGCCTGAAAAGGTCTATTCATGTGATGATCATTGTGTTCCTTGTCAAAAGGGAAAGCAACACAAATCCTCATTTAAGTCCAAATCTGTGAACACAAATAGCACACCCTTACACTTATTGCATATGGACTTATTTGGACCAACCAGTATAAGTAGTATGGGGAAAAAGTCTTACTGTCTTGTGATTATTGATGATTATTCTAGATTTACATGGGTTTTCTTTCTTAGGACAAAGGATGAGACAGGTGAAATACTTAGATCATTTATAACTAAGATGGAGAATCAATTGGATAAAAGAGTAAAGATCATCAGAAGTGATAATGGAACAGAATTTAAAAATCATGAGATGGATAAATTATGTGAAGTTAAAGGTATTAAGAGAGAATTTAGTGCACCTAGAACTCCTCAACAAAATGGAGTAGCTGAAAGGAGGAATAGGACACTGATTGAGGCTGCTAGAACCATGCTATCTGATGCAAAGCTACCTATGTCTTTTTGGGCAGAGGCAGTTAGCACAGCTTGTTATGTTCAGAATAGAGTATTAGTTGTTAAGCCTCATAACAAGACACCATATGAACTGTTGTTTAAGAGAAAGCCTTTGGTTAGTTTCTTAAAATCTTTTGGGTGTCCTTGTACAATCTTAAATACCAAAGATCACTTAGGTAAGTTTCAGAGTAAGGCTGATGAGGGGATATTTGTTGGTTATTCTATTCAAAGTAAATCTTATAGGGTATTCAATCAAAGGACCAGAATCATAGAAGAAACAGTGCACATTACTTTTAATGAAAACACTGTTAATCCTGAGGGAAAAGGTTCTGAATCACTGTTTGATATTGATGCACTTAATACTGCTTTTAGATATACAAATGTGGATACTAGTGCAGGTATAAGTGCAGTTACAAATGCAGGAACAGGTGATGAAGAAGGTAGAGCAAAATCAGGAATATCAGTTGGAAAGAAGAATGATTCATTGGAATATATATTATTTCCAATTTGGTCTCCTGATCCCCCAGAAGTGTTTGATACTGATCAACCAACGACATCACAGGATGTGGAAACAGGAAAATCAGATGAAACATCATTTTCTCATGTTGATGATTCTGATAGACCTGTTATTGAAGATAGTACAGAAGACAGTGATGTGAGTCCAGTACAGAAGAATACAAAGGCAGGTGTGAATGTTGATCAGACACCTACAAAGCATCTTGACACCGAGCAGGAACAATTGAATTATCTACATCTGATGAGTTCTACTCCTTTGTCAAAGAGAATTGCAAGAGAAGTGTCAAGTAGTGAGTCTGGTCATGAAGGAAATTTTACCAACTTAGAGGAGAGTATTCAAGAAACAGCAGCATCTAAATACATTACTCATAAAGATCATCCACTTGAGAATGTAATAGGAGATATTGAATCAGCTGTTAAAACAAGAAATCAAAGTCAGGTGTTTGAAGCTTCAGCAAATGAGGAAGAAGTAAATCTTGATACAGAAGCTGTTAATACTTCTTTGTTTGCCTGTTTTCTGTCTCAAACAGAACCAAAGAAGGTTACTGAAGCTTTGAGAGATCCTAGTTGGATTGAAGCTATGCAAGAGGAGTTGCTTCAGTTTAAGATTCAAGAAGTTTGGACATTGGTTGATTTGCCTAAAGAGAAGAGGGCAATTGGTACTAAATGGATTTTCAAGAACAAGAAGGATGAAAGAGGTATAGTGATCAAAAACAAGGCTAGATTGGTTGCACAGGGGTATTCACAAGAAGAGGGGATTGATTATGATGAGGTTTTTGCACCTGTTGCAAGGATAGAGGCAATTAGATTGTTTTTGGCTTATGCTTCATTCAAAGGATTCATTGTGTATCAGATGGATGTTAAGAGTGCTTTTCTGTATGGCACTATACAGGAAGAGGTCTATGTATGTCAACCACCAGGGTTTGAAGATTCTAAATTTCCTGATAAAGTTTTCAAACTGGATAAAGCTCTTTATGGTTTACATCAAGCACCTAGAGCCTGGTATGATACTTTTTCAGATTATCTGTTGCAGAATGGATTCAAAAGGGGTGCAATAGATAAAACTTTGTTTACTAAAAGAATTAAGAATGATATACTACTGGTTCAAGTTTATGTAGATGATATCATTTTTGGTTCAACAAAGGATAGTCTTTGCAAGGAGTTTGAATCATTGATGCATGAAAAGTTCAAGATGAGCTCCATGGGGGAATTAACATTTTTTTGGGGCTACAAGTAAAGCAACAGAAAGAAGGAATCTTTATTCATCAAAGTAAGTATGTGAATGATATACTGGATCGGTTTGGGTACAAAGATGCTAAAGTTGCAAGCACACCAGTTGAGACAAACAAGAAATTACATGCAGATCTTGAGGGGGAGAGTGTGGATGAACATCTTTACAGATCAATGATTGGGTCTCTTATGTATCTCACTTCATCAAGGCCTGACATCATGTTTGCAGTGTGTTTATGTGCAAGATTTCAAGCTAATCCAAAGCTATCACATCTTCTAGCAGTCAAAAGAATTTTTACATATCTGAAGGGTCAATCAAAATTGGGCCTTTGGTATCCAAAGTTTAATTCTTTTGATCTGATAGCTTACACAGATAGTGATTATGGAGGAGCTAATTTGGACAGGAAATCTACATCAGGAGGTTGTCAATTTTTGGGAGAAAGATTGGTTTCATGGCAATGCAAGAAACAAACCACTGTATCTACATCTACAGCAGAGGCAGAATATGTAGCAGCTGCAAGTTGCTGTGCTCAAGTGCTATGGATTCAGAATCAGATGCTAGATTATGGTTTTACCTTTCTTAATACTCCTATTTTTATTGATAATAGCTCTGCAATCAGTATTATTAATAACCCAGTTAAACATTCTAAAACAAAGCATATTGAAATCAGATATCATTTCATTAGAGATTGTAATGAGAAAAGACTTATTCAAATTTTGAAAGTTCATACTGATAATCAGTTTGCTGATCTGTTTACAAAAGCTTTTGATGTAGGCAGATTCACATTCTTGGTTACTAGTATTGGAATGATCAATTTGTCATAAGTTATTTCTCTTGTTACTGCTTTCTGTGAATAATATCTACTGTGATTTCAATTTGGGTTAATACTGATTTGTTAATTAAACACTGATTGTGTGTAATGTGTATCGTTATCACTGTTTCTTACTTTAATTATAAACAGTGGTAATAATCACTTCACCACTGTTGGTGTATCGTTAACACTGTATACTTGTATTTTTGTTTGGAATTACCACTGCAGGTTATATTGCTAGGTTTTGGAGTCTAACTTATGCAGGTGTTTCTGAAGAGTCACTGCTTGTGGAGTTTGCTTTCGGTATAAAAAAATAATAATAATAATAATAATAATAATTCAACCACTGCTTTGTTTATATGATTTTGCTAGAACTGAAGTACTACTTGTATTAAGTTAGCACTGCCTTGGTCGGTTGGTACTGCTTGTACAAGTTAGCACTGCTAGCTTAATTATGTAAATGATGCATTTAAGAAACCAAGTGTTGATTACCACTGATGGTTATGTTCACAGTTATCACTGAACGTGTTATTTTATTTACTTAACACTGTTTTAGTTATAATTGGGGATCTGATCAAATTAGGGCTTACAACTGATTTAATTTCAGTACTTAACTCTCAACACTTAGGGTTTCTCATTACGCTTTCAAAATTTCACATACAAACAACTGCGCTAAGTCTCATTGATTTTCGATTCTGTAAAATCTTCTTCGATTCTTCTCGATTACTTGATTTCTTATCATGGCATCGACTTCGTCTACTGTTCAACTACCGATTGGAAAAGATCACAATATGATTGCATTCTTAATGAAACCTGCAGAGGCAAACGAGTATGTGGAAATCATTGATTTCCTTCGTGCTTCACATATTCGTCATGCTCTCACTGTAGCACCTAGAATATCTCACGATCATATCAACAATTTCTGGGTGAATGCATCAATAGAAGAGGAACAGGGGATTAAAAGAATCGTTTCAGAAGTTATGGATACACGTGTTGTAATCACAGAAGCTACTGTTAGAACTTCATTACAACTAGATGATGAGGCAGGTATATCTTTTTTAGAGGATACTGTTATGTATGATACTTTACGATTGATGGGTTATGAGGGTTCTTTTGAAATTTTTACTTTTCAGAAAACCTTATTTTCTCATCAGTGGAGATTTTTAATACATACAATTTTACACTGCTTATCATCTAAGAGATCATCATTTGAGCAGTTTGGAAGCAACATTGCTTATGCAATTGCTTGTCTTGCAATTGGTCAAAGGTTTAATTTTTCAAATCTGATATTTTCTGGTATGCTTAGAAACATTGAGCAGCCAAAGATTAAGTTTTTGATGTATCCACGTTTTGTGCAGTTGTTCTTAAATGAACAAATTCCTAATATAACTGCACTTGAAAAGATTATTGGTATTGTCTCTTTTAAACCAAAAGTTTTTGTAAATATGAAGAGAGATACTAAATTTTCTGGGAAGGTTACAGCATTATTTTCTACAATGCTTCCTGCACCTTCCACCACAGCATCAGTACTACCAACTGAAGCTGAACCAACTACTGAGAGAATGGTTCCACCCACCACTTCTCAACCCACAGTAGTTGGGGGTACTAAGAGAAAACAAGGGACCACAACAGCTAAACCTACTAAAGCCAAAAAGGCTAAAAAACAGGCATCTGAGGCTGCTGCTGCTCAGGTGTCTCAGACAAATGATTCATCACAGCAGATGATCAATGAGGAGGAGGATGATCATTCTGAGAGGGCTGCTTCTACTGCTTCTAGCCCACTGGCAGAGCAGGACAGAAGTAACATTAATAAGACCCAATCAGAGGCAACACATGGACATGATTCTACACCTGTAGATGATCCTAGTGGTCCCAGTACCAAGAACCAAGGGGACTTTGATGATCATGCTAGGCATGAGTCAGAGTTTAATGATGTCAATGATTCACCAAAGGATTCACATTCTGAAGGTGTTGAGGCTAGAACTAACTTGGAATTGACGAAAATGATTGATTATGTATGGGCTGAGTTTGTACAAGAGAGGAAGAAGAATAAGGTTAAGGATGAAGTTATAACTCAGTTGCAGAGGAAAGTGAAGCAGTTAGAGAAGATTGTTATTAAGTGTTTGAAGAAAGGGAGGAAATATGTGGTTCATGATACTTCAGAACCTGAGGAGACTTATAATTTTAAACAAAATGCTTTCAAAAAGGGGGAGAAGGTCTGGACAAATTTGGGTGATAAGAGGAGTGAGAATGATAAGGTTGTGTCTGATGATGAAAAAGTTGATGAAGAGATTGAAATGGAACAACCAGTGGATGATAAATTTGTGCATACACCTCCAACACCACCTACTGAGCCAGAGGTTAATGAGTCAGTGTTTGAGACAGTGGAAACAGAAATGAAGGAATCAGTGGCAGATGAAGATAAGTCTGATCATACTGAGGTTGTTGGGTCTGATCATACTGAGGTTATTGGGTCAGTGGAGCAAACTACAGAGGTGATTTTGGATGATAAGACTGAGGAGTTAAAGATTGATGAGGATGATGGTGAAGAGGTGAGTAAACCTGAGATAGCAGTTGAAAAAGAAGAAGTAAAGACTGATGTTAAAACTGATGCTCAACAAGTTGAAAAGACCAGGAAGAAGAGCATTCCAGTTAAAACTGCTAAGATGACTGGAACAGGAAAGAAGGTTGAAACTCAAAAGAAGAAATCTACACAACAACCATCTTTGCCTGGATTTCAAATTAGAGAACCTGCTGCTGCTCCTGTTCAACAGAAAGAATTGCCAAAGATAGATCCAAAAGCTAAGGGCAAGGAAAAACTTGTAGAAGAACCAAAGAAGAAAAAGCAAAAACCAGTGCCACCAGAAGTAACTGCTCATGATACTGAATATGCAGAAAGATTACAGGCTGAGCTAAATGCAGAGGGCTTGATTGATGTTGAGATTGAGGAAGGAAAATTTGTAAAAATGACAAAAGAGCAAGTGGCAGAATGGGATGAGTATTTGTTGAAAGAGCAGAGACAGGATGATATTGAATATTTAGTTGATCAGCTTAAGAAGAAGAAAGCAGAAGAAGCAAGAAAGAAGAAAGCTGCAAAACCACCAACATAAGCTCAAATGAAGAAGAACTTGATTGCAAAGTTGAAAGGTGGGTATATTCCTTTGAATGCTTTGAAACAGATGAGTTTAGAGAGATTGCAGGAGTTATGGGATAAAGATGAGTTGAATCCTGATGTGATTGAAAAGAAAGAAAGAGAAAAGAAAGAAGCTGAGAAGAAAAAGCAGGAAGTTGAAAAGGAAAAGAAAGAGGCTGAAAAAGAAAGAAAATTGAAAGAATAGGAAGAAAAAGAAAAGAGAGAAAAGTTAGAAGCTGAGAAGAGGAGGAAAGATGAACTTGAGCAAAAGAAGAGAGAGTTAGATGAAATTCCTGATAGAGAAAGGAATATTGATGAATTGAAGGAGTTTATTCTATTACAGCCTATGGAATCTGAGGTAATGAATGTTGAATTACCTGGTATCATTGATTGGTCTATAGAGCAATTTGTCAATCCTGTTAAGATTCACAAGATTAAGATTGAAAGAGCAGATGGAAATATATCTTGGTGGAGATCTTTTAGGGATTTGATAAAGAGGATTAGTAGGACTGATTTGGTGAGGATGTATGAGATTGGAATGGAAAAGAATTTAGATTTGAAAAGATTTGATAATCTGGTTGAAAAAGTTACATGGCATTGGATTAAAGCTATGTTTGAACCAGAAGAGTTTCCATTTCAATTTGCTACTTTTAGCAAGGTCAGAAATTGGATTTATCATGCTAAACCTGGAGTACATCAGATTGTTATGGAGGATGCAGTGTTTATGTGGTTATTGACAGATAGATTTTATGATATCAATCTGAGATTTTTGATGGGTTTGAGAAATGCAAGGTTACAAGCTGCAGTGTTAGATGATGTAGCTCTAGAACTGGTATATATGGTGTTAAATCAGATTCATAAGAAGGAGGAGATTGATAGGAGGAAGAGAAGAAAAGACTAACAGTTTTGAAAGAATTTTGTGAAGCTTATAATGGAGGATTAGAAGAAACTTAATGCTGTGAAGGACAGATTAAGTTTAGGGGGAGATTGTTGGGTCAAAACTGTTTCAGGTCTGAGTTGAAGTTCTGATGAGAAGACAGAGTACAAGTGATTAAAACTGTTTGCTTTGAAGGTTAAAACTGTCTTTATGAAGTTACAACTGATAGAAGAAAACTGAAGAGAAGACAAGTGTTACAACTGATTGAAGATAGATTACAACTGATAGTTATGTGTCTGTAAGTAGTTAAAACTGCTTATGTATTAGTAACTGTTAGTTATATATGAAACAGTTAACACTGATTATGTATTTGTACTTAGTCGTATATTACAATTGAAGCAGTTACCACTGAATGTGTAACAGTTACAACTGTTTACATCAGAATGGTAGTTAAAACTGTTTATGATTTTGTGATAAGTATGAGTCGGTTATGGAAGTTATTTTATTCCATATTTGTAGGAGATTGTATAGGACTCTATATGTTATAAATAGAGATCCTTTAGACCTAGATAGGTTAATGATTTTTGCGCAGCTTCAAGGTTTTCTGTAACCCTAATACATCAAGTGTATTCGTCTTATATCATTAATAAGATTGAAGCTTTCGGTATATTGTGTGTTCATTAAATTAATTAATATTCATTGATCTTCTTAATATTATTGAGTGTGATTCCGCAACTTCTCAATAATATATTCAAGGCTTATTAAGTAAGATTGTTTATTAAGTTAAACAGGGACTAACATCCACAGCACAATTAATAAATCCTACGAATAAAAATAGTCATAATAAAAGTAATAATAATAATAGTGTTTGGAATCATAAACCACTTAGGATGAACATCATCCTAATCACTGTCATTATCCTGGCGGTACTGGTACTGGTGAGAAGGCTCTCCATACTCTGGCTGTGGTGGTGGTGGTCGTGGCATGAACTCTTGTGGCATCTGGTACTGGAATGGCTGATACTCGGGTCCAGAAGGAAACTGACCAAACAGCTGCTCAAACAAGCCATCCTGGTAGTCCAAATGTGCACTGGTCTGATGGAAATGCTGTCTCTGCATAAGATCTATCTGATCAAACCTCTGAGTCTGGTGTAACTCCATCTGGTGCAACTGCTGAGATAGCTGATCAAACTCTGTAGCATAACCTCTGTTACGGCCTCGTGCCGTACCTCGACCTCTATCACTGCCACTCGTATCTCCTCTAGCTCTAGCCTGCCTCGACTGCAAAGTCTGTCCTACCGGAGTAATCGGAACCCAGTAATACATATCCGCAAGACCACCATAAGTAATGCATGGCTCAATAAGAGCAAACGCCTCCAATCTGCGTGCAGTCAACCAACCCATGCTAGGCTGAACAATCGTGCATGACCCCATCTCATCCTGAGTAGCCAAACCAAAATATCTAGCCAACCGTGTAACAAAGTGACCTCCACACAAACTACTCCCATCTCTACTACCAGTGGCTCTCTTCGACATCCACTTCGCCAACCTCCAAGGTACATTCACTAACCTCTTCCTGATAATCGAGCTCAAATAAAACAAGTCAGGCCTAGAAACTTTCTCAGGCCCCTCCTTGCGACCAACGATGGTGTAAGTCAACAATCTGTGAATGAGTTGATGACGAGGATCTCGAATACGCGTGTAAGAAGGTGTCGAACTACCATAGTTACCCTGGGCAATAAACTGCCACTCCTGCTCAACTTCCAAGTCAGTGAGCTTCTTCACAGCACCTGCAGAAATGTGGTTTAAAAAGTGAGGATTATCCAGCTCGTTGGGCTCATAAAGCCCCAGTCCCAAAGCAAACTGAACCAAAGTCATCTGTCTAGGCTGTCCCCCTAGCTGGAAGAAAATGGAGTTCTCAGTCCATTGAGTCGACCTGGACTCAAACCTAAAAGTGCTATAAAACTCAACAACTAGCTCTCTGTAGATATCCTCCCTGATACTGAATAACCGAGACCAAGCATAGGAAACAAATCCAATGTTTCCATCCTCAAGTACATATGGAATAACAAGTAAATTCCTAATAGCCTCAGCACCATTAGTGAACCCCTCTCTAGCAATCACATGCTCCAAAACATTCCAATTAACAGCATCAAAAACCTCAATTGACTGGCCAATATTTGAAGCCAGACGCTCTCCAAACTGAAATCTGGTGGTCTCAGAATACGACCCATGAAAAGTGAGGTATCTATGAGCTCGAACCAATGGGTTTCCCAAAGTTTGACCCCCTCTTGTTCTCCTGTTAGACATGATAACTGCTAAACAAAACAAATGTTAATAACACCAAATAAGCAGTTAATACAAAAAGGTCAATAAAAATTTCGGCAGTATTTCGGCTTAAAGTTGAATAATCCACCATAAGGATTTAGCCTAAAACTACCGCAACAACCAATTTCATGAACCTAAATTGCATCTTTAAACAAAACCACTCAAATTGCATATATGTATATACTTAATTAAATATTCATGACAATTGCCTAATCAAATGCATTATAATAACTTGGTACCATTATGAAAATACGAAATTACACAATCACTAAACTCGAGCATTAGCAACTAGCAAACATCCATACAATCTCACAATGAATTATCATAACACAATTAATCAAAATAACAATTTATCACATAACCGTAATCACAAACACTTGTGTACCAAACAAATATTTGCATTAATCATCATGTGGTCAGAAAATTAATAAGCACTAAATTAAAACATAGCACAATTGAGCATATATCATATTCACATTTCATCATTACTAACGGATAATTCGATTAACTTAATATATGTAACATATTAGAAAAACGAGCATGACATTGCAATGTATATATCAATTAGAACATAAATCAATCAAAACATGCCAATAATCATACCCACATTTGAAATACCCAAAATTCTATCATAAACCCTAACTTCCAAATACGCATTTTTAATCAACGAAAATGAAAATGGAAAGTTATACCTTGTAGAGGAAAGTGTGTGGAACAAGAATACGCAAAAATGGCGATGAATACGTGGCCGGAATTTTTGTTTGAGGTGTGGTGTAGTTACAGCCGTAGGTGGTGAAAAATGGGTTTTAGGTTTGAAAATGAAGAAGAAAGGGGCTGCTGGTGGTTTTGCCTCTTTTTGATCCATACGGCATATGGATTCCATACGGGGTATGGATTAAACAGGCCCAGGTCAAACTCATTAAACCCAGTCAACGCCCCGGCCCAGTGGCCCAACCAATCCATACGACGTATGGATTCCATACGGCGTATGGATTGAAATTTCAGAATTTTTCAAAACCATTTTTTCAACCAATTTTAACCCAAATCCCACACTAATTTTATATAATTAAATCTCAAACTTGGAGGATAATCACGACTTCAAAATATTCACAATTCCACACTATAAAATAAATAACAATAATTAACAAACTTTAATGAAATAATATTATTAAAAACCAAACACACAAATTAATTAAATGTTCAAAAATCCAAACACACCAACAATACCAAAATCCAAAACAAACAAAATCAGTCATAATAAGAAATAAACCAAAATGTCAGAAGTAATCCAATAGCATACGAAATAAAAGAGATGATTAGAATCACTGCTTAGGATAGAGAGCAAGGAAACGCTCAGTGATTATGGGAATGACGTTAATGATACCATTACCAAAACTAAAGAAATTAGACAGGTGCTCGGCAGTCACGGGAAGCAGATAAACCAAATCCAAGCTAATCTTCATTATTGCCTTGGTTACCTCTCCTTCTTCATCCCATACTTCTTCATTACCAACTAACTTAACCTCTCGCTCCGGACTGTCATCCTCAAGCTATCTAATAAATTCTAAACATGACTCCCAAATCTAATGATGCTTGCTCATCAGTGACATTTCCTTCAAACTTCTAACTAAGCTTTCAATCTCACCCCAAGACTTGCTCTTGAAGTCTGTTGAAACTCAAACCTGAACTCCTGAATATCTCAATAAATCTCATGTAGATTTCCACCATTCCATAGTGGAAATGTTCCCTTTGGTACAGAATCTTAGTCTCATCCACTAACTCTCTCATATTTGCCACTAGATAAGTTGCTACATCAATTTCACCATTTGGGTGAATAAAATCCGGGCGTGGCCTTCCTTCTTCTTCCTTAGCAAGACGATCCAGCTGTTTAACCATTCTATTCATGTGATAGTGGATAGTGTTTTTCACTATGAAGCAATGAGGTGTCTCATCCTTAAGATGATCATCCGCTTGTAACAATTGAACCAGATCCTTCAAACCAGCCAAGAATTCCTTGTCAGCTTCGGAATTTGGATGACCCGTTATCTCATACAAAACTTTGATCATACGACCAAGACACGCAGCCTGATTAACCGAGTAAGGAAACGAATGTTGCCTTAAAATCTCATAAATCTCAACATATCGTCTCTGTTGGTTAGTGAAGAACACCTTCTCCTCTTCGATCCTTAAGGTTATTGATTCCTCAAAATCTAAAAGGTCGTCCAAAAACTGCTGAGAAACCCCAAATTGTCTTTCCACTTCTGCACTATCTAGTAGCATCTGCACTAGTACCAGTTGATAGTCGGAGAAATAAACAAAGGATATCCTTATTAGTTCAGCTCTAAAAGGAATGTCCCATCTCACATTCGCAATTGCACCCAATAATTCCTCACATGACGACGTGATAGGCACAACCTTGCGGCCCAAGTGAGTGAATGATAGAATTTCACTTTCTACTCTCGACTCCAAACTCTCAGAATCATAAATCCCAACCAAATCGTAATCGTTAGCATTACTTTCAAAGCTCCTTGCCATTGGACAAACCTAAATAGAAAATAAATCTGGAAATACAAAACACCACTAACGAAAAACAAGTTAGTTCACACAAAATAATAAAATTAAATAACATGTACAATATTAAATAAATGGAACTCCAACCGGCGGACGGATTTCCATCCGCCGGTTGAAACTAAAACCCCAAAAGTTTAACCAATTAAAGGATAATTAGTTTCAACCAGTGAATTAATGAAAAATTGCTACACAATTACTTAGACTACTTTAAACAACTTTACAAAATTATTTTTTTTAACAAAATTCCTTTAAAAGTAAAAGTTTACAAATCACTAACTCCTATTTAAATAATCACAACCGCTTCCCCAGCAGCGGCGCCAAAAACTTGATGTGCTATGAAAGCGCGTCTTGTTTTATAATTTATAAATAGAAATACCTAATAAATACTTTCAAGCAACCAGGCAAGAATACCCGATCAATTGTAAATATAGATTTGGTAAGTCAGATTCGAACACAGGGAATGGTGGAATATTTAAAATAGAAATTAACAATTAACTAGAAAGCAGTAAATATGGGAGGCGTTTTAGTTCCGTGCGAACATTTGTTTAGAAAATATTTATTTAAAATAATTAATCTTAAATAAAACTTAAATTAAAATAATAAATAAATAATAATAAATACTAATTAAAATAACAAATAGATTACGATAGGAGAGAACAAGTAATTGTATAATTAATGTCACTTAGATTCATATATCTTGATTCATTGCGTATTGATTATCTAATTGTGATTCTTTTATATCAACTTAATACCAAATTCTTCAATGAATATTAAATTGAATATGAACTAGCCAACGTTTCGGGTCCAACTAATTCCTACAACTTAGGGTCCAACATTAAACACTGGTTCCAATGTCATAAGATGACCAGTCAATTGTGTGCCTTTCCCTAAATTATGCATTAAGTATTCACAACTCATTATAATTAACTCTAGTGGTATGACTCAACAATACCCAATAATTACTTATTGTCTTGTTCATTTTAAAGTAGATAATTATCGTATACTCAACCTATCAAACTCAATCTATTTAGCAATGATCAAAACCTAGATTCTAATCATCAATAATTCATAACATTAAAGGAACACAATCTCAATAATATTATCAACCACGTTGAGCAACAATAATAACTAGTCACCAATAAACAAGGATTCATGAGTAATATAACCGTTTTCAATTAAATAACTTAGTCAATACGCAATTATAATCGTTCAATAATCATAATCTAAGTTTAATCAACTACACAATCACTTTGGATATTCAATTCATCATGAAAACAATATACATCAGATTCAAATAAATCAAATTCTTCAATGAAATAAAGAAACGAAAGTATACCGAATCAATAACGATGAACTACGAAAGATTTAGATGAACTATCCTCGATCTTCACCCTTCGTACCTCCAAAATAACCCTAATTTATGAAATAAAAACCCTAAAGTCGTCTGGAAGAAATAAAATACGAAAAACAGAAAAAACTATCGTTTTAGGGTTTTTTCGCGATTTTATACTTCTGTGGTTTTTGATCCATACGGCGTATGGATTTCCATACGGCGTATGGATTGATTTCAAGCCCAACCCAAGTCCGCGTTACCTGGGCCTCCTGCACTGCAATCCATACGGCGTATTGACTTCCATACGACGTATGGATGCATTTTCAGCCGGTTTCTTGATTTTTCCTCATTTCTTCGATTTCGGCTTCACTTTATTCTTCAACTATGTATTATTTAGCATGTTTATTGACTGTTTTCCATTCCTTTCTTCATAAACGCTCCATTTCCACATCTAATTGCAAATATGAACGAAATTAATATCTATTCTTAATAAAATGCAATAGAAATATCCAAGAATAGGGGTAAAATAATACTAAAATATAGTACTTTTGAGCGTTTATCAGGGTTCTAGACAATATTATTTGTATGACTTAGAAACCCAACTGTATAAATTATTGAGTTTACTAATTGTTGTTTTAACTAATTAATCTAGGCCTACATTTTTTAAGGGCCCATTTTAAATATTAAAAGTTCAAAATATATCTAGGAGATCTTTTTGTGCACATCTTTTACAATTTGTTTTCCATTGTTGAGTGTGTCTATCAGTTGGAGCTTCGCGAATTCATTTTTTTATTTTCTGTTTCCACTTTCGTTTAAAGCCTTTTTTAAACACGTTAATTTAGACAAGCTAATTCAGACATTTAGATTGTTGTTGTTTCAGACCGTTACCTCAACAATTATCTCTATAAATTTAATTGTTTCGGTGTTTGCATTTTGATATAAAGTCTTCATTACTTTCAAAAGTTTCAAAAACTAATCACCCTACACTTTTTACATGTTTTAGCCCGCAAATTTTGCGGGTTATGATCTAGTTTGATTAATGATTGAGGGTTAAAGTTGTCATTATACTAAGGTTAAAGCTGCATTTAATGTGATTTTCTTAATATGTGTATTTTCAACTTAGTGACAAACAATTTGAGACGGATGGAGTATTTGTTATCTTTGAAATCAGTGTTTTGGATGCACTTCCCAAGTTCACATGAAGTAGACAGTGTACAAAATGTCTCATGATATTGATGAGGGATGTGCATGTTAAGGATGAAAATATGAAAATTTTCATCAAATTTGAGAAAGATAAAAACCCATAATGAATTTTAGTAGCATTTCCACAAATGTACCTTGTACAATGTTCTCATTTTCCAAGTGCATTTACTAAATCACCATTATATGCTACTAAAGCTGAGTTCGATTCGTTAAGAAGGTGGTGATTTACTGATTTAATATATATTTGGAAAAAGGTCAAGTGCACTAAAAGTTATCAAAGTAAATTATGACATTTAGACTGTATATTGAACTATCTGGTTTTGCATTGTTTCCGGTGAAGAATTTATTATTTTTTGTTATTGTATGTATTTTAGGGTAATTTTACTAAATTGTAATATGTATAGGGTGTCACATTATATACTTAAACGTTTTCACATTATATACTAAAATGTACGTATCACAAATTTTTGAAGTATTAGTAGGGTAACTGCATAATACGACGGTATCCTATACAAGTAAAGTGATGCTACTTTATAGTGATGGGTAATGATAGCAAGGATGATCTATTTAGAAGGCAAATGGAAATAGAAATTTTGTTATACTATTAATAATAATAATAATAAAAAAGCATTTAGATTAAGCTAGCAAGAAGCATAGAAATAAGGATTGCATATAGACTATAATCAAATGCATTCCTCATAGTCAATCTGTTGACTCTGAATACTATAATTTACAAGCATAATATCCAAAATGTTAATGAGATTGATTGAAATCTTGTGAGTAAAATATAAATGAGCAATGTAGACATTTTGCATCTTTAAAGATACACGATTAAGTTTTAAGCAAATATGGAAAACACTTTATAAGAGTAATCAATAATTAAATAGATTTGTCAAATATTTCCAAACCTACATTTTTTTCAAGGTAAGGTTCCGAGGAGAATACCTCAAATGAGGAGAAGGAGGAGCATGCCGAATTCACTGCATTTTAAAGCAAAATTTTCATTCAGATTCACTGCATTTTACCAATGGAGTACTGCATTTTACCAAATACTGCATTTTACCAAATACTGCATTTTACACCTATAAATTTTCTGCATTTTAACGACACTGCATTTTAAACTTTCAAATTTGTTTTAAAATGCAATAAATTTGGTCTATTCCTCCTTCTCCTCA
Organism: Helichrysum umbraculigerum; assembly: GCA_949592205.1. Taxonomy (NCBI): domain Eukaryota; kingdom Viridiplantae; phylum Streptophyta; class Magnoliopsida; order Asterales; family Asteraceae; genus Helichrysum; species Helichrysum umbraculigerum. The sequence goes on along the minus strand of CATIUR010000003.1, from coordinate 120,832,415 downwards.
TTTGACACCTTCTCCTCTGATCCTTAATTTACGGTGCATCCCTATCTTTTTTACTTATCTCATACGTACACTAGAATACTATTACTACATTTACTAATCGCTATACGATCTTCAAAAATAATAAATCTCTATTAATTTATAAAAAACTTTAACCATCTTTGATATTTTTAGTCCATAAAAATTAAAAACGCATAACAAAACTAAAAAATGTGCTAAAATAAGTTTGCCGACAAAAACGAGATATGATAACAAAATATATATATCAAACCAATGAGTTGCCGACACGCCTACCCGATCCAAATTAGTAGAAAATCATTTATAATCAATCTTTTCCAAATATAAAATTCCCAATTCCACTCCATTATCCCATCATAAACAAGTAAATTACGCTCAACAACTTGTACTCCATAAAAATCTACACAACTTTAAATAGCTTCATCTCTGGAAAAAGTTATAAGCAACTGACATAATTACTTAAAAAGCCAATAACGACTTTCGATCACCCACCAAAACTTTCGATCTGGAAAAATAAAAAAACTGAACAAATGGAAGGTCTAGTGAAAGGCTTACTTGATGTTGCTCTAGGAGGAGGTAATGGAAATAAGAGAGAAGAAGATGAAGTTGATGAACGATCGAGATCGACTTCTTGGGCAAATGTTAGTATTAATTGTTAATTTTGTTACTTGTTCTTTTAAGGGATTTTTGTTTTGTTTACTGATGAAGGTTATGATGATTTGCAGATTGTGTCTGGTGAACAGGATGATGAACAGAATGATAATCGAAGTAGTAATCGGAGAAATGAGGTTAGTTTGGAATTGAGGTTTTATTTCTAAAGCGAATTCGAGGTTTTGAGGTTGTTTGTTTGTTGTGTAGGAAGGGAATTACGGGAGGAATCAGCAATGGGGACCTGGTGGATCACAATCTTCAGGGAGACCTCAAAAGGTATTTTTATTTTAAATATATATATATATATATATATCATCCCCTAATAAATAATCAACAGAATTTTTGTAGGATTAATGATTATTATGGTTCAATTAGTCCATTAAGCCTATAGGTAAAGTTTGAATTTTTGTTTAGTTTTTTTTTTAGAAAGGCAAACTCACACACACATCAAATATGTTCAATTTTTTCCACGAATATATACATATGCCCACAACCGGACTAGAACCCACAACCTCAAGTATAAGGGTTCCCACGATACCGCTAGGCCAATGGCCCTTTTGTTTAGTATATGAACCTATATATTACTTTGTGCATCCAAGTTAAATGTTGTTATTCTTTTAAAATGATATTCTGTTTAAAGTAGGAAGGTGTTCTGCTGCAACTTCAAATCTGTTACTCCACATTGTATGCTCTCATTTATTTGAATTTTTTAAAATGATGATCATCGATTCATAGTACATATTAAGAGACTAAGTGATTTTTGATATGCTTGGATGTTAAAAATTTCATGTTTAGTTAAATCACTTGATTCATTTTCCATCTGGTTTGATTCAGTAAATTATTTCTCATAGGTTAAAGTTAATATTTACTCCGTAGTTGCTAAGAGTTTTTTGGTTATGAAATGTTAAGTTTAAGTTAAAGAGGGTAATTAAGGCGATTTTAAAAGACTCGAATAAAGGGATTAAAAAGTTGTTCATAACTAAGTTAAATGGTCATGTTTGGTGTTGTTCTGACACGTGATGTGAACTAACCAGATGATTTACTAGTGGTGACATAATCTAAGAAATGTTTGAAATTCAGGTTGTAAATGAGGGGTATGAGGCTAATAAGCAAGATGGTTATAATCGAAGGAATCCTGAACAACAGGTAGCGTTCTTGCTTTTATTTCATAGAATTCATTAGTTTCTAATAACTTATCATATATTACAGAACGATGAGCAAAATAACGATGGCTGGGAGACCGTTGGGAAGAAGCAACCCAAAAAACAGGTCTTGTACTCTGCTATCTCTTACACAACATATCATGTTGTACGTGTAGAAGAATCGTAAGTAATAATCTTATTCAACGATATTTTACAGGTTCGTAAAGAAAACTGGGATAATTTCAAACGTCCTGCAGACGAACAAGAGTATTCTAATGAAGTTGAACATAGTTCTCAAATGGACCCGTCTCAAAATGAGCTTAACGACCTTGGTCAAGCGTGCAACAAGCTTTGGGAGCTTGATTGTAACCGTTTAGTACCAGGAAAAGACTATGAAATTGATTGTGGTGAAGGTAAGAAAACATACCAAAAGCAAGATATGGCAGAAGGAAGTTTGTTTACATGGTTAGGTGAAGATGTTTTAAAGAAGCCAACGATTTCTCGGTTCTGCTCTCTGTTGGATAACTACAATCCACAGGAAGGGTATAAAGAGCAAGTTACATCTCAAGAAAAACAAGAACAGGCTGCTTTTATTGAGGAGATTTGTAGAACTGCACCAATTAAGTATCTTCACAAGTATCTGTGTTCAAAGGGTATTGTGTCTGAAGATATTCGAGAATTCAAAGGGCTGTTGACTAGTCTTTGGTTTGATTTATATGGTCGAGGTGGGACGTCTAGTTGTTCTTCAGCTTTTGAACATGTTTTTGTTGGAGAGATTAAGAGCCGTGGGGAGCAGTCGGTTTCAGGCTTCCATAATTGGCTTCAGGTACATATTCTTACATAACCGTTAAGTGAAAATCATATATACTCTGAAAACCTTTTACTTTGTAGCAAATCAGGGGAATCCTTAAGGGTCACTTTCAAGCAAAACTGGCTTGTTTACGTATCCTTGTTACATGTTGTTGTTGTCGATTTAGACTTCTTCATCATAAGTTAGACATTTAATGAAGAATATGATCAAATAGTCATTCTTCTAAAAAATTGTTATTATTTTTATGTAGTTCTACATGGAAGAAGCAAAGGGGAGGGTTGATTACCAAGGCTATATCTTTCCACGAAGGCGTGGGGAGACGGTAAGTTAACATCCGTTTATTCTTCTTTACTGTTTAGAAGCACGTTTTCATAGTGACTATCTTGACTTCAAGAAGCAGATTACATATTCATCCCAAAGTCAGCTGCTTTTTGAATTAAAAGTAGGAAAATCAATATTAGAGTCGAACACTAATGATTACTTTTGCAAATGCAGCCTGATTCGGAGACGCAGTTGCTGACAATTCAGTTTGAATGGAATGGTGTGCTGAAATCAGTATCGAGCACGATGATTGGAGTGAGCCCTGAATTTGAGATAGCACTATACACATTATGTTTCTATATGGGTGGTGAGGATAACCATGTCGAACTAGGTCCGTACTATGTTAACATCAAGTGTTATCGTCTTGGCAACAAACTTGGATCTGCTTTTCCCATAGCAGATGAATGAGTCACCATTTTGCTATGAGTTTTACATTCAAGAAACAAACGTGATTTGTAACGATTGTTGTACGATAAACTTCATATGTTCTTATTTGGTTTTTTGTGTTTGTATTATGTATCAGTATCACTTTATTAGCTTATATAAACGAAGATTTCTATTTGAAATAGTATTGTAGGCAAATTAAACGTGTTAGAACTTAGAAGGAATCGGCAAAGAAAGCCAAGCAAATTAACAATGTGGCCGGAGCCGGGAGCCCGGACCCGGAGGAAGGAAATTAGATGAGGCCCATGTGGAGCTAAATGGGCTAATGACCAACGTGGATCGTTGTTACTCAGTTTAACCAACCACTTACAGTTTAACATAAAGTTTAAAATTCGTTTTAATTAGAATCATCACATTTTTAAAAACGTCTATTTTTATTTATTTTATTTTTTTTCAGAATTTTGAAAAACCTCTATTAACGGACTAATCAATATTCAAATAGAAAACTGATAGATAGGTGTACTTGTTTAATCCTAAAATATGCATCAAAAAGCGAGTATGACATATGTTAACCGTTAAGCTTAATAATATAGCAATAAGATTATATAGAAAAGTGTATAGAAATATATAAAACATTAATAAAACAACATATAAACGACAGAAAAAGATACTCAAAATGAATGTTTACGAGTAAATTTCTTGTAGTTCGCATAACAAACTTTTATATCTTCAAACTTTACAACTTTTTTGGAAATGAGTATAATTGAACATGGATATTTCCCCTTTTTTTTATAATGTCAACATTACTACTCCGTATTTCTTATATTTGTCACAAAATAATTCTACATTTGCCAAAAAAAAAAAAAAAAAAAAACCCTACTAAATATAATTAAACTCCTCATTTTATCCCCATTTATTATGGTAAATTATTCATTATTAAAAGTGATATGACGGAGGGAGTATTTATTTTTGATTTCAACAAAACTTATAAGGGACAATCATGTACACCTACTAACTAATATTGAATTGTTAATCTCTTTAAACATTTCAGGTTCACAAGCTTTCTATCTTCTAAAGTTCTTTCTTATATGAACTCCTAATTAGAGGTGGTTTGGTTAGAACTCGAAGGTCGATGATGAACCGTAAAGTGGTGTTGGTAAGCGGGACCATAGCATTGCTCTGAATAGCATCTGCGATTTGAAGCTTTATTGCAGAGGGTACTAATGTTTATAAGGTGATATAAAATTATTATAAGTATAAAATATCAACAATAATTTTGTTAACCATGTTTGTTGCACCTCGTACAGATATCATATTTTCGTGTCTCATCTGAGTTCTAACTGTCTTTTCCCAACTCGTCCGGCATTGGGCCTAGGAACAATGGGAGCAATCTATGTAATGACAAATCAAATCATCGTAGTCGGCTGTTGTAGTTGCGGTCCAAGTGGGCCTACATTGACCCGTTTTAAAGATCTCTTTAAATCTACGTCCTTTTTTTTTTCATTGTTAAACCAAAATATGTATAATTTGCTTGGTGATCCAATTTAAGATAATTAAAGGATAATGACCTTGAAAGAATCTGGGAAACCCGGCCCATAATTAAGTAATCTAATCATTTTGTTGTAATTTTGTTGGATTATTTGCATATATAATAATATAATCTTATTAAATTAAGATAAAATTAACAAGAGTATATATACAAAAAATGTACAAATGGGAAAAACTAAAAACAGGGTGAAGGAAACATACCAAGATTTAAATCGCATAGAAAGTGAAACTATGGTGTAATTTCCTGGTAATTTACGTCAGATAATTTGATGTTCGAACTTCAAAGATCTCATTATTTTAAATATCACAATTTCATATAGAAATATAGAATAATAAAAATTTAAAATATACTTTATCAAATAAGTTCTAATATAACGGTATGCAATCACCTCATAACAAAAAAAAATTCATAGTTAATTTGGATCGATGTGGAAGGTTCCAAATTATTAAAATTTGATGTATAATTTCAAACTAATGTTTATAACATTTTCTCAGACTTGATATATATCATCTCTCGTTCTTTCTATATATATTTGTGAGTTCATGACAAGCTTCCATTTTCATAATATATATACAGACTTTTATATTATATTAAAGGTGGTTGATTTGAAGTTGAAGATCGGAGATGAACGGAAAAGTATTGGCCGTGAATGGGATTATAGTGGTGCTCGGAATAGCATCAGCGATTACAGGTTTTATTGCCGAGGCTGATAAAATTCAGGTAACGATGGCGTTAGTACTTTAATCATATTTCCATAATATAATAACCATTTCGACAACTGTATATTATATATATATATATATATATATATGTATATATATATATATATGTATATATATATATATATGTATATATATGTATATGTATATATATGTATATGTATATATATGTATATATATATATATATGTATATATATATATATGTATATATATACACATGTTTGTTCCATCAAGTGTAGAAATCAGAGGTGTTTATCACGCATTTTTCGTGTGTTTATCCGCATAGCTCATCACCCGGACTAGGAATAGTTGCAGCAATTTGTACATAATAAATCAGCTCATTTTACTCGTTTTAGTTGGGTGTTGTTGTTGTTGTCGTCGTTAATGCGTCTTTATCATGGTACGTACGTGGGTAATAAATTTAGACAAGAACTATTAATAAGTTGAGCGAATTGTTAATCAATAATTTGATTACAGTTTCGTGTAAAAATATATACAGGATAGCATCAATTATTGCAGTGAGTCTATTGCTAGCGGCTGCAAAGCTAAGTAATTGAGAGGGTGGGGAATCAGATTCTAATGGTAGAACTACATGTTATGTAGTAAAGCCCGGGATCTTTGCAGCTGGTGCAGTACTTTCACTTTTAAGTGCGGTTTTTGGGATTGTTGCTTGTGATTCTGTATCTTCGGCTTAGCAAACAACCTTAAAACCTGAGTTAGCGCTCCCAGTTGCCTACAATGTGTATCTAGAGACAAGTGCAACCCGTCCACAACCATACTAGGTATCGTAAAAGATCAAATATATGATTTGTGGCTTGTTCTTTAACTTTTATACCATATTAAGTTTTTTTTATAAGACGACGTGGTAAGACAGTATGTAAACTACCATTTAATATTCTTCTTTACTATTTGGATGTACGTTATATTTAAAGTGGTTATTTGACTTCAATAATCAGAATGAGATTATTACTTGATAGGGTTAATTGTTTCGTTATGTATTTAACTTTATATCTTTTACTATTGTATGCAACCAACTTTCAAATATTCTATTGTATTTATTGGGTGACCTGCTCAGCAGGTTGCCGGTTTTTTGTATGTTTACAATCAGCGCCACGTAGGCAGGGGCGGATTCAGTGAGGTGCAAGGGGGGTCAGATGCCCCCAATAGCTCCAAAAAATTTAAGGTAAATTTATATATTTTTTGGGTCATGCCCTCACCTCGCAAAAAAGAATGCCCTAGATGAGTCCGTGATTTGATTTTTAATTAAGTGCATAAATACGATTTATAAATTTAACAAATAAGTGTTAAAACAATAAAAATTAATAAAGCTTCAGACTCTGTTTTAATGGGGTAAGTTATAGTGTAGTTGAAGCTTGGTGGGGAAGATGATACCCAAAGATCAGTCAGACTTTCACAAGTTTGATGTACTTTTTTCCAATACCCCTGCAATTATATATATGGTGACACTTTAGGCCCTTAAACTTTATATATACATTCAATAAATTCACATTTTTAGATTTATAGTTTTCAATTTTATTTATTTTCTTAAAAAAAAAACCTTTAAAACAATATCATCCAATGACATCCATTGCTTTTTTTTTTTTACCACAAATATATCATTTCTAAATACTCACATGGTTTCTAAATTCACCGAATCCTATCATCATGATGTTTAAAGACTACCATTAAGTTTAAGAAGCTTACAACGCTTAATATAATTCTTAAAAGAAAGACATATTTAAGGTTGAACAAAAACTTAAGCCATTTGTTATATTACATTATGACGGTCGTGTTTTGAGTTGATTATAGTTGTTACCTAGCTTAGATTTTTATTACAAAGTTGCTTGAGTTAATTATATGCTGTCTCAGTTTAGTTTGTGAGAGTTGTAGGTTATTTCATGATATTTTTATGCACTTTTTTGGGCTAGTTATATATCGTTTTCAAACTTTTTTATACCACGTATCATTGATTCTATTATATAAAGGTTTATCTATATGTATTGATTGATGAAGTTATTTAGCTTTATTTCCAAGGTGGCAATAATGGTTTTCATGCAATATTACCCCTTCCTTTACCCCAATGACGAGACAAAAATTGTTGTTAATCAGCATCATTATTACAGTTTAACATAACGAAAAAAAATTACACAGTTTAAATTAAATTTCGCCCCCTATAACACAATATCCTGGATCCGCCACTGCACGTAGGATGACAAATCAGCGCCACATCAGCATGACCGGTGCCACGTCAGCAAAAAGGTCACCCAATACATACAATAGAACGTTTGAAAGTTGGTTGCATACAATAGTAAAAGAGGTAAAGTTAAATACATAATGAAACAATTAACCCTACTTGATAAGTAGGGGCGGAGATAAGGGGGATTAAATGGTGTTCGGCCCACCTCAACATCTCAAATAACTTAAAGTACGTATTATTATATTAGTACATGATGAGTCGCTTTCTAAAGTATTTCATCATTTGATCTCTCTTAATTGTACACTGTAGTAATTCATAATTTTCATATGTTCATACAAATACCATTAATATAATTATGTTATCACTCTATTTAATCTTTAACGTCATTATATTAAGGTGAAGTTGAGCCCCCTTAACCTCAAATTCAAGCTCCACCACTGCTCATAAGTTAGCTTTTGCAATACAGCATGATTTAGACACATTTGTTGACAATTAGGTTTGTATGGAACGGTGTGTTGAAATCAGTATCTTGCACGATGATTGCAGATGACTGAATCATAACATCTTGCTATAAGTTTTACATTCAAGACACGATGTGATGATAACAATTATATTGTTGTACGACGGCATTCAGGTCCCAGCGTTTGATTTCAGACGGCGAAACAACAACGTTTTCTTCTTCTTTTTTGCCTTTTGCCTTTTTCTTTCTTTTTTAATCAGGATTGTGTTTTGTTTTTTGTGTGTGTGCTGTTACAGGAAGAAGGAGAAGAAGTAGAAAACAAAGAAGAAGAAGAAAAGAAAGAAGAAGAAGAAGAAATAGTAGGAAAAAGGAAAGAGAAGGAATAGTGTGTGTGTTTAAAAATATGGTTTTTTTTTATTGTCTTTTGTGGATGTATACGGAGCAATGTTTTTTTTGGTTAAAAGTTCAAAAAAAAAACAAATAATAAAATGTTGTTTTGAATGAATTAAATGTTGTTTTAATTTGATTAATGTGTTTTTAAATATTAATTTATACATTTAATTACATTAAAAATACAAATAAAACAAATAATAAAAAATTCCAGAACACTGTCACTACATCACAGAAATCTCAGTCACAACATTCTCCAGAACATTGTTCTGAACACTGTGGTGACAGTGTCACCACACCTTGTGCTCTTAGTCCGTCTAGTATAATTATACTGTATTTATTAGTACGTTGCAACTTGCAAGTGAGTTTTCAGCAGATAATTATAACTTTAGGACATAAGAATAGTAAAACTGTATAAATTCAACATCTAAAACCTACACATAACTATGAACTCTTTGTTATTCGTTTAACCAAACATGACTATGCCTTGTCTCCGCCCAGAACAAAGGTATATCAAAAATTTTGAGACAACAGATAAAAGGACAAATAAAGATGCTAAAAATGAATGTTACATGTAAAATTCTTGTAGTTTCCACAGCCAACTTTAGTATCTAAATTTACAATTTTTTTTTTATTGTTTGGAATATAATTGAACATGGATATTCCATTTTTTGATCATTTTTTTTTTTAAATTTACAAAAATTGAAAGTGACAACCATGCACACCTGCTAAATATATTGAGTTACTCACCTTTCTATACATTTTCAGGTTAAATTCATAAATGTTACGAGTCTTAGTTTAAGGTTTGGTTTTGTCTAGAATTCGAAGGTTGGAGATGAACTGTAAAGTGGTGTTGATAAGCGGGACCATGGCAGCGCTCGGAATAGCATCTGCAATTGTAAGCTTTATGGCAGAGGCTACGACTAATTTTAAGGTAACAAAATTATATGTTAATGATATATTGTATAAAATCCGAACTCATTTCGACAGTGTTGTTAACCTTGTTCAATTTGTTGCACCTCGGACAGACATCACATGTTCACGTCTCGTTTTACTGTTTTTATCCAACTCGTCCAATATTCGGCCTTGGAACACTGGGAGCAATGTTTGTGATGACAAATCTACTGATCATATTGCATGTAGTCGGCAGATGTAGTTGCGGTCCAAGTGGTCCTACTTTGACGGGTTTTGCTAATCTTTTTAATATCTTGTCATGGTACGTACACGACTATCATTTTTTTGGCCGAAATAAAAAGGTATCTAAATTGATGTTACTGATCTATTTTTGTTGGAGAACTTATTACAGGATCACGTCGGTTGTAGCTATTATTGTATTGGTCATGGGTGATAACTCGAATGATCGACATGGTCTGAATAGGTGCTATTTGCATGGGTTACTTGCATTGGGTGGGGTGCTTTCGCTTGTAAGTGCTTCTTCAGGGATTGTTGCTTATATTTTTACATCTTTGGCTGCACAAACCGCCTCCAAACTCGAGCTTGAATTGCCGGTTGCCAACAATGTTGATCATGTTGAGAAAGGCACAAGGTATCCACAACCATACTAAGAATCCAAAGAGATTATATATTGTGACACTCCTCCAAATTAGGTATAAACTTTTACCTAATTACATGCATTTCTTATGCTAATTCCCTACTTAACTTTAAACTAAACTTTTGATGTGATATAAGCCTAGCAAGCCCAAAAATTTTCGTACAAAAAGTATTACATATTTCGTAATTAACTATAGTTACGTACAAACTTATCGGAACGAACCCGACAAAAAGTAATAACAAAGTACGATTGTTGGTGATACAAAATTTAGAGAGAACGCAAAACTATTTTTAAAAAAATAGTTATTTAGTTGAAAATATTTCGTGGGCAACGAAATGTGAAAAGAAAACAAAATATTATACGTTTATATGAAACGTATCACACGCGAACAGAGACAAATACAAAACGTGCCCAAAAGTAAAAAATAATAAAAATTATATTTTTATTATTCATGATAAAGTATTTGGAGAAATACCTCAAAATAGATTTACAAATATTAAATAAAAATTTGCACATAATTGGACCCGTGCACGAAACTAACGGGTTAACAACCTAAACAATTACCACAATCTAAAATATATGCTCGACATATTGCTGTTCACCCTCCATACCTCAGTTGAATTTGAGTTCAACTCAATTATAATATAAACTCCCTCCTCTCTTCTATGTGCCAACAAACTCCAATTATTTGAGCACCAAACTTTCTTCTTCCCGGAGCTCCATCGACAGAGGTAAAGCAGGAGCAAGAAGGAGCAGAGACAAACCTTCTTCACAATCATCTTCATCCACTCTAACAATCATCAAACTAATCACAACAAAAACATTTACATCATCATCATCATCATCATCATCATCATCATCATCATCATCATCATCATCGTTCCATCATCATCACCACCGAATCATCATCATCATCAAAGTGAGGAAACTTCCTACTCTTTAAATTCTTACATAAATTTCGTTAAATATAGTGTTAACCTAACATAATATATGTATATATTTGATAAATTTGATGATTGATCTATTTTAATGCTTGAAATAAATTTTGGGTAAACTAAACTTATGAACACGAAATTTGATATGTATAAAACTTGTTAATATGATATATTTCGTTGTTGTGAATGATGTAAACTTTGAGACAAACGATTTGGAACTAAAACAAACTAGGTATGAATATGAAATATGGACTGAGAAATAGAACCACGAACAGAGCACCGGACAGGGATAAAGTGACCCGATCGGCTGGATCAATTGACCCGATCGACTGGATCAATTGACCCGATCGGGTGATTGATGGTGTGACCCGGACGGGTTTGCAACACATACGCATGGCATTTTAAGCGTGGCATTTATGTTTTCTTTCAAGCGTGGCCACAGGCCACTGGTTTCTTTTGTGTTTTAATAATAGATAAATTGTTGGACATGTTTTAAAATTTTCGATCGCGTATTACATGATAAGTTTCGCAGTATTTATTTTTGTTACATATTAAACTTAAAATATGACTAATATTTGATACGAGTTTAACAACTTCTTGATATAAAAATTTCGTACGATTATTTTTGAAACGATAACATATATAGGATATAAATGGAACTCGCATGTTACAAACATACGACGTATAATTACGACAAACATATTCATATTATATATATATATACAAACCTACACGAGATAAAGGAGTACGAGTTAAAACGAAAATTTTACAAAACGTTTTTAGTACACGAAAACACTTGACTATATATATATATATATATATGAACTTACGTATCAATCAACGATGGTTAATCAGATACACCTATATATATGTACACATACGAACGGATAAAGTTTTACAACATAAAACTTAAGTATTTATATGCATACGAGCTACTAAGTTAATATATATATATATATATAGGGATTAGTGCAGGGAAATGCATCAAACTATGACCCGAAGTCTATTGTATGTACCTATCTAAAATTTGCTCTATTGTATGTATCCATCCCAGAAAAGAGCATATTGTATGTACATGTTGACCGTTTGACCCACTAGCCGGTTACCAAGTTGACCCAATGCCACGTTGGATGACCACGTGTACTGCCACGTCATGGATACATACAATAGACTTCGTTCCTAAGTTTGATACATACAATAAACCAAATGCCACGAGAAGGTTCAGAAACGGCCACGGTAACGGTACATACAATATATTTTTTTTGAACGGCACATACAATATACTTTTGTCGTATAAAACCTTAGCTTGAATTACTTAGGACCTTTTGACGACGATTTTTTTTCTTGACGTTTTCATAGAAACCTACGGTAAGTATATATTTTTAGGAGAAAATAGTGAATAACATATGCAAAGTGGAGATGTTATAGGTTAATAACTACTATGTATTAAGTTCTTTAGAGAAAAGAGAATAAGAGAAGCACACTTAAACTGCCCCTATCAAAAACAATTTCTCTTGGAGATGCAAAAGGCACATGCTTAGTGAAAGACTCGAAATGGTAGCACATAGAACTGCACAATTCCTTTTCCCTTTACGGCTTTTTGCTATCATATATGAAAAATTGTGGCCATGAAGGATAAGGGAAGCTAAAGTCCAAGAGTCTAAGATCTTGTGAACATTATGTTCGTTTGTCTTCTTGTAGTCTACATACTGCCTCGGGATGAATCTTTTTGTAAAATATGTGTCCCAAATTTGCTCAATGTTTAAATTGCTTTTATGGCTCTACATGATTACATCGCCTAATTATTATTTCCCCCCTTTCATGTGCTCCTTTAATAAAACTTTGGTTTCTATTTCTGATACATAATCTATATATTACTAATTATGTAATATTCTTATAAATAAATGCAACGTTATGATCTTGAAGTGATTCTCTTGATAGTTAACTATAGTCTAGTAATGATACATTGATACTATTTCACTTTCAAGGGACGTTAGTTAATCTTATTGCAATGATCGTAAGACATACATAAGAATTTGATTATTGGTCTACTTTTACTAAATCATGTGTCAAGTTACGTTAGTGTACATGCTAGTGCGTCGAAACAAAGAATACGTTTATAACAGGTTCCCCGGGTTGGTCAAGCTTATGCTTGTGATGTACGCGGCCTAACCGTTACCGTGGCCGTTTATGAACCTTCCAGTGGCATTTGGTCTGTTGTATGTATCCAACTTAGGAACGAAGTCTATTGTATGTATCCATGACGTGGTAATACACGTGGTCATCCAACGTGGCATTTGGTCAACTTGGTAACCGGCTAGTAGGTCAAACGGTGAACATGTACATACAATATGCTCTTTTCCGGGATGGATACATACAATAGAGCAAATTTTAGATGGGTACATACAATAGACTTCGGGTCATAGTTTGATGCATTTCCCTGCACTAATCACATATATATATATATATATATATATATATATATATATATATATATATACACACACACACAATGAAGTGAACAATATATATATATATATATATATATATATATATATATATATATATATATATATATACACACACACACACACACACACATAAACACAACAAGTAATACGATCCGAGAAATATTAATTATTTTTCAACATATCGTCACCAACGACTTGTACAAAATTTAAGAAATTAACAATTTCTTCAAAACAATTAAACTATTAACATAAATTGACAAACAATCAATGTACTTATGTTAATACATATTTTGCATATAGGTTAACATACCTTAGGCGACGCTACTCTCATCCGCTAGCTATCACATCACTACATCTACTGTGAGTTCACTGCCCCTTTTTCACTGTTTTAAATGCTTTAAAACTAGGGGTGAAAAACATAGCAAGTAGTTATTGCTATTACATGCGGTAACTGTTTATAAATACTATTTGTATTTACTTGAACTGTTAGAAATACTGTTATGTGTTTACATAAACCGTTTACTTATTGAAATAACATTTTCACAACTATATTTTGGGGAACTAGACAACGAATCCTAGTACGGATCAAGACTTGAAATGTGTGCATAAAAGCCCTTATGTTATGCAGACTGTAACCATTTGCTAGTTGACTCTAACCACTGAGTATACGGATAGTACTATCGCCGTGATGACCCTCCCACAGTTTTGGAGCGTATACTTACTTGTCCTGTAGGCAAACAATATACATGTGGTCGTGGTTTGGTTATAGGGTTAGGTCACGTTACTTTAACCCGTGAGGTTTAGCTCACCTTTCGAGGGATCATAGTCTAAGTTTTCCCACAAACTACAATTATTTAAGAATAACATGTCCTACTACTTGATTAAACTGGATAACATACCGGTTACATTTTATATACTAGTGAACAATCGGCACTCTATTTTGGGATAACTTCCCAACATAATTATATTTTGGGGTAACAACCCCACAAACTGTATTTTGCTAACCTGCAAACTATATTATTGGAATGATATTCTAATAATACAAACACTTGCTTTAAATATGTTAACAACATACAAACAAACATGGTTTAACAAACCACACACATAAAACCTGTGAATTCACTCAACATAGTTTTGTTGACGTTTTCTCTATGTTTTTCAGGGAATTAGCAGCGTAAGTAAGATCTGCATACATTCAGGATGGACAACCCTTGACTATTTAGGATGCCACTACTTTTGGGACGCTTGAGATTTCCTCTGTATAACTGCAGTCACTGCAGCCATACCTATGAAATCTACTTTTGAAATTATGTATTTTGAGACAATTATGTTTTAAACCATATTACTACTGTCTAAGTCGTAACCTTTTGTATTAACTATCAACTTTGCCATCTTAATATATATTGTTTAGCAATAGCCATATGCTCTGTGATTATGTATTCGTTTGATTACTGCTCTAGCAGCCCCGCCACGTCACTAGCTTCCACAATTACTTAACTTAATCGTAGATTATCGTTTGGCGGGGTGTGACAGACTTGGTATCAGAGCCATTGGTTATAGCGAACTAGAAGTCTTTAAGTGACCTAAAAACCTTAGAGACCTAGACTATAGCCTTGGCTAGAACATTCATGCATTCATACATACATACCTTTGCATACGTCTAACATACGACTGACACGTCACACGCGATTTCTTTTGTCTCAGCATGTCGAGACAAGTGCCGATTTACGTATATTCATCTGACGAGGAGCCATCTGAGGATGAGAGTGACGTTAGTCACGAGCCTGAGCATCCACCTATTGTCCATAGGACGACTTCTGACGACAGTACCATTGATACAGCCTGCTGTAGCATCAACAGCAGGGCAGACACAGAGACTGTTCGCTGAGTCTTCACGAGGACCTTGGATGAGGAGGACACCTAGGATGTGTGTCCTAGATTTTCCTAGAGCACCATTAGCGCCCCGTGATAAGGCGCCTATGACCGAGCAGGAGGTACCACGTGAGGAGCCGCCACCGAAGAGGCTCCGACCTACTCATTTTGATTGGATGCCCCACATACTGAGACGATGGAGGTCACTGGAGGGTATTCCATATACTTATGAGATTGGAGAGTCATCACATGCGCCATCATCCTTACCACTGACTGGCGAGCCTCTGGAGCTCCCCATTCCTACATTGGTTGCAGTGATCCGCACTATCTTTGGATTGCATTATGGTACCCGGGGATATATCGGGGAGTTGCATAGCGACACGTCCCGTTTGGATGGGGATGTGACCTCTATTTATGGACGTCTTGGTTCTGTAGAGACTCACCTGGTTGTAGACCGAGAGTCAGCTGACGCTACACGTGCACACGTGGATATGCTAGAGAGACGTGCGACGGTAGCAGGGATTGTGGCTGGGGTTAGTTTGATGATGACTATGTTGATGACGGCAGTGGGATTGTACGTACCCTATTTTCATTAGACTTATATATGGCAGGTTGTGCTTACTATGTATTAGGTTGAAACTTTTGACCGATGGATGTATAGAAAATCCGTCACATTTGTGACACCCGGTCAAAATAACCCAAAATTTGCTTCTAATTTAAACTTTTAAAACACGTAATTACATACGTGTCAATACTCTAGTACACAAGTATTATATATATATGTATATATATAAACCGAAACGATTAATTAATAATCACAAATACACGAATTTAACAAAACGTAGAAACTCAAAATGAAAGCGAGCGAAAAACATTTTTAAATCAAGTATTATTATTGAGGATAATAATTACGTACTCCGTTTGAAATTTAAATACATTTTAGATACTGAAAACTATCCGTATGTTTTTGGTAAAACAAAGATATATTTTTATATCTCACTTAAAACATTTTTACAAAACATTTTAATTAAAAATGCATACAATTACATTTTTAGAAAATTACCATTTTAAAAGATTATACTATATAACGATCGGGTACGCAAACACGGAGCGAAAAATTACCACCAACCTTCAATAATTGAGGCCGGTATATACACCCGACCTCAATAATGAAAATAACACACGCACACATTTTGATATCTCTCGGCTTTCTCCCTTTCTCTCTTTCGGTTTCAATTCAACAACAAGATCAAAATCAGCAGCAACATCATAATCATTCGTTTTGATCATCATCATCATCGGATCATCCTTATCATCACCACCCGTTTCGTTTTCAAAATTGTAAGGAAATTAAAACTTTACTTTAAATTTGTGTTTATAATGTTTATATTATCATGTATTAGTGTTTTGTATGCGAGAATTTGGCTAAAAACTAAGTTAGAACTCGTTTTGTTAAAAACCTGCACGAACAGACGCTGGAACCAGACTTTGATCCGGCGGATCAAGTCTTGGATCCGGCGGATCCTCTTCAAATTTGCCCGATCCGGCGGATCCACCTAGTGATCCGGCGGATCCTCCCCAAAATGTCCCGATCCGGCGGATCAACACATGATCCGGCGGATCCCACATGAAATCACTCAATCCGGCGGATCAACACATGATCCGGCGGATCCCCCCTTTATATTTCATGATCCGGCGGATCAACAAACTGATCCGGCGGATTCTAGCTAAAACAGAACAATTAAATTTTTGAAAACGTCGAAGATTTCACAACGTATATCAGGGTAGCTTCTCGATGAAAAATTTATTGTAACGGATTGGGCTCAAATTCACACGGTTATTCGAAAACAACCCAATGGTCAAGGCTAAGTGTGACACCCGACGATTTAGGATTTCTGATTAACCTGCTAGAAACCCTAATTGCGTGTGTTTAGTTTAATTTTAGGCTAAATACTTGTAATTACTTGTAACTATTTGTGTATTTATGTGAATATACACTCCCGTAATTGATATATATTACGCTTACGTAATTAGTTATAATTACGCTTACGCAATTTGGTGAAATTGTGCAAAACAACCGGACGGAGTCCAACACAGTATAAATACCGACGTTGGTGAAAAAAAAAAAAAAACTTTCTATAAATAACTTAAATCTATTTTTAGAAGTTATTTATCATTACTTATTATTTTATTAAAATAATATACGAAAAACCTAGGCGTTTTGACTAAAACGTCTCAAACGCAACAGAAACGCGCGGAACGCGCCCGACAATCGAACGAAAGTCAAAATATATATTTTTATAATTTAGAATATATTACTTTGTATGAAATTATTATTAAAAACATCGTATAATAATTCGTCAATAAAAACGTCTAATTAAAACATTACGCGATAAAACCTCCGTAAAACGTGCACGCAAATCGAGGCTGACGAATTAACGGAACATTTTTATAAATGTTTTTAAGTATTTTAATAAATACTTCAATCAAAAATATCGAAATTTAAGTCATCACTTAAAAACGCGTATAAAACATTTAACGTATAAATAAACGTCTAAACAATCGGGTAAACGAACGGGAAACGTAACAACTTAAGTTAGGAATGATGAAATGACTAAAATACCCTTGTATGGGGCCCCATAGGCTGGCTCCCATGTGCACCACCATCCTTACCCACTTAAAGATCATGCAATATCTCATTATTGTTATTCCTTACACATCCATACACCACACATGCAATGCTTCCACTCACTCATTCACACTCAAACTCTCTCACTCTCTTTCCCTCATTTTCTCTCAAGATTTGCTGAAGTATTTCCAGCCCCAATCACCACCACCACTACCACCACAAACCACCACCATAAACCACCATCAACCACCAACAATTTTTTTTAACTATTTGTAATAATAATTAGCTCAAGAACTCTAGCATCATCATCCCATCTCATCTCTCTCAAAATCTTTGTAAGGAAACTCATATCTACTCTCATCTATGTTTAATTACATGTTTTATGGTTTATCTAACTTGATTATGTCCAAAACTTTTGTTAAAATACGTTTTTACAACTTAATCAAGAACATGCATAATCTGCCCAGAAAAAGTCAGTCCACTAAAATGACCATATCTTTAGTTGTAGGACGAATTAGACAACGAATTTTTTTTTAAAAGTTGCGTATTGAAAAGGGCTACAACTTTCATGTTTTGCACTTTTTCCAGTTCTGTACGTATTTTTGTGAATAAACTGATCTTTGAGTCTGGTCTGGAAGTTTTCGGAAAATGAGTACGGTTCATACGCGAAATTGTTTAAATATGTAAATGGACACTATGGTTGCTGTAAAAATTATATGTTAGACTAGATACATACATGATCAGTTGGTAAAAATCTCAGACCCTAGTTTGGACCATAAGTGGTGGAAATTAAATGGCGAACCAAACCGACAAAAGTCGAAAATGTGAAATATTGAAAATCTTAAGAAGTGTAATTAAAACCGACACTTTGGATGACTCCGACACAAACCGACATATTATTTGGACTCTTTAAACTGATTTATGGGTTGGGTAAAAGTTTCGGGTCAAACCGAGTCAGTTTGACCAAGTCAACAAAAACAGCTCGGTTTCTAAAAACGACAAAACTTACTATTTTTGGAAAGTGGTAACAAAAATGGGTTTGGATGACTTAGTTAGTAACTTGGACCAAAAACTAAATTTAGAAAGTTTCCCGAATTAGAAACCGACACTTAGAACACTTGGATTTGATAAGTGACTCATGAAATTGGTAAGTGTCTCATAAATTGATAAGTGACTCATAAAATCAGTAAGTGTCTCATGAAATTGGTAAGTGACTCATTAAATTGGTAAGTGACTCTATAAATTAGAAGTGACTCATTAAATTGGTAAGTGACTCTATAAATTAGAAGTGACTCATAGTTTGACCAAGGTTGACCAGGTTTGACCAGTTCGACTAGGTTTGACCAGGTTTGACCAGTTTGACCAGGTTTGACCAGGTTTGACCAGTTTGACCAGTTTGACCAGGTTTGACCAGTTTGACCAGGTTTGACCAGTTCGACCAGGTTTGACCAGTTTGACCAGGTTTGACCAGTTTGACCAGGTTTGACCAGCTTTGACCAACGAGTTGACCAACTTTGACCTACAGTTTAAGACTTATACAAACTAAAATAATTGGGTTGCAACACACGATATGTACTAATGAATAGTTTACAACAAAACAAACTTGATAATAATGTCTAAATGAATTATTATTACAAACTTTCACCAACGGGTCGTACACGTTTTTTTAAGAAACGAACTTGAACAATTTATTTGGACATACTAGTTGATGAACTAGCTCTAGGTGGACATTAACACTCCACCTACACGATTGGCTTAAGTGGACATTGACCCCCACTTATACAATCGCTATAGATGGTCTTTTGAGACATCTACTTATACCCAACCTTATACGTTTTTAGGACGTTAGAAGGTTGCACACCGGCTTGCTTGCTTATTTGATACTTACTTGCTACTTGCTAATCTAAGGTGAGTTTCATAGCCCATTTTTACTGTTTTTATACTCAGGGGTGAGAATACATACAACTGTTTTATAACTGTTTTTATGATCACAAGTACTGTAAACAACTTTTATACGGATTGCATGAGACCCGAAAATAATCCCTAAGCCCTCTACCCATCATAGTTCGTTAATATATGCGTGAATGTTATTGGATAGATCTATCGGGAACTGACAATTCCCGCCCGGGCTAGTCGCTCTAGCCGACCCACGGGCGAAGTAATATTTGTGAATCAGAAGTGTTATGGATTAGGCACTTACCGGAGGCAAACAACGTTAAGCTCGAACTATGAGACTCATTGCAATAGTATAACTTTTATTAACTTGTTTAATAAACAAACAAATCTTGTGATTCATACCTAGGCTTTGATAACTGTTTAAACCTATGAACTCACCAACTTTATGTTGACCTTTTAGTATGTATTTCTCAGGTAACCCGCCGCAGTAGGAAGCTTCAGGAAAGCTTAGCTCGAGTCGCATTGTTTTCAAACATCAAGAGACTAGATTGCATTTAGCTGTATTTTGTATAATCAGTAATGTATTAGAAATCTCTTAACGGTTAATGCGAACTCCAGATATTTTGTAAACATTTGAAGTATGGTAATGTAAAATTTTCAAACGTCTCATATAGAGGTCGTTTGCTTTAATCTTTGTGTTGTGATATTTAATTTGGTCGGCGCCCCCGTGACACCTCATGTTTCCGCTGCCACGTGTTTCGGGGGGGTGCGACACTAAGTACCTTAGCCTAGCCAGTTTTAGGCCATCCGGGGTCGTCTAGGGGTCGAAAATGGCATATTTCGGTTTTCGGACTCGTGCCAAATTTTTGTAACTTATGAAATAAAGTATAACGGATATAATGAACTTGAGTAACAACTAAACTTATATGATACGACTTATATGCGAAACACGTGTACTTTTATAAGCACAACAAATCATGTATAATAATAATAGTTTGAAATTATTATTACAAACCGTCACCAACAAGCCGTTCACTTTTACAAACTACAAACTTAATTGGATTTCAAGCTCGTAAATGTAAATACTAGACAAATACGTTGAACATAATCAATTAAGTGAACAATTATACGAATGAATTGTTAGGCGTACACTTACAAATATATAATCTCACGTGTTTAGGACACTAGGGGATTACACTTGAAATACGTGCGCACTTTAGGATTGCTTGCTCTATAGGTGAGTCTCACTGCCCCTTTTTACTGTTTTACTTTGGGGGAGATGCATCACTTGTTTACTAAATGTATTTGCTACTGAATATACTTGTTTACTGTATGTACTTGTTTACTGAAAGTGATTGTTTACTAAGATTACTTGAATTACTTAATACATTTACAAATGTATTGTTTTACAGACTTATTCACTACCGACTTTAATACAAGTACAAAATGTATTATCTTACCGACTTTAATACAAGTACAAAATGTATTATTTTACAGACTTTAATACAAGTACAAAATGTATTATTTTACAGACTTTAATACAATTACAAATGTATTATTATACAGACTTATTTACTTACAGACTTTACAGACTTACAGACCTTACAGACTTACAGACTTGCCGATATACTGATTTGCATGAGTTCCTTTAATCCAATGAAGTCCTCTGAATCATAGTTGTTAATTACGATAAGCGCGGATTTTAGTATATGGATCCATATGGGACTGACAATCCCCGCCTGGAGTGATAGCGCCACCACGAACTGCACTAGTATAAACAGGCGTTTCTTATTCGTTTCATATGAGTATTTTTTGATTAGTACTCACGGGGGCAAATTACAGACGTGTTAAGCTTCGACTATGATGGCTCATGGCATGGCATGATATGACCGACTATACCGACCTTACTGTACTTATGAAATACTTGGTTACCAACTTATTACTATTATACAATTATACTTTACTGATTTACGCAAACTGTTTACTACTATACATACAAACCTGTGAGATTCACCAACCTTTTGGTTGACCTTTTTAGTGATGTATTCTCAGGTACTCAGCAACAGTAAGATGGCCCGCAGGGTATGCTAGGCTAGTACGAGTCGCATGCATAAACACTCGAAGATTTTATTGGCATTATCTTTTGTACCTTGATTATGTGTTTAAAATCTTCTAAATCATTTTGCGAACTCGCTAGTGATGTACTACTTATAACTTAAAACCTTGTACTACTTTTGGTAACGTATTGTAATGCAATGTATTTTCTAAAACGTCTCATTTAGAGTCGTTTGCTTGTACTTTGGTATTTTGATATTTGATTAGTGGCACCCAAAACTCGCTTCCGCAAAGTATTAAATTTGGGGGTGTCACAACATTTTGTGTAGCACTTTTGACTGATGGGTACATATTTAGGAAATCCCATCACATATTGTACAAAACTTATGTAACGACGTTTTAACCTATGATATAATATAACGTATGTTTGGTTTACTTTCCGTGTTCTTTATAGTTGGCATTAACTAATGTATCTTAATTATATCTAGTTGTGTGTGCTAGAACGAAAACCAACCGACAACCTCTTGTGATCATTTCTTGTATTCTTTGAAACATATTACATCTTGATCGTTAATTCTTATCTTGAATTCATTTGAACCTGATCGTGTTAAATGGTAATGAAAAGAAGTATGTATCTAGCATCGTATAATAACGCCTGGCCAACGTGATTATATTATACTAAGTGCATATGGGCGTTTCAAAGTCATATGATACGTAATGGGGATAACGTAAACCCTTCATATACACACTGACTCGGGTTGAAGAAACATCAGTGAATGATCCTCTTTTATGGTATTCTTCAATGAATCACCACTTCGGCGTTCGTTGTCGGGCCCTATCGCTTCATCTAGTTGGCGGTTGCCCTCCCTATAATCGTTCGCTGTTTGCCTCCTCGTTGGTAGCTCTTTTTGCAGCATCTGCTGCCACCCCTCGATCGGCCCTCACGACATTTCTCGATTCTGCTCTTTTGCAACTTGACTTGTCTTTGTGTTTGATATTTAACCGGGTACTATTCTTTCTAACTATTCTTTCTACACCTTAAAAATTACATAAAGCTACCCAGTTTCATTATAGTCATGAACTTATCAAGTTTTCATTGGAATTCTAGTAAAACTAGCTAACCGTGTAACATATTAAAACAAACATTTGATTAAAAGTTTCAAAAGAGTATAGCTCATATCTAACTCTTAGACCATTCCCAACCCAAAAACCAACTGACGGAAACTGACAGAGCCACGTCAGCGCCACGTCAGCTTTTTCACAAAACTGACTGAAACTGACTGAAACTGACAGACCACTCCCATCCCTGCTCCGTCACTTCCATTTTCTGGGACCCGTGACTTATTTTTAATTCAACAAAAATACAAAACTATTTAAATTAAACACAATATAATTTAAATAACACACATTCCATTAAAAATAAAAATTACAACAATTCCTAAAAAAATAAAAACTACAACAATTCCTAAATAAATAAAAATTACAACAATTCCGAGAAATAAAAATTACCACAATTCCTAAAAATAAAAAATACTACGATTCCTACAAATAAAAATTCAAACAAATACGTTATTATCCAACAAGTCCTAACGAACACGGTAATTTGGTGGAAGTTGCGCAATGTGTCGGATTAGAGCATTGCGAAGTCGATGATGAACTTCCCGATCCCGTAATTCCTTGTCCATCCGCAGTTGAGTTGCAACTCTTTCTTCCCATGAGCGGTTTGGTCTATTCGACGGCTCCTCCGGATAATCTTCTTCAAGGTCATACATATTTCGCCCGTTATCCTCCGTTATCATGTTGTGTAGAACAACACAAGCATACATGATTCTTTTTATTCTATTTGTGCTGTATGGTCTAGCCGGGTTCTTGATGATTTGCCAGCGGCCTTGAAGGACACCAAATGCTCGTTCCACATCTTTCCTTGCAGATTCTTGGTATCTCTTGAATCGAGCCTCAGCTTCAGTTAGTGGATGCATGAACGACTTAACAATTGTAGCCCATTCCGGATAAATTCCATCCCCCAGATAATACCCCTTTGTAAAATTTTGTCCAGCAATTGTAAAGTTAACTTGGGGAGCTCTATCTTGTAGCAAATCAGAGAACAAATCCGATTGATTAAGAACATTCAGGTCGTTGCTCGAGCCCGCTGGACCAAAGAAAGCGTGCCAAATCCACAGGTCATAAGATGCAACTGCTTCGAGCATGATTGTTGGATGACCTTGATCACCCCTAGTGTACTGACCCTGCCATGCTACAGGACAATTTCTCCAAGGCCAATGCATGCAATCGATGCTTCAGAGCATACCCGGAAACCCATGCAACTCGGAATGACGTTGATGTAAACGTTGCACATCTTGTACAGTTGGTTTTCTTAAATACACCGTAGAATACAAATGAAATACACATTTGCAAAAATTATCCAAACAGTCGTAAGAAGTTTGTTCACCCATATGCAAGTATTCGTCAAACGCATCCGCGGCACAACCATACGCTAGTTGGCGTACGGCCGAAGTGCATTTTTGAAATACATTAAAACTTTGTCTGCCGAGTGCGTCAATACGTTGTTGAAAATATGCAAAGTAATCCGGTAACGGATCTTGAGGAAAATTAATAATATTTTGGCATATACGGATAAATAATGGCTTACTCATCCGAAAACGGCGCCGGAATACATCCGCCGGAAATGTTGGGTTGTCGGCAAAGTAATCTTGAAACAAACGTTGGCTCGTCACTACGCGATCTCTTGGAAAGTATCGACGGGGAGCTCGCGGGATAGGAATTACTTCTTCGTCTTCTGATTCGGAGGATATCGCGTTGATAACATTTATCGCCCATTCCGGATTGAAAATGTTGTTGAGCGCCTCCAAATCTTCAAGATCGGAATTCGAAGACATTTTTAAAATTTGAAAGTGTATAAAATTGTATAGTATGAAAGTGTAGTATGATTTGTGTGAAAGTGTAGTATGAATTGTGTGAAATAGTTGGAAGAATATAGGTGTATTTATAGGAGAAAGTGAAAATTTTGAATTTTTTTTTTTTGTTTTTTTCGTTGCCCCCGCTCCTCCCAACGGTTATGTTTGAAATTTTTTTTTTATGTCAAACGGTACAAACCAAAAAAAAAAAATATATGAAATGGGCCCCACTATCGGCGACGAGCCTCTTCGGTAAACCGAAGGACGAAGCCGACGGCGGCAACCGACGAGGCGGTACCAACCCCGTCGGTTCGTCGCTTGGCAACCGACGGACAACCGACGCCAGGGTTGGGAACGGTCTTATTGTATTTGTATCTTTCCCTTCAATTAATCACTTTATTTAATTAATATTAGCCAAAAAGTCATTATCAATAAACTAATTTTAAGTTCGAATCTTTTTTGAAACAAGCATGTACTCTATATGAACTAGCTCCTTACATTTCCGATGAAAACAATATCTTTTGGCAAAATAAACAATTTTACTATAACTGAGTCGAAAAATTGAAAATTCGACCCGAGAAAAACCCGAACGAAATGATTTAAGCATCATGATTAATTATTGTTATTTAATTTGTGCATACCCAATAACGAATTCCTAAATCCGCCACCGACTCGAAGGTCGGGGATGAACCGTAAATTAAGTGGTGTTGGTAGGCGGGACCATAGCATTGCTCCGAATAGCATCCGCGATTCGAAGCTTTATTGCAGAGGGTACTAATATATGTTTATAAGGTAAAAACATTATTATAAGTAAAAAATTTCAACAATATATAATATAATGTTGTTAACCATGTTTGTTGCACCTCGTACAGATATCACATTTTCATGTCTCATCTTACTGTCTTTTTCCGACTCCTCCGACATTTGGCCTTGGAACAATGGGAGCAATCTATGTAATGACAAATCAAATCATCGTACTACATTGACCCGTTTTTAAGATCTCTTTAAATCTACGTCTTTTTTTTTCATTGTTAAACCAAAATATGTATAATTTGCTTGGTGATCCAATTTAATCAAGATAATTAAAGGATAATGACCTTGAAAGAATGTGGGAAACCCGGCCCATAATTAAGTAATCTAATCATTTTGCTGTAATTTTGTTGGATTATTTGCATATCTATATCTATACTACTAAATAAAGAAGAGTTTAGACCATAAGTCTTAAAACTTAAAAAGGGAAAAACACAAGTTACTATTTTACCCTTTTAATTATCTTCATTACTCTTTAAACAATTAAAGTCAATGCAATTATATATAATAAATTTATGTTACAAGATAGTTAACCTCATATTTACTTGATAGTATAGTGACGTATGTAACTCAGGAACTTATTGATGCATATGTTAAATTGTTAATTATGATTATTTTGATATAAATGTTAGGGAGAAATTGGATTTATCAACACATTAATATAAACAGCACAAACAATTTGACTCACAAATTGAAGTGATGAAACATCTACACGTTCGACATAAAACTAATCTGTTTCAGCTTTACCATCCATCGTGTTCTTGCTTTGATTTTTAAAATAATATACTGCTATCTTTTCTCGTACTTCAACTTAATTAAAGATATATGATTCAACACATCATCGAACTGCTATCTTTTCTCGTTCTTCTAGTAAAATATAATAATCTTATTAAATTAAGATAAAATTAACAAGAGTACGTATACGAAAAATATACAAATGGGAACAACTAAAAACAGGGTGAAGGAACGTACCAAAGATTTAAATATCATAGAAAGTGAAACTATCGTGTAATTTCCTGGTAATTTACGTAAGATAATTTGATGTTCAAAGATCTCATTATCTATTTTAAATATCATAATCTAATATAGAAAAATAGAATAATAAATTTTTTAAAATATAATCATCAAATAAGTTCTAATTAATATAACAGTAGGCAATCACCTCATAACAAAAAAAAATCATAGCTATATTGGATCGATAAAAGTTCCAAATTATTAAAATTTGATATATAATTTCAAACTAATGTTTATTAAAAAACACACACACACACACACACACACACACACACACACACACACACATATATATATATATATATATATATATATATATATATATATATATATGGGTTTTTTTTTGCAGAAAAATGCATCAATACTTCAGTTTTTTGCATTTTCGGGTATCACTTATTTTTTTTTATCAAAAAATGAACCAATAATTTAAAAGTTATCATTTTCGGGTATCACTTTTTTTTTTTTTGCCAAAAAAATGTACTAATAATTTAAAAGTTATCATTTTCGGGTATCACTTATTGATTTGAAAATGGACCAAAAATAAGTGATACCCGAAAATGATAACTTTTAAATTATTGGTTCATTTTTTGGCAAAAAAAATAAGTGATACACGAAAATGCAAAAAACTGAAGTATTGATGCATTTTTCGGCAAAAAACCCATATATATATATATATATATATATATATATATATATATATATATATATATATATATATATATATATATATATATATATATGGGTGAGGTTCAAATGAGAATGAGATTTTTTGTGAGAATGGAGAACCAACTAGAACGTGTCATGTGTCACAAAACCCATTTTCCCCTACGTTTTTTAACTTAAATATCTCCTAAACGATAAGTCGAAAAATCTTAAAAGTTGCACCATAAAAATCAACATTTTTTCTCTTCGATTTGCCATCTCACAAGGTATACTGTCGACGATTTTTTTTTTTGAGGTTTTACAAATTGTACGAAATTGGTAACACATGTATTACTCGCTGATATCACATGTGTTAGTAGCTGGTAACACATGTGTTAGTAACTTGTAATACATGTGTTACTCGATGGTAACACATGTGTTAGTAGCTGGTAACACATGTGTTACCAGCTTGTAACACACGTATTACTCGTTTTTTCAAAACCCATCGAAAAATAAAAAAAAAGTTATCGAAAGTATACCTTGTCACATCTCTAATCGAATAAAAAACAAACCGCTGATTAATATGGTGCAATTTTTGTGATTTTTCTACTCGTTTGGGAGATATTTAATTTTTAAAAACGTGAAGGAAAGAGAGTGTAGTGACAAATGACGCATTTCTACTAGTTCCTTCATTCTCACATAAAATTAGTTACTCAATTGAACCTTACTCATAAATATATATGTAAATTTCCCTTGCTATATTAAGACATTTTCTCAAACTTGATATAAATAATATCATATCATCTCTCGTTCTTTCTATATATATTTGTGGGTTCATGACAAGCTTCCATTTTCATAATACATATACAGACTTTTATATTAAATTAAAGGTGGTTGATTTGAAGTTGAAGGTCGGAGATGAACGGAAAAGTATTGGCCGTGAATGGGATTATAGTGGTGCTCGGAATAGCATTAGCGGTTACAGGTTTTATTGCCGAGGCTAATAAAATTCAGGTAACAATAGCGTTAGTACTTTAATCATATTTCCATGATAACATAATAAACCATTTCGACAAATATATATATATATATATGGTTCAAATGAGAACCACTCTAAAGTTGAGAACCGTGAGAACCACAACGAATACATGTTTGTTCACGTGTGATTAACTTCAATCATATTTGAACACCGATTTATTTTCAATTGAGAAAGAAAAAAGTCAAAAAAATCATAAATTTACGTCTTAAAACACATTTTAACCGATTTGTTCACATTATCGTTCACATGTGAACACATATTTGTTTTTTTTGCGTTTTTCGATATAATCTTAGGATTTTTTTGATTTTTTTCTTTTTCAATTAAACGTACATCAATGTTCACATATGATTGAAGTTAATCACATGTGAACAAGCATGCATTCGTTGTAGTTCTCATAGTTCTCAACTTTAGAGTGGTTCTCATTTGAACCTCCCAATATATATATATATATATATATATATATATATATATATATAGGAAAGTTCATTAGAGAATGCTAAAAAACTAAAGAATGGAGGAACGGTTTGTAGCCGTTGGATCAAACTAATATAGGGACCAGATTTAACTCAGCAACATAAAAAATTATATCTGATTAGTGAGTTAAATGTGTCAGGGGTATTTTCGTCTATCCATTTTATTTTTCACAAGGGTAAATTGACAAAATCGACATCGAACTGCCACATTTTGTTGCAAGTAAGCTACAAACCCAAAGTATTACTCCGGTACGCAACATACCGGTTGGTTTCGGGTTCGTATCCAGCAAACTAAGAGTTTACCGTTTGAACGTTCAAAAATCTGACGTGGCAGCCATGTCACTTGCCACGTATACAATTTTTGCCACGTGCCGATTCCAGCTGGCATCCACGTGGGCTGTAATAAAGTGTTTAATACCTAATTTATCCCCTTTTTGTCAACCCTAAAAATATTATCCACATAAACCGTTCTTGAACTCCGATCGTGCTAACATGTCATCTTCGTCTTCTTCACTCAATTCGAATCACTGGGGTGATTTTCCAACCCATTGTGACTGTACTCCTCCACTCCCGTTGAAGAAACGAACGCCGTGGAGTAATACTTGTTGCTTACCTGAACCCGAAACCAACCGGTATGTTACGTACCGGAGTAATACTTTGGGTTTGTAGCTTACTTGCAACAAAATGTGGCAGTTCGATGCCGATTTTGTCAATTTACCCTTTTTTTTTTTACAAATCATTTATGCCACGTACGCATCTTATTTACAGGTCACATTTAAAATAAAAATAAATAATAGGTTTAAATAAAGGGTTACCGGGTGAGCCGGTAACCGGTTACCATGTTGCTTACTCGAACCCGAAACCAACTGGTATGTTGCGTACCGGAGTAATACTTTGGGTTTGTTGCTTACTTGCAACAAAATGTGGCAGTTCGATGCCGATTTTGTCAATTTACCCTTTTCACAATCACCGATCTAAAGAATCACAAATCTTCCCTTTCTCCATCATCGTTCTTGATCATATTCTCTCAAGCTTTTGACACACACAGATTGCTCATCAAGTCAATTATAATCATCCTTATAATCTAGCCCTCCAATTCGATTTATCATTGTGTTCATCTATTCGATTTTAGCTTTAATTTATTACCGTTATCATCGTTGTGAACCACCGCTGTGTTCATAAGCCCCCACCGTAGTTATTCCATCGTCGATTCGGTTTATCCTTGTGTTCATCGATTCAATTTTATCTTCAGATTATAACTATTATCATCTCAGTCAATCGCCGCCTCCGTCGTGTTCATAATCCTCCACTGTATGTGATGTCATCGTAAACAAACTGTATTTTCTCCTGAATCTAGTCCGATTGTAACCAATAGTAAGAAGTTTATTTTTTGTACATATTTTTTAGAGAAAATTGCAAAGAAATTCAAGAGCTATTGATTGCTAAATTGCGAAAATTGAATGGTGAAAATTGAGCTAATGATTAACTCTTCAATTTGTAAGTTGTGATGTTAACGATTTGAGTTGCTCTTATTTTGCTGGTAAGTGATGTTAAATGGCAAATGATACGTATAATAATGGTGTAAAATTTGATAAACTTGATAGTGCACATAAGGTGTTTGATAAAATGTCACTCAATGAATCACATATGATAATGTACATGTATAAATCTACTATATCTATGTGCTAATACATTTGATCACATAAGATATTCACTTTTGGTATTCCTCTTGAATCCAAACTTACCAAAATTTGTTAATGATTTAAGTTTATTTCAGAAAAACCTGTAAAAAATCATGAACAATTGATTGGTGATTTGCAAATATCATTGAATGTTGAAAATCAAGGTAATGATTAACTCTTTAACTTTTAAGTTGTGATGTTAAAGGTTTTAGTTGCTCTTTGTTGGTGATTGATGTTCAATGGCAAATGATGATTATGAACTAAACTATGATATATTTGATAATGCACGTAATTAAGGTGTTTGATAAAATGTCAATCACTAAATCACATGTGATAATGTACATGTACGTGTAGAAAGATACTCTTAAATCATATGTGATAAAATGCCACTCACTAAATCACTTGTGATAACACTTAAATCACTGTTTATTCATATCTCAAATGTATTTTATAGGTCAAATACAGTAGAACTATTGGAAATTGTCTCCTCCATAAATTACTTGCTATTATTTTTTATTTGATCAAGTGAGACCCAAGAATAAGTGGTTTGTGAGGGTGCAAGGTCAATGCAATTGGTCTTCCTTTTCAGGTGTCATTTGCAATCAGAATATAGCAATAGTTGTATAATCAAAGATTCAGATAACTGTTTTTTTTATTTCGGTTTTACTATTTATTTAGATCATAAGGTGTGTTGTAAGTGCCTTTTTGATCAGAATGAATGCTAGCTGTTGTATTTGCTTTAGGAGGAAAAGAAATTTTCATTCTTGGGGTCAGTTGATTTGTAGGTGTTTGCTATTCTATTATCTAGGTGTGTATGTTTTCATATTTTAGATATTTGTTGCTTATATGTTGTTTGTCTGTTAATGTTGTGTGATATGGCAGAAGTGGAGATGGATGAAGGTAACAAAAAGTCGTTGAAACCTATAGGAAGGAAGATGAAAAAGAAACCGTCACTGAGCAAAAAGAAGTACCGAGGTAACGGAAGGATCAGGAAGAAGAACATTTAGTTCCTATTTAAAAGGGTGCTCTCTAATGTAAATTTTTTTGATATGGTTGATCAAGAATCAAGCTGCCAACTGGGCTCTTTCTAGTTGTTATTACAGTCTTCAGTATGATTATTATTATGCAAAGTATGTTCTTTAATTTTGTTCTACAAGTAGGCATTAGTTGAAATCTTGATGTGGATGGTACACTCACATTATTTGAGTTTTTTGTGTTATGATATATACGTTTTGAGAATCTGGTTCTTGGTCTTCTGACATCCATTTTATAATATCATTAGTCTCATGGAGTTTTTTTGTAGATTTTTCCTGATCGGTTCAAGTTTAGAAAAGGCATAGGGTGAAATGGTTTTTTGGGTCTAGTGTACTCATGACAATGTTTGTTGGTTGCTCCACTGGACCTTTTCCTCTCGAAACCTGATATAGGCCATAATGATTGGTTCTGGTTAACAAGATGTGCAAAACGGTTTTTCTTTCTATGCATAACATTATATGTGAATTTTACAATATCACGTGTGATTTTTGAACTAGATCGTTTATTTTTTGAGTGTTAAATGTAAAATCACATGTGAAGTTGTAAGTAAAATCACATGTGAACTAAATCGTTTATTCGAATTAAGCATAAAATCACATGTGAAGTTTTTGTATGTAATTATATGGTTATAAGAATTTAAGGGAAAATCGCATTCAACTTTCTAATATTATATATTATTTTAATTCAATTTTTAATGTGGTTGTAAGCAAAGGTAAATTTTCAAACTAATAATTGCTTGATTATACATGATTACAACTAAAATCATGTATGATTCTAGATAGAATCACATCCGTATCTAGTTATATCAACATGTGTTATCTTTCACAACAACTCATAATCACATGTGATTTTACCTAAAATCACATATGATTATTCATAAACTACATGAGTTTTTACGTAAAATCACATCACATGAGTTTTTATCTAAAATCACATGTGATTATTCATAATCACATGTGATGTTACCTAAAATCAGATGTGATTTTATATATAATCACATGAGTTTTTACAACTAAAATCACATATGATTTTTCATAATCAAATGTGATTTTACCTAAAATCACATGTGATTTTACATATAATCACATGTGATTTTACATATACTAACGTGAGTTTTTACATATAATCACATGTGATTTTACATATAATCACATGAGTTTTTACACCTAAAATCACATCTGATTTTTCATAATCAAATGTGATTTTACCTAAAATCACATGTGATTATATGTACATGTGAAAATCACATATGATTGTAACTATAAGCACAAGTGATTAAGTATGACTGACGATCCTAAATATACATATGAATACGTATAATGTGATTTATAATAGTATTCTTAATTTCATGTCATTGTATTTGAACATCTTAAAAATCACATGTGATGTTACCAAAAAAATCACATGTGATGTTATGAGAAAATCACATTTATAACGAACATCAAACATAATTAATCAACATCACATTTTATGAATAAAAATCATTTGTGATGTTATAAAAAATCACTTGCGACTGATTCAACATCAATTATTACATGAAAATATAACAAAAAATCACATGTGGTTTTTTCATAAATCACATGTGTACGATAAATCACATGCTATACTTATTTGTTCGTATTAGACGTTGCGTCAAATGAGATGGTTTCATATCTAAGTTCGATAGTTAATGTTGAAGCTTTAACTAACACCATTACATAGAATCACATGTGATTTCTATAAAAACAATTGGATGTGACAATAACTTACTAACACATGTAAATTATAGAGAGATAGTTGCATGTACTTTTAATTTATTGACCCACTTTTTATTTTATAAACTTGTTCCGCCTTCTTCAAATCAAACATTAAAGTTGTACGAGTTTTCTTCGTCATACTTTCTATTTTATAAGCTTGATTAAATTAAAATTAGATTTTTTCTGATTGAATTTATATGTGATTGGCCTGTAAACTTCACGATACACATTCATGTCAAAAACAAACCAATTGTGAATCAATCATATGTGATAATCACATGAAAATCATATGTGAGAACTAATTAAGCATTTCATCGAACACATGGTGTGCTTCCAAAAGCTTCACCAAAACTAGAAAAATATGCGAGTGTGCTTCTTCTCTCTTTCAATTCTGATGAATGATTGATCAAAATATGTGCTTTACTACATGTTTAGCATCTAAATCGCATCCATTTCATCAATTATAGCATGTTATTCGATAACTAAAAAAATAGATCTTTTTTCCAATCGATCATCGTAATGATCAAATTCATACCGATGAATGCTTCTAGTAAAGATCAACTGATTCAGATTATGTGCAAAAGCTTCAATCACGTATGAATTTCCCGTTATCATCTCTGATTTCATTATAAAAACTTGAAAAAAATTTCTATTCGATCAGGATTATAAAAGAGCTGAGGAAATAAATAATTGAAGAACGTATTCAATACTTGTATATCTTTCGGTTGATTAATTGTATTTCTTTTTTCAATTCAATCAAGATCAAAATCAATTTAATAATGATAAACATTACAGATGGTGTTCAAATTTCATGTTCATCACATATGAAATTGATTTAATACTGACGAGCATTTCTGATGATTATCATATGTTCGGATTACGTTATAAAGTACGAATCCAAATCCAATTTCATGTTCATCACCTCTTTAATTTCATTAAAAAAATCCTCAAAAATTGCGTATTTTTTTTTGTAAATTCGATCAAATGACGATGAATTTAATACTGTTTAGTGCTTTAATGATGATATGTGTTTCAGATTATGAATCTCATAAGAAATCGGAAGTAATAACCTGTTTATTTTATAGATTGATGCACGCATTTGAGAGGATGATAAACCCTAGATTTCATAAATTTGGGGAAGAAGATACTGAAAGTGTTTAACGTTTGTTTTTGTATTTTTTTTGGCGATGACTTGATTTATAAAATGACTAAGGTACCCCTCTTTACTTAAATAAAATGCTGAAATATGATTGGTTCTCTCATTCCTTAGATATATAGCATTCCACAAAGAACCCACCTCATATATATATATATATATATAACAATGTTTGTTCCATCAAGTGTAGAAATCGGCAGGGGCGAAGACATGGCGGGGACATCGTAGGCAGCCGCCCCCGTTAGAATTTCAAATGACGTAAAAAATATATATATATATATATATATATATATATATATATATATATATATATATATATAACCATGTTTGTTCCATAAAGTGTAGAAATCAGCAGGGGCGGAGACAGGGCGGGGACAGCGTAGGCAGCCGCCCCCATTAGAATTTCAAATGACGTAAAAGGAAATTTTTTTAAGGTATTAGTGACATTTTAAATTTTTCGCCCCCATTAAGCTACAAAAAAAATAAGAAAATTTTTATTTTGCCCCACTAAACTACAAAATAAATAAAAAAAACTTCATTTCGCCCCTCTACTTATATTTTCTGACGAAATTAGAGGTGTTTATCACGCATTTTTCGTGTGTATATCCGCATAGCTCATCACCCTGACTAGGAATAGTTGCAACAATTTGTACAGTAATAATTCGGCTCATTTTACTAGTTTTAGTTGGGGTGTTGTTGTTGTCGTCGTTCACGCGTCTACACTTCAACTCCCTTTTCTAGTTTCTTCGATATCTTATCATGGTACGTACGTGTGTAATAAAATTTGGACAAGAATTTTTAATAAGTTGAGCGAATTGTTAATCAATAATTTGATTACAGTTTCATGTAAAAATACATACATGATAGCGTCAATAATTGCAGGGAGTCTATTGCTAGCGGCTGCAAAGCTAAGTAATCGAGAGGGTGGGGAATCAGATTCTAACGGTAGAACTACATGTTATGTAGTAAAGCCCGAGATCTTTGCAGCTGGTGCGGTACTTTCACTTTTAACTGCGGTTTTTGGGATTGTTGCTTATGATTCCATATCTTCAGCTAAGCAAACAACCTTAAAACCTGAGTTAGCGCTCCCAGTTGCCTACAATGT